>CAUYUJ010022087.1:68431-128798 GCA_963575745.1 Prorocentrum cordatum | reverse complement strand
AGCAGATCGAAGAAATCCGTGCGGAGCGCCAACAGATTTTATTCTCATATCTAGGACTCTCCGTAAAAGTCTTACTCTCGGGCTTAAGGGGCCGGGCAGTGGGGCCCGCCCCAGGCGGTTCCCCCAGTATCCGCCCCGCGGTTCCCCCAGTTACGTCCCCTTAGCTTAGCGTTGCTTATCTCATCTTAGCTTAGCTTATTTCATCTTAGCTGGACTTATAGCTTCATCTTAGCTCAGGTTTATCTTAGCGTAGCTTACCTTCATCTTAGCTTCGCTGAACTTTAGCATAGCATAGCACAGCACAGCATAGCGTAGCATAGCATAGCGCAGCATATCATAGCATAGCCCAGCACAGCACAGCATAGCGCAGCATAGCATAGCATAGCATAGCATAGCATAAGCATAGCGCAGCACAACACAGCACAACATAGCACAGCGCAGCATAGTGGGTGTAATTCCCTACCTAGGCTCTGCCTAGAGGGTTAGCTTAGCTTAGCGTAGCTTAGCCTAGCATAGCATAGCGCAGCGCTGCATTAGCATAACATATCATAACACAGCCATTCATAGCATATCATAGCATAACATAGCGTAACTTATCATAGCATATCATAGCTTAGCATAGCTTGCCATAGCATAGCGCAGCATAGCATAGCATAGCATAGCGCAACATATCATGGCATAGCATAGCATAGCATAGCAACTAATGTTGCTTTCCTAGGGGCTCCAACTTCTAGGTAGGGTCGCACTGGGGTAATGTTTGTAGCGTTTTTCTTCTACGAGCGGCGTCGGTGCCTCTTCCTCCCCTGGCTTCGACGCTGCGCTGGCGTGGAGGGCGGGGCTTGCCGAAAAAGCAACTGGATGCCGAAACGGTGGAAGTACATCCGGGCTGCCTCGGCGGAGGCCAAGAAGAGGGGCAACGATAGGGGGGGACTGGCATAGGGGGGGATGCATCCACCTGGCATCGACGATACATCGCCGATAGATCGGCGATAGGCCCCCGATAGTGAATCCGCACCCTCCTGGGCGGGTTGGTACTATCAGACCCCTATCGGCGATCGGTGGGCGATTGGGTGTCGATGCATCCCCCCCTATGCTTATGTCGGGCGTGTCCCCCCTACAGGGGGATTTTCGACGAAAAATTCAAAATACCCCAACAATACCCCAGAAAGGCCAAGAAGTATTCAAAACATAGTCCCCAGACTATTTTTCTACTATTTTGGGGATATTTTGTATTTTTCGTCGAAAATCCCCTTGTAGTGGGACAGGCCCGACTTAACCCTATGCCTCTCCCCCCCCTGTCGTTGCCCCTGAAAGGGACGGAGAGCCCAAAAGGCGGCGGGTTCATGGCACGCGCTCGCCGCGCGGAGCCTCGCCGAAGAAGGGGGGCGATCGGAACACAGGGAGGAGGGAGGAGGGAGGAGGGAGGAGGGAGGAGGAGGAGGAGGGAGAGAGGAGGGAAGGAGAAGAGGAGGGTGGAGGAGGAGTGAGGAGGACGAGGAGGAGGAGGACGAGGAGGAAGAGGAGGAGGAGGCGAGGAGGGAGGGAGGAGGAGGAGGAGGAGGAGGAGGAGGAGGAGGAGGAGGAGGAGGAGGAGGAGGAGGAGGAGGAGGAGGTGCAGTGCGCCCCCCCCTTGGGCTGTCCGCCCCCGTTGCAGCCCGCCGGGCGGCCTGCCACGCCAGGCGGTCGACGCCCCCGACGTAGTACCCCCAGTATTCGGAGATCTCCAGCTGCTCCTCCCGGGGCAGCTCCCGGTGTCGTGCCAACGTGTTCAGGTCTGAGCGGCCCCAGTCGAACACGTGGACCCGCACGCCCTGCCGCACCTGGGAGGAGGGGGCTGCGGGGGAGCCCGGTGCCCAGGAGGGTGGAGGGAGGCGAGGAGGAAGTGGGGACGACGAGGGGTCGAGTTGCGACAGGGCGCCCTACGGGCACCCAGGGGCGCCAACAAGGCACCAGGGCAGGCGGCCAGCGGGGCCAGCCCGTCGCACGCAGAACACGCCCGAGACCACGGGGGGGGGGTGGAAGGCGACGGCCCGGAGCCCAAAGGGCCTCAAGAGGAGGGGACACAGAACGCCACGCCAAAGCCCAAAAGGCCAGGGGGTGGAAGGTGGAAGCCTGGAGCCCGAAATTTGGACGCCCGAGATGGGTACGGGAAAAATGGGTACAATGCCGAACAACAAATGTTGTCCCAAACCGACAGCGGCCGCTGTGGGGCAGGCGGCTTTTTGCCTTCAAAGAACAACGACCGCGGCGGCGCGGACAGCGAATCCTGATCAAAATGAACAGGAACTGCTGTTGGGCATTGTACCCATTCTTTCCGTGTCCATTTCGATTGTCCCGACGAAGGGCCTCAGAGGAGGGAAGGCTCCATGACTGCACGGGAGAGAGAGGGGGGCGAACCAGAGGGTGGGTAGAGTGAGGTCTGGCACGCCGCCTCGGGCGGCCATCCTTTTTTCATGGCAACTCATGGGAGCCTCGCATACCATCTTGTCGGCTCTTGCGAATCGACGCTCGTCGACGCTACATCGACGCTACTCGACGCTACTCGACGCTAACCGACGCGAACTCGGCCCTATCTCATCCACTCCCAGACGCTAATCGACGCTCTGCCATACCATGCGTTGTGTTGCTGTGCTATGCTATGACATGTTCTGTCAATTGTGTTGTGTTAGGTTTTAGACGTGCCCAACACGTGATTCGTTGTTTATGCTATACGCGTGTTGTCATGCCATGCAGTGCTATGTGCTGTGAGGCTGTGCGATTATTAGTTCTGCCATCAGATCATATGTTACGTATTGCTATGATATGTCATGCTATTAAGTGTTATGTGCTGCTGTGCATGATCCGTATTGTCATGACTTGTGGTGTTATGCTATGCTAGGTTCTGCCACGTCTTTATATCTGATGTCGCGCTCTGTCGTTTTGTTCTGTGCTGTCGGGAAGCTCGGGGGACACTCGGCGGACCTGGGGACCTGGCGGCCGCGTTGTGCAGAATGGGCGGGCCGGCGCGAGGCGGGACACTCGGGGGACACTCGGCGGACCTGGGGACCTGGCGGTCGCGGCATGCAGACTGGGCGGGTCGCCGCGAGGCGGAGAACTCGGGGGGCACTGGGTGGACCTGGGGATCTGGTGGCCGCGGTGTGCAGACTGGGCGGGTCGGGAGACCCCTTTCTTCAAAGCTACAGTCGGGGCGTTGACCTAAGGAACCCTAAATAAGGAACGAGGCCCCTTTTCTTCAATCACTTCAACTTTGATTCCCCATCGAACACCTAAGGACAACCTAAGGCAAGCTGCGAAACAATTAAGGAACACGGAGCCCCTCCCCAACGAAAAGGGTTCCTTGTTTAGAGCCCCGACTGTAACAACCCCAGCCTGTCGGGCGGGGAACAACACAACCTGCACTCCGCGGCAACACCTGGGCCATGCGCGGGCACCCCGTGCTCACGTCGCATGGGCTTTTGATGGGAACGGCGGGGGGTGCTGGCATGTTGCCTGCTGTGTGCACGCTCGCCGCATCACGATGACCACTTCGCCGCGATTGCCATTTGATTTTCGGCAAGAATGGCGGACGCCGACATGTTTCTCGATGTGCGCGGGCGCACCTGGCACACTCTGCGCGTGCCCCGAACGTGGCGCACCTGAGGCGGCTGGAGCATGCGGCACACTTGGCGCACGCGGAGCACGTGGTACATCTGGCGCACCAAGCGTGCCTTGCATGCTTGGGCCTCAGGGGCGCCTGGCGCGCCTGGTGCGCGTGGCGCGCCTGGTGCGTGTGGCGCGCCTGGCACGAGTGGTGCGCCTGGCACGCGTGGCGCACCTCGCCCCGTCGTCGCGCACTTGGGACCTGCATTGGTTCCGAATAACTGTCCATTCGAAGACGACCGCTGAAGCTGCTGAGACTCGGGTGCCCCCTCGCTTGGGCCTGGACGGGTGGGGGCGGCGAGGTGTCAGAGCGCCCAAGATGGCCCCAGCGAGACGGCAAACGCCATTGAAGTCCATCAAGGTCTGGGCCGAGTTTTGCCTCCTGGGGAGGGCCGTTGTCAAGTAGCCCCCGTTCAATCGAAGTCCCCCAAGATGGTCACAAGAGGGCCCGCACGGCTGCCCATAGTGCCCCACGAGGTGCGCAGGAGGTCCCAAGAAGCCGCCAATAGGTCCCCAAGATGTCCCCAAGAGACCCCCTAAGAGGCCCCACGAAGCTCCCCAGAGGCAACGCCCCAGGGACCGCCAAGAGGCCCGCCAGATCCCCAAGAGGCCATCCTAAGAGAATCCGAGGGGCACCCCAGAAGCCTGTGGCCTCTTTGCTCGCCCTCCTCCTCCTCCTCCTCTTCCTCCTCCACCTCCTCTTCCTCATCCGCCTATTCTTCCTCCTCCTTTCCCCCCCCTCCTCCTCCTCCTCCTCCTCCTCCGATTCCTCATCCACCCCCCCCCGTTTGGGTTGCGACGCAGCCCTTTATTCCACTGCATGTTCCTCCACATCCCTGATCAACGCAACTCGCCTGGACATCGTTTCTGGATGGGCTGGTGGGGCTGCACGAAACGTTTAGAATACGTGCTGGCCGTATTGAAATCGTCACCTCCACTGTTCGTGCAACCATCTCAACCACCCACCCGCAACTTGCTGGCAAAACCCAACTGGTCTGCGACAACGACGGTGGCGGCTACGATGATGTTGACGACGACGCTGAGGACGCTGTCGACGGCGACGACGACGGTAATGAAGCCGATGGCGATGATAACACGAAGCAGCGATGACGCTGGCGATGATGATGACGGTGGTGCTGGTGATGATGACGACATGCCCACCGCAAGAATTTGACGAGGGCGATGACATCAACGATGACGGCGATGACTGCGGCGGTGCTGATCCCGACGATGGTGATGATGATGCTGACGGTGGCCACTGACGGTGATGATACGACGTGAACTGACGACAATGATGAGACATGACACGCCCGCACACACACACACACATATATATATATATATACATACATATATATATATATATACATCTACACATTTATACGCGCATCTATGCGTGTATACATCTATACATATATACACATAGAGATAATCAACCATGCAAACATGCTGTTTACGGAAAGCAATTGTGTGTTCGTGTGTCCTTGAACACCCCCGTGCTGACGCGGTTAGAAGGCCAAAAGTGTTGAAACAAATTCGGCGTGCGCGCGGCGGACGCGCGTGTGTAGCCCGCACGGTGTTATCTAACAAGCTCGGTGGACACGCAATGGCGATTGCACGTTTTCCCAATGCACGCGCAACTGGCCCGCAGGGTCTGATGTGTCAACATGGGACGACACTTACGGATGTCAGACACTTCCACACGATAGCGCGCGCAGAATTTCGGCATGTTTGGTTGAGCATCAACCGTTCTTTGGTTCTTCACCCTCTGGGCACGTCCTGAATGCGTTGCACACAACCCACTGTTTTTACCTAACAGCGAAGACTGATAGGTTTCTAGTAGACTCAAAAGAGAGCAGCAGATGACTCCACAGGGGGGTCTGGGCAGCCGTTGGGGAGGTGTTGGGGTTTGCCGGCCGGGATCGTTTTTCGCATACAGTCACACACTTCGTGCTCTTCGACCTCCCAGAACTCCATTCCCGGGCCACATTCTGAATGCCCGGAGCCAACTGTAGGCCACTTCGTGCTCTTCGACTTCCCAGAACTCCATTCCAGGGCCACATTTTGAATGCCCGGAGCCAACTGTAGGCCACTTCGTGCTCTTCTACTTCCCAGAACTCCATTCCCGGGCCACATTTTGAATGCCCGGAGCCAACTGTAGGCCACTTCGTGCTCTTCGAGTTCCCAGAACTCCATTCCCGGGCCACATTTTGAATGCCCGGAGCCAACTGTAGGCCACTTCGTGCTCTTCAAGTTCCAGAACTCCATTCCTGGGCATGATTTTGAATGCCCGGAGCCAACTGTAGGCCACTTCGTGTTCTTCGAGTTCCCAGAACTCCATTCCCGGGCCACATTTTGAATGCTGAGGCAGGCTGATGCTGAGGCTGAGGCAGGCTGAGGCTGAGGCAGGCTGAGGCTGATGCCGAGGCTGAAGGCGACTGAGGCTGAGGCTGAAGCAGGCTGAGGCTGAGGCTGAGGCAGGCTGAGGCTGAGGCTGAGGCAGGCTGATGCTGATGCAGGCTGAGGCTGAGGCTGAGGCTGATGCAGGCTGAGGCTGAGGCAGGCTGAGGCTGAGGCCGAGGCTGAAGGCAGACTGAGGCTGAGGCTGAAGCAGGCTGAGGCTGAGGCTGAGGCAGGCTGAGGCTGAGGCAGGCTGAGGCTGAGGCTGAGGCAGGCTGAGGCTGAGGCTGTGACTGCGACTGCCGTTGCCGCTGCGACTGTCATCGCGAATGCGACTACGACTGCGAGAACAGCAGAATTCTACAACTGGATTTTCATCTGAATCTTAAGGGGAATGCTTTCAGAAATGCTTCTACACATCGCTGTTAGGTTGCTTTGCCGGGATAATTTTGAGGATTTGGATATGCGCGCGCGGCTGCGCGCGTATGTGCCCCATTATGCATTATTCCATTATTGTTTGGCACAGCCTTTTTTCTAGACCGACGCACGCTAGCATGATATTGTTTGACAAGGATGACCTGCGGGGTCGATTCGAACCTGGCTGGCATGGTATGATTTCCTCTGGACAGTGAACGGAGGCATACTCTTATACTTCGGTTGGGCGCTTCCCCCTACAGGCGGATTTTGGACGAAACAAAAATAGTCGAATCATTATTCAAACATCGCAGAAATACTGAAACAACTCGTCTCCATGCTATTTTTCTTGAACATTCCTCCTGTAGAATATCACGCCCAAC
Source organism: Prorocentrum cordatum (assembly GCA_963575745.1). Lineage (NCBI taxonomy): Eukaryota > Dinophyceae > Prorocentrales > Prorocentraceae > Prorocentrum > Prorocentrum cordatum. The sequence continues at coordinate 121,962 of CAUYUJ010022087.1, read as the reverse complement.
TGGATCTTATAAACATTGCAATCTTCCAGGGGATAGCGCGAAGTCTTGAAATCTTGTCTTTGGAAAGGGGACAAAGTCTAGTCGTCCTTAGACGGGATCATATATTGGATGCAACAGGCCTCGGAAGAAATTGGCGAACACTCATGCCACATTCATCTGCGAATCCCCCCCCCATGATCGATGCTGGCGGTGGGTTGAATGAGTTGCACTTCGGCCGCAGTCTTCCCCGGGCGTGCCAACGAGCCAACTTTGAGGTTCGGGGAGCAAGTGTGTATGTGTATGTGCCCCAATCGAATTTATATGGTCTGATCTATTTGTGCGGCATTGTCTGGGCGGTGGCGACGGGCGGGCGGCCGCGGGGCCAACGCCTGCACGTGCCAGCCCGCGCACGAGGCGGCAACGGGGCAGCGACGGGCGGCCACCGGGCGACCGGCTGCTAAGCGCCAGCCGGCGCGCGAGGCGCCGCCGGGGCGAGGCACCGCGCAAAAACCCGCCAACGCATGCCCATTGCAGAGGAGGAGGGGGAGGAGGAGGACGAAGAGGAGGAGGAGGAGGAGGAGGAGGAGGAGGAGGAGGAGGAGGAGGAGGAGGAGGAGGAGGAGGAGGAGAACGAGGAAAAGGAGGAGGAGGACAGGAGGAAAAAGAGCAGGAGCAGGAGGAGGAGGAGGAGGAGGAGGAGGAGGAGGAGGAGGAGGAGGAAGAAGAGGAGTTGGCGGAAGAGGAGTCGGCGGCGAGCGGGGGGAAGTGAGAAGGGGAAGGCGTTCCCAAAGGCGGTGGGATTTCACAGAACCCCCCTCGCCTTCCGAGAAATTCGGTTTTCTGTTTTCGGGGAAGGCGCAGACAACTTCTCAGGAGGCCGGGGAACTTCGGGGCCTTCTGAAAAAGGCCTTCTCTTTTTCACTTTCCCCCAAGGCCCGCCGCCGCGATGAAAAGCAAATCAGAGCCCCTGGTGCAAACGCTACTTGGGGGAAGACCACCACGCGCGCTCTTGCCTTAGGTCGGGAATGTCCCCCTACAGGCTGACTTAAGAAAAAAACCGACAATAGTAAAATCATACTCGAGACATGTAAAAACATACCAGACAGATCGTCCCCATACCATTTTCTGACTACTCTCGAATATTCCTCCTGCAGAGGGACATGCCCGAGTTAGCTCTCGCCCCGTGTCGGGCCCTGGGAGCCCCGCGGAGAGAGTTGCGGCCCCAGGGCCCCGGCGCGAACAAATCCAGAGGCCAGGAGCCCCCGCCGAGCCCCGGGGCGACCCCGCGCTGCGTCCACGGCGCCTCGAGCCTCGGGGCGCCGCCCCCGAAACGCCCGACCCTGGGCCACTCCCTGGCCCCGGGGGTCCCCAAACCGTGTGGTGTATACATATGTATATGTATATATTTGTATATATATATACATATATATATAAATGATGATGATTATTATTATTATTATTACCACTATTTATTAGTATCGTTATTATAATTATTATTGTTGTTGTTATTAATATTATGTTTACTTATTTCTGTATTATTATTATTATTACTATTCTGATTGTGATTCGGACTCGGATTATGTTTATTATTCTGATTCGGATTGTGATGCTGATTATTATTATTATTATCATTATTAGTATTAATATCATTGTTATTATTATTTTTATTATTATTATTATTATTATTATTATTATTATTATTATTATTATTATTATAATTATTATTATTATTAAATCTAAATGTGCAGATTTGTTTTGTTTTTCCTCGACGCGCGCGCAAATCGAGCGGTCAAGCGCATCGGCGGCGCCGTGCCCAGCTCAGGCCCGTGCACCTACTCAGGGGTGGAAGGGGGGGGACCGCCACACACGACCCGCCCAAGGGAGTGCAGGACTGCGCGCGTGGCGGGCCGCTGCCTCCGCGAGCGTCATTGGCAGCACACCGCAAGACGGGGCGGTGCCACCCGGGGCCCAGGCAGCGGTGACCTCGAACTCCGCAGAGACCTCACCGCAGGGTCCGTCACCATACTGCCTTGGGACCCGGGAGGCTCCAGATGCCCGAGACGTCCTCGGAGGACAATCCGAGTCCCGCAACCGTGATTATGGGCGAACAACTAAGAATAGACAAACAATACCTCCTAAAAGTGCTGGAGAATGGCAGGAAAATCGCCCCCACATCATTTTTTGACCATTTTGAATAATCCTCCTGTAGGAGGGACACGCCCGACTTAATCTGATAAACGTTGCAATCTTCCAGGGGGTAGCGCGAAGTCTTGCCTTGGGAGGGGCACAAAGTCTATTCGTCCTTAGACCGGGTCATATATTGGCTGCCACAGGCCTCGGAAGAAATCGGCGAACACTCATGCCACATTTATCTGCGAATCCCCTCCCAAATGATCAATGCTGGCGGTGGCTTGAATGAACTGCACTTCGGCCGCAGTCTCCCCCGGGCGTGCCACCGTACCAACTTTGAGGTTCGGGGAGCGGGGGGGTGTCCACTAAGTGTTTCCCCCCCCAATGATCAATGTTGGCGGTGGCCGTTTGTTGAGCAGGGACCGACCGTCCCGGCATTCCTATAGTCATACCACGAAATGTTCTTAGAACCCAAAAATGTTCTTATAACAAAAACAATGTTCTTAGAACATGAACCCGATTTGTTAAAACAAGACGGTCCCAACCAGACATGTTCTAAGAACATTTCGTGGGAACCACAAACGGTTCTTAGAACAATGTTCGGTGGGGCTATAGGCGAGCCCGGACGCTTCGCCACTGCTTGAAAAGTTTGGGGGCCCCCGAGCGCCTCGTCCTCCAGCTGGCCTCTGGTGGCGCCCGGCGCCAGGCGCGGCAGCCGGCCGCCGTCGAAGGCGAGGCCCACGGAGCTGCCGACCCACTTCTGGGGCGCGGCGGCGTGGCGGCACGCCACGGCCAGGGCCACGAGCTGCACCACGACCTCGTGCAACGTCAGCTCCTCCTCCTCGTCCTCCTCCTCCTCCTCCTCCTCCTCCCTCGTGCCCTCCTCCTCCTCGTGTTCTCCTCCTCCTCCTCCTCCTCCTCCTCCTCCGCCTCCTCCCTCGTGCCCTCCTCCTCCTCGTGTTCTCCTCCTCCTCTCCTCCGCATCCTCCTCCTCGTGTTCTCCTCCTCCTCCTCGTGTAGAAACATCCTCCTCCTCCTCATCCTCCCCTCGTGCCCTCCTCCTCCTCCTCCTCTTCTCCTCCTCCTCCTCTCCTCCTCCTCCTCCTCCTCCTCCTCCTCCTCCCCCTCCTCTCCTCCTCCTCCTCCTCCTCTCCTCCTCCTCTCCTCCTCCTCCTCCTCCTCCTCCCTCCTCCTCCCCCTCCTCGTGCCCTTCCTCTCGTGTTCTCCTCCTCCTCCCTCCTCCTCCTCTCCTCCTCCTCCTCCCTCGTGCCCTCCTCCTCCTCGTGTTCTCCTCCTCCTCCTCCTCCTCTCTCCTCCTCCTCCCCCTCGTGGCCTCCTCCTCCTCGTGTTCTCCTCCTCCTCCTCCTCCTCCTCCTCCTCCTCCCTCCTGGTGCCCTCCTCCTCCTCGTGTTCTCCTCCTCCTCGTCGTCCTCCTCCTCCTCCTCATCATCATCACCATCATCATCGCATCATTGTCATCACCATCATCATCAGCATCATCGTCAACATCATCACCATCGTCACCATCATCATCACCATCCTCACCATCACCATCACCGTCACCATCAGCATCAGCATCATCACCATCGTCATCATCATCATCATAATCATCATCAACATTGTCATCATCAGCATCATCATCATCTTCATCTTCATCGTTCATCATCATCATCTTCGTCGTCGTCATCATCATCAGCATCATCATCAGCACCATCATCAGCATCAGCATCATCATCATCACCATCACCATCGTCATCATTATCATCATCAACATCATCATCACCATCATCATCATCACCATCATCATCATCGTCCTCCGCATCCTCATCAGCATCAGCATCAGCATCAGCATCAGCATCACCATCGTCATCATCATCATCATCATCATCATCATCATCATCATCATCATCATCATCGTCATCACCATCACCATCACCATCATCATCATCATCATCATCATCATCATCATCATCATCATCATCATCGTCTTCATCATTATCCTCGTCCTCGTCGTCCTCCTTCTCCTCCTGCTCCGCACCATCACCATCACCATCACCATCACCATCACCATCACCATCACCATCACCATCACCATCACCATCACCATCACCATCACCATCACCATCACCATCCACCATCACCATCACCATCACCATCACCATCACCATCACCATCACCATCATCATCATCATCATCATCATCATCAGCATCAGCATCATCATCATCATCATCATCATCATCATCATCATCATCATCATCATCATCATCATCATCGACCTCGTGCAGCACCAGCTCCATCATAGGGGAACAAACAACGAACAATGACATAAACATAAAAACTCGGAGCTCCGCACGGATTTCTCGGATCCGCGCTGGACGCCCCTGGCGGCGCCTCTGGCGCCGCCCCTGGCGCACTCCGCGCGCCAGGGAGGGGCGTCCAGTGCCGATCCAAGAAATTCGCGTGGACCTCTGAGTTTTTATGTTTATGTCAGGGTTCGTTCCCCTACATCAGCTCCGAGGGTGCCAGCTCGCCCGGGGCGCCGGTGACGGTGCGCGCGAGCTGGCGCGTGTCCAGGAAGTACAGGAGCATCTCATCCCCCCTCACCTGCGACAACATCATGCGCCCGGCCTTCTTCCGGACGTCCTCGCTGCCTGCGCCCAGGGCCTCCGCCGCGATGATGGGATCCCGGGAGGTGTAGGACAACGGCTGCCCGTTGAAGCCGGCGAGGCGGAACCCCTGAGAGCCAGAGTTGGTCAGCGGGTCGACGATGCCACGCAGCCACGCCTTGAAGCGCGATTTCCCGTGGTGGCCCGCGGCAGCGGTCTTCTGTCCGATCTTAATGTCCAGCATGCGGAGCGCGGTGCACCCGTCGAAGAGGTTGCGGAGCACCAGCATCTTCCTCGGCTCGGCGTCCTCGGCGGAGCCCTCCTCCCGGGCCTGCAGGATGCCGAGGTACTCGAACATGAAGCCGAGGAGGCCCCCGAGGCCCTCCTGCTCGTCCGCGGGCCCGCACGTGAGGGCGAGCGCGTCCTCGTAGAACTGCACCTCGTCCTGCGTGTGGGCCAGGTCCTTCCCGATGTAGTACGTCGGGGAGCGCTCCGTGGCGCGGAGCCGCAGCTGGAAGAAGGGGGCCGTGCCTGAGCGGAGCCAGAATCGAGGGTGCTCAGAGCGAGGGCGAGCGCCAGCGTGTGCTGGTCCACAGAAGCCCTTCAATGCGATGTGGGCGGAGTGATGATTGGCACCGAGCGTGGCGGGGAAGTGAGACTGGGCGGGCCTTCTCAGAAGGCTCGGAGGTCCCCCAGCCTTCTGAGAAGTGTTCTAAGCCTTCCCCGAAGGCACAAGAAACTTCTCAGAAGGCGCGAGGGCTTCTGAGAAGTTTCGCCGCCCTGTGAGAAGGCCTTCTCCTTCTCACTTACCCCCCTCGCACGACGCCGAGATGAGGGTCGACGCAGGCTGCGTGTTATCGGCGGAGCTGAGCGGGGTGACACACTTTGGGCCAGGATGCGTCCTGAGGATCGGCGACAGAACGGGGGGGGTTCTGGCTCAGAAGGGGGGGCGGGGCTGGCTCAGATCGACGTAAGCCTCGGGTTCGCGGGAATCGGGTTGGCCTGACGGGGCCGTAAGGAAAATGACAAGACCCAATCTGCAATCTGGCGCGAGCTTCTGGTGTAAACCTCCTACGAAATTTGGACCGTCGAAATCCAGGACTGGCGCGTCAAAACGCGTCTCGAGTCTTACGTGCCTTACGTGCCTCTGGTCAGGAGGAGGGGAAACATCGGCTTGGATCATGGCCGATACGTTGCCGACAGATCGTCTGCATGGCCCCGATTGCTCACGACACGGCGAACGCTCCCCGGCAGGGTGGAACACCCAAACCCAGGTCGGCGATAAGCTGGCGTCTGAGGCTCGAGAGAGCGCGCCATCGATAATCATGTGCCAGGGCAGCCCGCCGCCTCGAATTCATCGATAGCGCGCCTCGGGGGCACTTTTTGTGCGTGTGGATGGTTCTTCGAAGTGCTTTCGATCTTCAAATCAGCTGCAGCGCTCTTCGTACGAGAGTGCACCGTACCATGTCTGGGTTCCCTGCAGGCCCCGCCCAAGCGCGGTACGGCGCATAGCTTCCCGGCCCTGGGGGCCGAACAGCTGCGCACCGCAGGAGGAGGAGGGGGAGGGGGAGGAGGAGGAGGAGGAGGAGGAGGGGCAGGAGGAGAAAGGAGGAGGAGGAAAGAGGAGGAGGAGGAGGAGGAGGAGGAGGAGGAGGAGGGGGAGGAGGAGGAAGGAGGGGAGGAGGAGGAGGAGGAGGAGGGAGGAGGAGGAGGAGGGAGGAGGAGGGGGAGGCGGAGGGGGAGGAGGAGGGGGAGGAGGATCGAAGACGCCTCGAGAAGCACCAGCGCGGTGCGGCGCACGCGTGCCCTCCGCGCTCTTCCGCAGACTCCGCCCCTCTTTTGGCGGCGCACCCCGTGCCGTCGCGGTCTGGCTCCCAGGGCGCCGTCGCACGGAGACGCTCCGCGCACAACCTCCACCCGACAGCCGCCCCGCGCCCGCGGGGTCGCGGCCCAGGGGCCGGCCCCCGAGGCCGCGCGTGCGGATGTGTTCTTCGCCCTCTCGTGGTGATGTAGAAGAAAACAAGACGGCACAAACACGAACTTTCAGCGCTCCGCGCGGATTTCTCGGATCTGCGCTGGGACCCCCTCCCTGGCGCGCGGAGCGCGCGAGGTTCCGCCAGGGGGGCCCCAGCGCGGATCCAAGAAATCCGCGCGGAGCGCCACAAATTTATGATTATGGGGTTTTCTTCTTCGAAATACGTTCTTCGCCCTCTCTTGGTGGCGCCCCAGGCGCCGCCGGAGACGGGCAACCGGGCGACGGGCGTCTCGAAGAGCGCCGGGTCCGCGTAGGTGAGGTCAGCCTCGCTCCGCGGCCTCCGCTGGCCCTCGCCGACCTTCGCAACCGATACGTGCACGGTGATGGTTCCCGTCTCCTGGGAAGGCAACGGTAAGGGGGTGGGACTACATGGGGCCTCCCAGAGGGGGTCGGGGTAGATGGGGGTGACCGGTGATGTGAAGGGGGCAGCGCAGGTTGCCTGCTCCTGGCGGGGCTGAACGGAGTCAGACACAGGCACAAACACAGACACGCACACGCACGCGCAAACGCACGCGCACATCCAGACACCCACACGCCCACGCCCACGCGGGCACCCACGCCCACGCCCACGCCCGCGCACACGCAAACGCACGCGCACACGCACATCCAGACACCGGGGTGGGCCATCGGGCCACCATCGGCGATCAGTCAGCGATTGGCGGTCGATGCCCCCGTGGTTCCCCGGTCAGAACTCGGCTCGGCCGCTCGGGACGATCCGAGCAGCCTCAGAACGCTCTCGGCGAAGCGCAGCCGCTGGAAGGCATCCCAAGGCCGGAAAGCCGCCAGGAGGTAGCGAAGACACCCGGGAGCCTCGAGCCTCCGGCGCCCCCGCCTGCCCGCCCGCCCGCCCCGCGGGCTCTGGCCTCCCGCCTGCGCGTGTGAGCGTTTTCTCACTCGGCATGCCAACATTGGGCGGAAGGGCGGGGGAGGGGGGGGGAGGAGGAGTAGGAGGAGGAGGAGGAGGAGGGTGGAGGGTGGGGACTGGCTCTGGACCTCTGCCTGCTTCGCGGGCGCGCAAACCTGGATTAGCGATCCATCGGTTTGGCGCGCGGTCGCCCACTCCATGGATCGGGGGAAGTGCCCTCCCCCAAACACGGCCGGTGCTGCCTCGTTCGGCGGCGGAAGTCCGCGATTTCCAGTGGAAACGGGACCCGTCGCTAATCCACGCCCCCTTAATCCATGTTTGCGATTGCCTGATCGCTGCGGCTGTTTGCAACAGTGCGTCCCATGGGGGAGGGACTCCCCTTGCCTGAAACAAGCGCCAGCAACGGCCAAGATCTACTCCATGGGGGGGGGGAGTAGAAGAAGAAGAAGAAACCACATAAACATAAACTTTTGGCGCTCCGCGCGGATTTCTTGGATCTGCGCTGGACCCCCCTGCCTGGCGCGCGGAGCGCGCCAGGTGCCGCGCCCGAGGCGCCGCCAGGGGGGCCCAGGCGCGGATCCAAAAAATCCGCGTGGAGCGCCGAACGTTTATGTTGATGTTTTTTTTTCTTCTTCGAGCGAGGGCCCGCGCCGATTGGCAAGACAATGGCATACAAAAACGGCTATCGTCCGTCCTCGTCTGCCTGCTCTCCCCTCCTCTTCCTCCTCCTCCCTCATCCGCCTCCTCCACCCTCCCTCTTCTCCCCCCCCCCCTCCTCCTCCCCCTCCGCCTCCTACCCCCCCCCGCCTCGTTTTCGTCTTCGTCGTCTTCAGGGTCGGCGGCACCGGCCGTACAGTGAGGGCGCGGCCGCAAGACACCCTCGCAAGAAACCTAACCCTGAGAACCCGTGCGCGAGGTGCACCCGAGGGGAAACCTGGAGGACCCCGAACGCAGCAGCTCCCTCAACGGCTGCGGGAAGTCACCGCGCAGCGCGAGGAGCGAAGGAACCCAGGATACCCTGAGGAAAAGCATATGGTTTCTTGATGCGCGCCCCCACTGTAGCGCAAAATGGTGTCGTTTGATTTTGGTCGACAGAAGGCGTCGACAAGCCCCCGAGGTCCGGCGAGCTCGAGCCGCACGCTTCACCACTCCCGAGGGGTCGGGAGGTCCCCGGGCCCTGGGAGGCGCACCCTGTCGCAAACGAATGCGCCGCCCTGGCGATCGGACGTCCGATCAAGATCCGCCAGGGATGTAAGGCCTTCGCAGTAACCAAAAAAACGGCCACCGTTCGTCCTCGTCTGCCTGCGTCTCCCCTCCTCACCTTCGTGGGCCTGCGACCGCCAGGTCTGGCCCTGGGCCGTTTAGCGTCAGCTCAGGCATGCTCGCCCTACAGGCGGATTTTGGGCATTATATATATTTATATATATAGATAGATATTAAATATCAAAAATGCTCAGAAAGAATCGACAAGATGAAACAAAATCGCCCCCATACTATTGTTTGACTACTTCTGCATCTTCCCCCCGTCGAGGGACGCGCCCGACTTCCGTGTAGCCTCGAGCCTCGAACGCTGGCCCTCCTCCTCGCCGTGGCCCCGCAACGCGAGGCTATGCGCCGGAGCGCGTGGGCGAAACCAGACAAAAAGGAATCTGGTGCCGAGGCACCAGGCATGCCGTGCCACGTAGGTACAGTCAGGCAGCATTGGACAGGACACGCGAGAGGACCCAAGACCCTTCCGAAGGCCACATTGCCACATGATGGTTCTCGCCGAGAAAAAATCCACACGTCCGAGCGATGCCAGGCATTTCGGGCGTGGGCAGAACTTGGTTCAATGGGACCTGGTTCAATGATGTGTAATGGGGGACGCCCCCCCCCCCCCGCTCCGTTCCACTAACCGGAACTGTCGTCACCCGAAGAAGCACCAGCTACGGCAGACCTGGTTTGGTGATTCTGGCCAATGTAGGGGCTCCAGGGCCCTACTATATACTAACCGGGTCCCCTTACCTGGGGTCCTGGCTATACCCGACTAGTGCTAGCAGAACACGACGTTCGGGGATGGACAGACCCCCCTTTAGTAAAACGTGGTTTACTGAAAACGACCTGAGGCCCAAACCTGGCGGGCGCAAGCCTGGAAAATAACGGCCACGGCGCTCTCTCGAGAACCGAAAACGGACAATTCACTTATCGACGTGTCACTGTTAGGGGTTCTGTCCACCCCCGAACCACGTACAAGGTATGCAAACCATGGCCCCTGAACTCCTCGCCGTCGCTCAGGAGCGCCAGCTGCTGCGCCTCCCTGGCGTCCACCAGCTCCCGCAGGGGCCGCCGCGCCACGCCGCAGAGCACTGGGCGGAACAGCGAGCTGCCGTCGAGCACGCGGAACTCGAGGTCCTCCTGCTGGGGGAGCCGCCTGCGCTGTCGCAGCGCGGCAGGGGTAATCCTCGAGGGCCCCCCCCCATACTGGCCATCGCTCGGACGTCCATTCCGTGTGCTCTTTTCGGTTTCGTGCGAGTTTTTTTCGCCAAATGATCGAGGATGCTCCTCGATGGTCCTCGCCGAAGGAAAAATGCACACGTCCGAGCGATGTCAAGCATAATGACCACCCCGACAAGCGAGACCGTTTAGTAAACGCACCCACGGAAGAAATCGAACAGGGCAGGGCTTTTAGTAGACGCCCGGGGCCGTCGAGTCAACGCCGATTGCCCGGTGCGGGTGGTTTTTCATCCCTTGAAATCCGCACGCGCGCTCGAGTAGCCTTCGGTCGGGCATGTCCTCCTACAGGCGGACTTTTGAAGAACAAATTAAGCATGGTCACGCAATAATCAAAACAAAGTATTCGATCACGAGTTATCGCCACCAGACTATATGTTTTGTTGCCATTCTTGAATCGTTCTCCCGTAGAGGGACATGCTCAAGAGTAGCCGGGGGCGCTCGGTATACCAGTCAACCTTAGGTCGGGCATGCCCCCCTACAGGCGGGTTTTGGGCGAACGACTAAACATACTTCAAAAACACCCCCAATGCCCAGAAATATTTTACAAATCGTCCCCAGACTATTTGTTTGCAATGTTTTTTTATCATTCCTCCTGTAGAAGGACAAGCCCGACTTAAAGTTGACCGGCAGTAAGACAAGAACAGGCCGGGAGGGGCCGCCGAAGAGGACGCGAGAGGGCCCGGAGGGCACGCACCACAGCAAGGATTCCCGGAGGAGCGCGCGGGAGGCGCGTGGGGCGCAGGCAGTGCCGACCTGCCGAAAAGGCAGTCAGATGTGCTGTGCACGCCGGTGCGCGCGTCCATCCATGGGGCCGCCTTCTGCATCATCGGGGGGGACTTTCATGGGGGGGTCATAACTGCGGGGGGGTCAGAAACGGTTCCCTTTCGTGCCCCGTTCGGGCCCCTCCGGAGCCCCAGGAGGCTCGTTTGGCTACCGTTTGGGTAGCTTTTCGGACCACCCTCGCCACCCCCCCCACTTATGACCCATCCATTACGCAACGCCGAAATCATCGTCGTCCGTTCAATCCGGGGCCTTCCCACCACGCGGACACATCGCTGCACTGCTGGTCTCGACATTCCGGGTAAGAGCCGAAGGGGCTTCATGGGGCATCATGCAACTGCGCTTTTTGGAGGTCGAACCCAGCTCGTGTCGTAAACGGAACCACGACGGAAGATTTTGGCCATTTCGGGTTGCAGGATCCCTTGCTGGGCCCAGGGTACGTCAAGAAGCGGATCGGGATGAAACGCTGGCCCTTGAGAAAAGTTCGGGACTTCAGGGACCGCGTGTTGACAAATCAAGAACTCGCATGTCTGGGGAGCAGAAGGCAATTCCACAACGCGTTTTTGGAGGTCGAACTCGGCTTCTTCCAAAATCTCTCAAGCGGAACTCAAGGGCATTCTCTCGGGGAGCAGGAGCAGGAGAGGACTGCGCGCGGTTTTGAAGTCGAACTCGGCTTCCAAAATAAATACGCAGGTCTCTCGCGCGGGACTCGAGGGCCTCCTCTTGGGGAGCCATCTCAGAACCGCTCCTTATCGGGCTCCCCTGGCACATTGACGCGTGGTAGAATGTCAAATTCTGTACGGTAGGGTTTATGTATTCTAATGAGGACGCCCCCTCTAGTCACAGACTGCTGCGCGCATCCTCCTACTCCCGAGGCCACGATTTCCATCAAGCAAGACAATGGATCTGTGCTCACGGGGCCACGATCCCTCGTATTATTATCCTGGCGAAAGACCCAACCATATGCAGTTGTGGGTACCGCCATTGTGAATCTCTTCTTTGGTGAAGCTCCCTATCGGGCCACGAAGCGCTGCACTGGGTGGGGGGGAACGCATGCGGGCGGTAGCACTGGGGCCGTCGGTGGAGCTCCCTATGGCGCCACGAGACGCGGTACTGGGTGGGTGAACATGCCAAAGTGTGTGTGTGTGTGTGTGTGTGTGTGTGTGTGTGTGTGCGTGCGTGCGTGCGTGCGTGCGTGCGTGCGTGCGTGCGTGCGTGCGTACGTGCGTGCGTGCGTGCGTGCGTGCGTGCGTGTGTGTGTGTGTGTGTGTGTGTGTGTGTGTGTGTGTGTGTGTGTGTGTGTGTGTGTGTGTGTGTGTGTGCGGGACGCATGCGGGCGGTCCCACTGGGGGCTTCGGTGGAGCCCCCCCATTGGGCTACGAAGCGCTGTACTGGGTGTGCCGAACGCATGCGGGCGGTCCCACTGGGACCTTCGGTGGGGCTCCATATGGGGCCACGAAGCGCTGTCCTGGGTGTGCGGGACGCATGCGGGCGGTCCCACTGGGACCTTCGGTGGGGCTCCCTATGGGGCCACGAAGCGCTGTCCTGGGTGTGCGGGACGCATGCGGGCGGCCCCACTGGGACCTTCGGTGGGGGTCCCTATGGGTCCACGAAGCGCTGTACTGGGTGTGCGGGACGCATGCGGGCGGTCCCGCTGGGACCTTCGGTGGGGATCCATATGGGGCCACGAAGCGCTGTACTGGGTGTGCAGGACGCATGCGGGCGGTCCCACTGGGACCTTCGGTGGGGCTCCCTATCGGGCCACGAAGCGCTGTCCTGGGTGTGCGGGACGCATGCGGGCGGTCCCGCTGGGACCTTCGGTGGGGATCCATATGGGGCCACGAAGCGCTGTCCTGGGTGTGCGGGACGCATGCGGGCGGTCCCACTGGGACCTTCGATGGGGCTCCATATGGGGCCACGAAGCGCTGTACTGGGTGTGCGGGACGCATGCGGCGGCCCCACTGGGACCTTCGGTGGGGGTCCCTATGGGGCGGCGAAGCGCTGTACTGGGTGTGCGAAACGGTTGATGATGCTGATGATGCTGATGCTGATGATGCTGTTGATTTTGATGATGGGAGGAGGGAGCAGGGTGAGGAGGATGACGAGAAGGAGAAGAAGATAATGCGGGGCACTGTCTTTTTCAAAACGAAGACCCAACACCACATAATGGTTGGGAACAACGATGGATCCGCGCCCAGAGCATCAAAGACGGACCAGGACGGCAACCAAAGTCGCCAAGATGGCCCAATATGCCTCTAAGACGGCCCAAGATGGCCCCAAGGCGGCCCAATATGGTCTCAAGACGGCACAAGATGCCTCCAAGAAGGCCCAAGAGGGTCACACGAGGTTCTCCAACAAGGTCGCAGCAACCAATGTCATTGATTTTCGTAAGGTTCGTGCATGACTTTCGCATTGCCGCCTCTTCGGGCTTCCGCCAGCCCAAGACGGCCCAAGAAACCTCCAAGATGGCTCCAAGACGGCCCAAAAGACCAATAAGGCCTCAAGATGGCACAAGAGGACCCAACGATGGCCCACGACGCATCCAATACGGCCCAAGAGGGCCTCTGGAGGGACCCAAGACGGCCTTAGACGGCCCATCGACGGCCCCACGACGGCCCCCAGAAACCCCCGTACATCCAAGAGAGCCCCACGACGGCCCAAGAGAGCCCAAGACTGCCTAAAAGGACCCCAAGACGACTCAAGGCAGCCCCAAGGGACCCCCAAGACTGCCTGACAGGAGGCCAAGGCAGCCCCAAGACGGTCCAAATGAGCTCCACTAGTGCTCGTCAATGAGTGAAACCGAATGGTGTCACATGTGATGGTCTTCCTCCTCTTCCTCCTCCTGCTCCTTCTCCTCTTCCTCCTCATCGTCATCATCCTCATCGCGGCTTCCCTAAACCTGGAGACACAACATGTCACACTTGAAGGTCTCCCGTGACCTCTCGAACAGTCGACACCCAGAATGCAGGCTGGCACGATGGCGGGACTTGCCGCAGGCAACTGGATAGATAAGAACACAGCAGAAAACAAAAAACACACAATCCTCTCCGCCTCGTCCTCCTCCTTCTCCTTCTCATCAGCATCCTCCTTCTCCTCTCGCCTCCTTCCCCTCTCCTCCTCCCCCTCCTCCGCTTGCTCCATCTCTTGTCCTTCTAACTCCCCCCGTCGCACGCCCTCACGTGTCAGTAAGGCAAGCTGGGCACTTCGCCGGAGACTTCCTCATCCACTACGAGCATCAACCTTCAAGATGGAACGCATATCGTTTCAACATGGCGCTGTCGTGATAACGCTGCGCACAAACGTCCCAAACCCTTGTGACAACTCTGACTTACGAGGGTGGACGGCGGTGCCGTTTCGAAACGGGCCTCTGGCCTTGGCGCTGCGCACGTTCGCCTTAAATCCGCCGACCCTATCGGTGTGTGTGTGTGTGTGTGTGTGTGTGTGAGAGCGGCTTGTCTGTTCGAGTCGTCGTCTCTGTCAGTCGTCGTCTCCGTCGTCCTCTTTCCCTGCACCCTCCTCCTCGAGCCTGTCAGCGAGAGACAAATCTAGCATTGTCGTAATCGAGTCGCAGGGAGGCCCATTCCATTAGATCCCTCCCCCGTCGGGGGGAGGCGGTCGGGGGGGAGGTCCCGGGGAGGGGTCAGATACGCATCCCCCCTGCGGGTCCCGGGGCCTCAGAAGAAAGTACCAAGACATGCCAAGAGTGCCCCAAGAAGCCCCCAAGACGGTCCAAGAGGGCCCCCAATCGCCAAACGATCGGTCCCAAACGCCTTCACGCCCTCCAGACTGCCCAGGAGGTATCCAAGACGCCCCAAAAGGCCTCCAAGAGCACTCCCGAGAGGGCCCCTAGAAACTTCATTGTTTTTCATTGATTTGGGCGTTCTCGCCTTTTCCAGTTCCCGCCGCTCCAAGACGGCCCAAGAGGCCCCCAAGATCGCCCCAAGAAGGCTCAGTAGGCCTCCAAGAGGGCCCTAAAGCAGCCTAAGAGGGCCCCACGACAGCCCAAACCGCTTCCAAGACGGCCCCAAGACTCTAAGAGCGTTCCCAGACGGGGGACCCGAACGGACATTTGGAGCCCTCGGCCCCGAGAGGTTCCCCGGAAGCCCACAGGAGGTCCCCAGGAAGCCCGAAAAGGCCCCCGAACGGCTCTTAAGAGGCCCCCAAGATGCTCCCAAGTGGCCCCAACATTCCTCCCCGAAGGCCCCCGAGAGTCTTCCGAACAGACGCCAAGAAGCACCCCCGAGGACTCTGGCCCACGTCAGCATCGTCGCCGCCGCCGCCGCCATTGTCATCGTCGTCGTCGTCGTCTTCGTCGTCGTCGTCGTGGTGGTGGTCGTCGTCGTCCCCCTTAAAGGTCGGCGGCACCGGCCGTAAGGCCTTCGCAATAGTTTTGCAACAACGACACGACTAGATGACGGCTCCTTTTCAAGGTGAGGCTCTCGCTTGCGATTCTCTAGAATTTCAGAAGACCAGACATGTAAACCTGGCAAGACATTCGTCAGTGGGGGGCGCGCCTCTTTTCAGCGCGGGCAGATCGCTGGACAGCTCGTCGAACTGTAGGATCATACCTTTCTTGCTTCCATGGCTACGCCTTGGGAAGATGCAAGGCACTTCCTCTTCGAAGCAGGGCCCTCGCCTGAAAGGCAGACCGACGGGGTGCTTCTCTTGCAAGGGGGGGATCTGCTTGAAAGGAATATGGAAGCCTGTAAGAGCTTCAGAGTAGGGACTTGGGCGAGGCCGAGGAGGAGAAGGAGGAGGAGGATGAGGATGAGGAGGAGGATGAGGAGGAGGAGATGGAGGAGGAGGAGGAGGAGGAGGAGGAGGAGGAGGAGGAGAAGGAGGAGGAGGATGAGGAGGAGGAGGAGGAGGAGGAGGAGGAGGAGGAGGAGGCGGAGGAGGAGGAGGATGAGGAGGGAGGGAGGAGGATGGGAGGAGGAGGAGTGGAGGAGGAGGCGGAGGAGGAGAGAGGAGGATGAGAGGAGGAGAGGAGGAGGAGGAGGGGAAAGAGGAGGAGGGGAAAAATGAGAGGAAGAGGAGGAGGAGGAGGAGTGCATCACGGCTGTACTTCGTGTGTTCACTCTGGCCCTCCTCCTCCAACTCCTCCTCCTCCTCCTTCCCTCATCCTCCTCCCGCTGCTCCTCCCCCTCCTCCCCTCTCCTTCTCCCCTCCTCCTCGTCCCTCCCCCAACCGCCTCCCTATTTCTCTCCTCGACGACGGGGCAACGGCAACGACGACTTCGACGAGAAAGCCAAGGCCGACGACGCCGAGGACCGTCGAGGCCGACGAGGAGGAGGACGGAGGAGGAGGAGGTAGGAGGAGGAGGAGAGGAGGAGGAGGAGAGAGGAAGGAGGAGGAGGAGGAGGAGGGAGGAGGAGGAGGGAGGAGGAGGAGGAGGTTGTGGAGGAGGAGGAGGAGGAGGAGGAGGAGGAGGAAGAGGGAGGAGGAGGAGAGGAGGAGGAGGAGAGGAGGAGGAGGAGGGAGGAGGGAAGAGGAGGAGGAGGAGGAGAGGGGAGGAGGAGGAGGAGGCGAGGAGGAGGAAGGGAGGAGGAGGAGTAGGAGGAGGAGGTGAGAGGAGGAGGAGGAGGAGGAGCACGGGATAACGAGGCCGACGAGGACGAGAGCGGCGACGGCCCTCCTCGGACGCCTGGGCGGGGTACGGCTGCCCCAGGGAGGTGTAGTTCCACACGGGCGTCAAGTGGCCGTGCCTGGCTGGGCGGCGCCCGAAAGACCGCGGCCGCATTTCGCGGCATGAAGGGGGCCCCGTGAGAGGAGTGAGGTACGTGGGGGAGGGGATGAATGAGAAAGGGGAGGGGGAGAAAGAGAGATAGCGCGATAGGGAGGTAGGGAGGGAGAAGGGGATGGAGAGGGGGTCCTCCTCCTCCTCCTCCCTCCTCCTCCTCCTCCACCAACTCACCACCACCACCGTATAGCCGTCGTCATCGCCGACAGGCACCATCATACTCAGAATCAACCTCATTACCACCAACATCACCACCATCATCGTCGCCATCACCCATCATAAGCCGTATTACCATTAGTATCATCATGCTCATCATCGGCATCCTCATCTTGACCCTCATCATCATCTTTACCCTCCTCCTCCTTATAACTGTCAATGCCATCAAGCTCATCCAGCTCATCATTATCACCATCATCACCATCGTCGTCCTCATCATCATTACCATCAACACCATCATTAACACCATCATCGTGGTCATACTCGCCGTTGTCGTCGTCGTCGTCGTCGTTGTCGTTGTCGTCACCATCACCACCACCACTACCACCACCACCACCACCACCACCACCACCACCATCATCATCATCATCATCATCATCATCATCATCTTCTTTCAATCATCATCATCACATCATATCCATCTCATCATCATCATCATCATCATCTATCATCATCATACTCATCATCATCTCACATCATCATCATCATAACATCATCATCATCATCATCATCATCATCTTTCATCCTCATCCTCATCTGATCCTCATCCTCTTCATCTCTATCCTCATTCCTTCATCCTCATCCTCATCATGGCGGGCATCCTGTTACCCCAGCATCTGTACTTCTTCGTTCTCATCGCCGCCTCCTCCTTCACCATCACCATCACCATCACATCTCATCACATCTCATCACCATCATCATCCCCATCACCATCCCATCCCATCATCATCCATCATCATCATCATCATCGTTTCATCATCATCATCATATCTCATCTCATCCTCATCATCATTATCACTCTTCATTATTCATCATAATTACATCATCATCATCATCATCATCATATTCACCTATCATCATCATCATCATCGCGACGTCGATAAACAGCATCCTCATCTCATACTCGCCGCATCCTTCGTCCTCATCCTCATCCTCATCCTTCTTTCAGCACAAACGTCGTCGTCGTTCGTCGTCGTCGTTCATCTCATCATCATTCATCATCATCATCGTCTCTCAGTTTGCTGGAAGTCAATCGTCATACGGTGCATCGTCATCGTCATTCGTCTTCGTCGAAGATTCTGTATTCTTCATCCGTCATCGGTCATCGTCATCGTCCTCGTCATCGTCATCGTCAATCGTCATCGTCATCATCGTCATCGTCATCGTTATCGTCGTCGTCATCGTCATCGTCATCGTCCATCGTCATCGTCATCGTCATCGTCATCGTCATCATCATCATCATCATCATCATCATCGTCATCGTCATCATCATCATCATCGTCATCATCATCATCATCATCATCATCATCATCATCATCATCATCATCATCGTCATCATCGTCATCATCATCATCATCCTCTTTTCCTCCTCCTCTTGTCCTCCTCCTCTTTTCCTCTCCTCTTTTCCTCGTCCTCTTCTCCTCCTCCTCTTGTCCCCCTCCTCCTCATCATCATTCCTCTCCTCCTCCTCCTCCTCCTCAGCCTCCTCCTCCTCCTCCTCCGCCACCTCCTGCTCCTCATCTGCCTCATTACTCCTTCCTCCTCGATCCTCCTCCTCCTCCTCCTCCTCCTCCTCCTCCTCCTCCTCCTCCTCCTCCTCCTCCTCCTCCTCCTCCTCCTCCTCCTCCTCCCTCCTCCTCCCCGTGCCAATGACCCCCCAGACTTCTTGGTTCTCGATGTGGTTGGGGACGCACGGGGCAGCCTTTAAGGATCCCTGCTGGGGTCCGACGAGCACCCCGACCACGAGGGCCAGGGAGTGGGGGTCGGGGCGACAAAGGCTTAATTCGGCCAGCGAATGCACGAAAGGAGCCTGCCATGGCTCGAGGCTGGGCCCGGGGATCCAGATTTTTCTTCCGATGATCGGGATCAGAGTTTGGGTTATGGAGGCAAAGAGCTACGGACTCACGAAGTTCGCATGTAACACAGCCGGTCGTTTCGACAGGAGCGACCAGGTCACACGTAGTTGAGCAGCTCACTGCAGCAACCACCACGCAGGTGGCCAGTCTGTGTACCATGCTCACTGCTTGCCGCTGCTTAGCCTACGGGTCGGGGACTACGGACCACTGCACAGCAAGTTCGCGGTAGCCCCTGGCCCGCTGATTCGCCCGGATCAGCTTCCCATTCAGTATGCTGCCACCTCACGCACATTGCCTAAAGGGTCGGGGACTAAGGACCACTGCGTAGCAAGTTCACAGTAGCCCCCGACCCGCTGATTCGACTGGATCAGCCTGCCAGCTGCCGCGCGCGCAGCCATCGTCATGCACATCGCTATATCCGCCTGCCGCTGTTGCAGCTCTCGAGTCAGTGCGCGAGTATGTGAAGCACGATCGGGCATAGCAGAGCCTAAAACCACGGATAGGCCGGTACACCGAAAATGGGGATGTCAATATTATGTTGTTCCCGTTTGCCCGCCATGCACGACAACACAAATGTCACGGAGTCGGTGCGCGGGCGATTTCCCGCCACTGCTTAGGAGAACACTCTCCTGAGCTCCCTGAGCGTGTCGTTCTTCTGACCCGGCACTGGAGTGCGAGCGTGAGGTGAGGAATAAATCCCGTCTCAAATGCAACCGCTTGCTGTTGAGGTTGCGGTTGCTTGTAGGTCAGAGCCCATCGAAAGCCGACGGGCTGGCATCCCCCAAAAACGGGGGAACTGGCTATCGCGGACCGCTGGCGGTCCCGAGTCGAAGCACGGGGTGTAAAGATAATTGCGCTTCCTGCCCGTTTCCGGGCTCCGGGGCAAGGCCTTGCTAGGCCGTGTCTAACGCCATGCAGCCATGCACGACAACACAAATGTCACGGAGTCGGTGCGCGGGCGATTTCCCGCCACTGCTTAGGAGAACACTCTCCTGAGCTCCCTGAGCGTGTCTTTCCTCTGACCCGGCACTGGAGTGCGAGCGTGAGGTGAGGAATAAATCCCGTCTCAAATGCAACCGCTTGCTGTTGAGGTTGCGGTTGCTTGAGCTCGGAGTTGAGATAATCGCATTTAAGTTCTGGTTGGGCGCTGTCCGTACCGCCTGTCTGGGAGCGCGGGGTAATCGCGCTTCCTAGTCGAGATTCAATGGCTCGATTTATAGAGCCAGGAAACCCAAAGAGGTGTCCAGGGATCCCTGACCAACCGGCCAGGAAGCCTCTAGAGGCCGCCTTCCAGCCCCCATAGTATGGGGGCCCACTAGCCAGCTTAGGCTGCAGTAGAGGTTTCGGCGTTGAGCCAACGTTGAGACCCCCCTTGAGTTGCGGGCAGACGTCACCGCAGCATCTGGGATCAAGCGACGTCTCCAGCCACCAAGCTCGCCCCGCAGTAAGTGGCCAGTCTTTGACCCAGTCATCATGGCCTACAGCGGCGGAAACAGCTTCTTCAAGGGCGAGCCCCACCCCACTCGGGCACCGACGTGCGCGGGAGAGAGGGCCCGCCCTTGCCCTCAGCCGGGCTGCACGGGGCTGCTCAAGGACTCGCAGCCTCGCTCATGCAGCCGCGGGTCCATGTGCGGCAAGCGCGCGCTTGCGAGGGACGACCGTGGGCCAGAGCAGCAGCGAGCAGCGCACCCCAGGACGAAGGCAGAGAGGCCGCTGGAGGTGGCCATGGAGGCCCCGCCGCCGCCGCCGCCGCCGCCACCCCTGACGACACCGCCCATGGCCGTGCCCGCAGCACACTATGGCGGCATTTGGCCAGTGCCGTATTACCCGCAGCATGCGCAGGGCCAGAGCGGGTACCCTGGATTGCCTATGCCCTTGCTGGGTGCGCCCGAGCACTACGGCGGACACACCTGGCCAGAGCCACCGCCCGCCTACCAGCAAGGCCAGGGCAACCACGAACCCAAAGGTGCGGGCAAGGGAAAAGGCAAGGGCAAGTTGAAGGGCAAAGGAAAAGGGAAGGACAAGGGCCAAGATGGTTTTACCGGTCCTTTGAAGTTGCCCCAGAAGCACAACTTGTCACCAATTGACCTGGCCAAGGCGAAGTAGACTTCTGGAAGAGCAAAGTCCAGCCAGACCACCCCAAGCTGCTCCAGGCGACACAAGAGCTAGAGGACCTCCGGAAGAAATCGTTCCTCGCGCTCCCATTGGCGTCGCAGGCAGACCGCCTGAAACAGTCCATCAAGGACGAGACGGATGTCATTCAGCGCAAGAAGGGCGACCTCAGGCAGCTAGAGGACCTCATTGATAAGACCTGCGACGACTACGAGCGCCTGGGGGACGAGATCAACGTAAAGATCAGCAACCTCCAGGGCAAAAAGGCGCAGCTTCAACTCATCGAGGCATCGATGAAGCCCGAGAGCGGTCCGCCAGACCCGACTGGGTCGCAGCTGCTCGCACACTGCAAAGCGCGCCCCGAAGATATCGAACTCCCCGAGAATGAGCTCATGGATAAGGTGCGGAAGACCCTCCTCGCACCGCTTGGACACACACCAGAGGTAGAGTTGGAGCCTGCGCCGAACCTGGGGGCAGCGCCCTTCCGGGAGAAAGTCTTGGCGATCAACCAGACCTCGGAGCAGCTCGCCAATCAGTTGGCGACAGTGGGGCTAGCGGAGCAAGAGGATGAACACGTCTCTGGGCAAACACGCCCCGAGACCAAGAAGGAAGCGGCGCAGGCAGGCGCAGGCGACAGTAGCCAAACGGCCGCCGCACCAAGGGCGGACGCGCCGGCGGGCGCTGGCGCCAGCGGCGCAGCGGAGGCGGCTGCGGCGGCAGGGCCACCCCGGTCGCCGGGGTAACAGCCGGCTGAGCGGCGCAGTTCCTGGTGCAAGCCGGCCAGACGTGTTTTAATCCCGGGCAAGGTGCGGCCCAGTTTGATGGCCACCTTCAACGGGAATTCTTGGCCCACCATGCGAGACCGGCTGGATGACGGCTCCTTGGCCTCATTCGCAGTTTTGTTTCTCCAAGAGACTCTCTTGGACGATCCGCATGACATACACTTGGCTGTAGAGCACTACCGCAGCAGGGGCTGGCTTCCAGTTTTTAGTCCGGCCACCCGCTCAGCAGAAAACAGGGCAGCGGGGGGGGTTGCAATCCTGGTGCGCTCGGGCAAAGATGTGGGGATTTCCCCGCTCCCGAAAGGCATCGCGACCTGTGCAGAACCCTGGCGACTGGCAGCCGTCAGATACGAGACGCCTGGCTTCGAGCCTATCTTACTTGTCTCTATCTATCTGCGCCCAGTGGAGAAGCTCAGCGAGGCTAATCGAAGCTTGCTTGCCCACCTGGGCATTCTCCAGCATGAGACAGGTCTGCCAATCATAGCGGGGGGAGATCTGAACATGGACCCTTCGTTTATTTTAAAAACCGACTTTGATGAGAGAGGGCGCTTCAATTTGATCGCCCCCGCAAAAGACACTCATTATACCAAAAAGACTGCTTCCAAGATCGATTATTTCCTTATATCAGTCGCGTTTCACCCGCTAGTGAAGGAGGTGGCCTCGCTAACCTCTTTCAAATCTTCGCCGCATCGCCCAGTCAGCCTGTCTATCTTACTAGATAGGGAAGTGTTGGTCCCAGTGCTTAGGCGCCCGACCCGGTTCCCAGCGGAGGCAATGATAGGCCCGCAGCTGGGCCCTGCCAGCTGGAACCACCTCCGGGAGGCAGCGGAACAACTTTTGTCCCAGATGCGTTCATCGTTGAACGACGATGTCAAGCAACACTTGCTTGACATCTTTTACACGGCTTTCGCCAAAGAGCTTGCTTCTGAAATCTCGCGGATAACGGGGACGCCTTTAAGAAGCGAGCGGCCGCGCGGCCTAGGCCCGACCATCGACTGGCGATCTGCAGCCGATTTCAAGACGAATGGGAAAGGGCACGAGGCTTGGGTGTCCAAAGCGGCTACCCTCAGGGCCATTGCGAACAATTTGCAAGATTTCACCCGGTGCGTAGCCAATGGGGCCCCGATAGAGGAGGCGGCGGCTCGAGCACAGGAGGCTCCTGCAGAGGTGCCAAGCCCATCTGAAGAGACCCGCCTAGTACTACAGGACATTGAGGCGGCATGCCGACAGATATCACCAGACGGCAAAACAGTCAGCTTGCCAGTAAGGCAGGCCACAGAGCTTCTCGAGGGGCCGGCAAAAGCAATTTCAGACCAGCTTGCGAACGAATTGGCACTGGAGACCCAAGATCGCACCAAAGCGTGGCGCGACTGGGTCACCAGGGCGAATAATAAGTCAGTTGGCTGGGCCCACAGATGGTCCAAGCATCAACCCATGTGGACGCCTGCCCAAGTAAAATGGCACGAAGAGTGGTCAGGGCGGCCATCTTGTTTTTTGCATGCAGAAGCTGCCAGGTTGGCCCAGCTATGGCGCACCACGCCGAATTCGAGACCTCCTTTTAAGCCACCGCGGGAGGAAAATCTGCCCCCGTTGAGGCCGGAGGCCATACGTGAAGCGTCAATGTCATTCTCTAGGGACACGGCGCAAACGTACGACGGCTTCCACCCTAGGCATTTTTGCTTTCTCTCGTTGGAGCAACTCAAAGTGGTTGCGCTACTTTTGCACTCGGTGGACCGCCACGGCAGGTTCCCCACGGCCATCTTAGCAGTAGTTGCGACCCTTCTTCAGAAGGCTGCTGCAAAGCAACCGGGAGTACCCGCCTTCCGAAGCATAGGCCTCTTACCAGCTTTTTACAGGGTCTGGGCAAAATGCAGGCTGCCCCTCGCGAAGGCCTGGGAGACAGCACACCCCAGACCCTATCTGTGCCACCAGAAGGGCCGCAGCATCACGGAATTAGTGTTCCAGCAAGCGCTAGTGCCAGAGGCGGCCACAGCGGAGGGGCGCCCAGCACACTCAGCAGCTCTCCAGTGGGATATGTCTGACTATTACGAGCATGTGCAGCGGCCAGTCCTTTGGGAGCGCGCGGATAAAACGCACTTCCCGCTATCCATATTAGCTGTCGTGCTCAATCAGCATCAAGCCCCTCGTTTCGTGTCTTACGAGGGCGCGACTGTTCCTGCGGGGCATCCGGGCCAAGGGCTCGCTGCCGGGGACCCTTTTGACACGTATTTA
The DNA here is from genome assembly GCA_963575745.1 of Prorocentrum cordatum. Lineage (NCBI taxonomy): Eukaryota > Dinophyceae > Prorocentrales > Prorocentraceae > Prorocentrum > Prorocentrum cordatum. The sequence goes on along the minus strand of CAUYUJ010022087.1, from coordinate 98,135 downwards.
GTGCAGGTGTACACGTTAGAGCCGCTGGACGCGTGGCAGTCCAAGCACCGGCGTCTGCCGCTCTCCTTGTTTATAGACGACTTCCAAGTGGGCATCACAGATGATGACCCCGAAGTTGTCGTGAGGGAGTTGACGGCGGGAGCAGAGGCCTTGGCTAAAGTGATTGAAAATGACCTGGGTTGTACTGTGGCTTGCAGAAAATCGATCACTCTAGCCAACTCAGACGGCCTTCGCAAGAAGCTGGCCAAAGCGCTGGGCTCCAAAGCTGGGCAAGTTGCACCGTCAGGGAAAAACTTGGGGGTAGATTTTGCAGTTGGCAACCTCCGTTGCCGACGTCTCAGTCGCCCAGTGCTGAAGCAGCGAATGCAAAAGCTACAGTCTCGGAAGAGGAGGCTCGCTGCTCTCCGCAGAGCAGGCACCGATATGAGGAAGCTTTTCGTCAGCGGCCTCGATGCGTACGGAACGCACGGTGTTGAAGTCACGGGAGTTGATGCGGCGGAGCTTCATCAGCTCCAAAGTTTCTTTCTTTCAATTGCGGGCTCCAGGGGGGACGTGCGTTCACGCTCCCTGTCGCTGGCCCTGCACCAGGACCCCACGTGGAGACAGGGCTTGGCGCCAGCATTGCTATGGACCAAGCTGGCTTGGAGAGCTGGCGCAGACATGTCCGACGGCAACCATTTCCAAATGCCACGCCTGCTGGAATTGGCCGCCCCGATACTCAGGCACCCCCCGCGAAAATGGGAAGAGGTGCGAGGGCCTCTAGCGGCCGCTGTTCTGTCCTTGCGGCGCATCAAGTGGGAGTTTCACACAGCTTTGGTTTTCAAGGATGAAAGGGGAAACCTCTGGCCTCTCACGGCATTCTCCCCAAAATTCCTTGAGAAAAAGATGAGCGCAGCATGGCAGCGAATCCACTTAGACACCATCGCGGCCAAATTCGAATTGGGGCCCGAAGCATCTCTCGATTTAAGCGTTGCCAGGAACCTGGTATCAGGAGGGAGGCTGTCCAGACAGGAAGCCAGCATCCTCATGTCATTCCTGTGCCAGTCGGCGTGGACTGGACACAAGCTCCAGCAAGCAGGGTACGAGGCATCTTCCATTTGCGCATGCGGGTCCCCAGTGGACCATCTCTTTCACAGGCTCCACCACTGCCCGCTGTCGGCCCCGCTCAGAGCCGACATGTTGGAGCCCATTGACGTGACCATCCTCAGCGACCGCCGGCGCAACTTCCCCCTGGTGTGCGGGGTCCTGGAGTTGCCAAGTTTTTCTGTCCAGCCACCAAGTGGATCAGGCACTAGACCTTTTAAGTTTTGGTGCGCGGACCCCGCACTGAGTGTCAAGGAAGCATTTCGCGGGGAGGTGTTCACAGACGGATCGTGCCTCAAGGAAGGGCCCGTGGAGTTTCACGTAGCAGGGTGGGCAGCAGTCAAGCTCACAGCGGGGGGCGACATCTTTGCCGCTTTATGGGGTGCGGTTGGAAGCCATTACCCGCAGACGTCCCCTGCGGCAGAGCATGTAGCAGCCCTAGCCGTAATGGAGCACTGTCCTGACGCAAGCGGCATTCACTCTGTTTCTTGGTCTAGTCCAGCTGTCCGACGCCCCTTGGACAGCCGTCGCCTCTCGGCATCATATCTACGCGGGCATGCGCATAAAAATACGTGCATCGCCAGCTTGGGATGCTGAGTTCACCATCCGCAAAGTGGCGGCGCATGTAGATCTGGACCAGCTGGAGCCTCAATCCAGAGAGTGGTTCCTGGCGACGGGCAACGATTACGCCGACCGGCATGCCCAGTTAGGAGCGGCGTCCCTGGCGCAACCCTCCAGCGCGGAAAGGGAGGCCCATGCCGAAAATGCATCCACTTTGCAGCGGTACCTTCGATACGTTGCTAAGTGTCTGTTGTTGTACCCGAGGCTGGCGCCGTCTAGAAAGATGCGCTCTACTTTCAAATCGGCTTTGCGGGCCCCCTGTTTTACGATGGGGGCCGGCCGCGTCGGCCCGGGACGCATTGCCAGAACCACCAACGCCCCGCCAACTCGGCAGGATGTCGAAGACAGGGGGTGGTGGGGGGAGAAATGGCCCGCGCACGCGTGCAGGCCAGGTGGAGAGATCGGCCGTTCTCCCAGGTCCGCATAGGACGCCAGCAGCGCCAGCAGCCATTCCTCACAGTCCCGCGACACCGTCGGGCCCAGCAGTTCCAGAGGAAGCCAGAAGAGGCTCGCTTTTTCCGTTACTCCCACCTACAAATGGGCACCAATTCAAGTGGATCAGGCACAGATGGGCGTGCCAGAAGTGCCTTAGGCGAACTCGCAGAGACCCGCCTTTTCTAGCTTTCCCCTGCGCATGGCACAATGCAGTGCTCAGCGAACTGGTGCGCGAAAGGCGCGGGCACGCGCTGTTCGTCACTTCTACTCCGGACGGCATTTTGTTCGTCTGCATGAAATGCGGATGCATTTCGGAGGGAGTGCGCATTAGCAACCTCAGCAAGCGCTGCAATACACGCCCGGCCAGCGCCCACACGAGAGAGAATTTGAACAGAATTCGTAACGGCCAGCATCCGTCACACAAGAGAGGGAACGCGCAGGTACTGGAAGAGCTGGTCCCTATAGACGACTTTCTGTAGATATATCCCTATAGAGGGTTCGCTGTTGAGGGTGTCGTGGGGAAGGGAAGGCACACGGAGCGGCAGCGAAGAGTAGAGCGGGACATGGGCGGGACTGATTACCCCTCTCGCGGCCGCAATTGTTGCAGAGTGCTTCGCATTGCAGCCCCTAGCGAAAACCAATCAAAAAGGAGGTGGACCTGAACGGGCCACCGCCAGAGGGATGCGATTCGGTACTCGTTGTCGCTGTGAGGAAAAAGGATCATCGCACCGCTCCCGTGGTTGTTGCTTTCTGTGTGACCTTGGATGCAGAGTGTAAGTTGATATGTTCCCTTCCTTTCGCATGCAGCTTCACATGCATGATGTGTATATCTGAGCGTGGGCTTTGTGAAGGGTAAGTGTTAGGGCAGACAGATCCCACGTCGTGCCGGAGCGGGGGCCCAAGGATTGCCCCCAATAGCGTTTAACAGTTTTAACGCCGAACGCCGCCAGACGCCAGCATGTGTAGATAACATGTAGCATGACAGGCGTTACGAGCTTTCACTTCAGCAGACGGTCGGGCCCCCGAGCACACTAGCGGACCAGAGGATTTATTAACCGCACGCGCGCCCGAGCGTGAAGCACGCGCATGAGACTCCCAGGCTCATCTTCTCCCATCTCTCCTCCTTTCCCCCTTGCCAGTCCCGTCCGGGATCCGAGTGGCAGTAGACGCCGCAACAAGGGAGGGATACAGTTTCCCCCAGTTTCGTATCATCCAGAATCTGCGTTGTTACGGTTTCCGCCCACGTGTTCTCGAGGGGGGGGTATGATTTGTCCGCCCGCTCTGGGTGTCACGGAATACCCCCGAGGCGCGGGTAGCAGCCGGCAGCGGGAGACAGCACATGCTAGGCTAATAATCCCATTAAGTGGGATAGCAGATGCCCTGCTAGAAAAAACATATCAATCAGGGATGCTCGCAGCGCGATGGACTTGCATGCGTTGGCACCAGGCAGGCAGGCCCGGTGCACCTGATGCGGGTGCCCGTCACGCTGGGGATTGATCCTTTCCAGGTGCACCCTCCATGCTTTGGCATGGCACGCCCCTGCGAACACACACGCCTCAATTCAGCGGCAGGGAGGCGCGCGGACCCATTTGGGGCCCATCCGCTCCCCTGAGGGGAACAGCTGGGCAGTGCACGGCCCAAGGCTCATCAGAATGCGGACCACTGCCGCGGCAAGTTCGCTTCCCCGACCTGGGATGCCACCCTGTAGGAGCCCTGATTCGACAGGATCGCACGTGGGCTAGGGTGAGAAGGTGGCGGCGGCCAGCGAATGCGATCGCGAGGTGGAGTATCGATCGGTGCTCCCCACTAGGCACCTCAGTATCGTCGCTGTCCGCCGACCCCCACTTTAGGCCGCGCGGCAGGTCTTTCACATCGGTCAGGTGAGTTAGCCTGATCCGCGGCTTAAGGTTACATCCGATTCTCCTCTTCTTCCTCCTCCTCCTCCTCCTCCTCCTCCTCCTCCTCCTCCCCCTCCTCCTACTGATGCCTCTTCCTCCTCCACCTCCTCAGCCCCCTCTTCCTCCTCCTTCTGTTTCTCCTCCTCCTCCTCCTGCTCTTCCTCCTCCTCCTCCTGCTCCTCCCCCCCAATTCCTCCGCCTCCTCCTTTTTCTTCCTCCTCCCCCTTCAACCTCGTCATGTTCCCCTTCCTCCTCGTCCGCGGCTTCTCATTAGTAGTATATGTGGTGTCTAGTGTTGCTTATTAGTGTCCTCGACATGTTTTATTATTAGTCGTATTAGTAGCTGTGGTACTGGTGATACAAGTCACATGATTATTGGTGTTGTAAGTATTACGACTACTCGTATTAGTATCATTACGGACCGTAATAATGGCCTACTATGAGTATCATCAGTATTGTTAGTAGTAGCGTGCTGGTTCGCACAACCATTAATATTCATATTAAAAAACAGCATCCGTATTAGTAGTATTATTATTCGTAGTAATATGGTTATGCGTATTACCATTTGCAGTATTAATATGAGTCGTAAGTGTACTAGCATTTGCAATATGAACAGTAGTTCTCCTGTTATGTATATTTTTAAGTATTCGTATGTGTATTATATGTCGTTGTATGATTCCTCTTAATGTTACGATTACTATTTTTCACCGTAGCATTCTCAGTGTTGGCATTATGCGTCTTCTGCTCATGCTGATTCTCAGTATCCGTATTACCATTGTGCGTGGTATTCTCGTATGGGTTTTCTGAACCGTTTTCGTATTATTAGTAGTAGAGCGTGCTCGTTTTATTGTTCGCATGAGTTTTTATTACTCGTCTTCTCCGTACTGCTCTTTTTACTATTAGAGCCCCTGGTATTAGCATTATACAACTATTAGCAATTGAAATGTTATTCTTAGTGGGTTACTGCTTGCTTTTATGCTAACGCTAGCACGTATTAGTATTGATTATGATGTATCCTCCTCCTTTTCCTCCTCCTCCTCCTCCACATCCTCCTCCTCGTCCTCTTCCTCCTCCTCCGCAACGTCCGCCTCCGCCTCCTCTCCCCCCTCGTCTTCTTCGTCCAATTCCGCCTCCTCCTCCTCTTCCTCCTCATACTCCTCTTCGCCCTCCTCCTCCGCCTCCTCATCATCCTCATCCCCGTCTCCTCCCAATCCTCCTCCTCCTCCTCCTCCTCTTCTTCCTGCCCCATGTACTTTTTCATCCACCTCCTCCTCCCTCGACAAATAATGTCTGCCCTCTATCTTGCTCATGCACTTCGCTGGCCACCACAAGTCTCCTGGGAATCGTGTCTAGATGGGTGGATAGGGACGCGCGAAGCATCAATGATTCTTCAGAACCGACCCGCTAATACAGCACGGCACTACATCGACGGACTGGGAAAAGACCCCGAAGTCAACGGACAGTCCCGATAACGCGCTTAATAATGCCCCTCAGATTCGGGACTCCGGGTGCGTCGAAGTCCCGCACGTCGTCTCGCCGGACTGCTGGTCTTCACGACGGATCAATTTAAAACTTCTCTGCGCCAATGCGAAGTCCATGACGAACTTCGCGCTCCAGCCAAAGTCTCCCAGGCACCCCGCAGCCTCTTCGGCGTCCTTCTTGAAGGACCTTGTCGCGTGACGGTCGCCCAGAGTCCACATCGGTGGTTGGTCTGACATTAATGCCAAACTGCTCCAAACCCCCATGGTATGAATTCCGTCGCGGTCGCGTTCTGGCCCAAGCACGAAATCCTCCGAGACCCTGGGCGCCGCCGGCGTCGATGCTGATGTTTAAGTTATGCCCCCCAGCGCGTCGCTGCTCAGCCGTCCGTTTTCCGCGCTGCATTCCCTGTCGTCGCTGGCGGCGAGGATGGCTCGCCCCCTCGCTCTGGGCCGCGCGAGGGGCCTCGGTGGTCCGCGCGTCCGTCGCAGGCGCGCGTGGACAGACGGCGTCGCCGGTGCCCGGCCGCCCTCTGCTTCCAAGTTGCCATCGGGATCGTCTCCGCGCCGCGCTGCGCCAATTGCGCAATTCAAACCACCGCGGCTCGACGGGGCGAGCCAGCTAGGCCACGCGCCGTTAAAGCGGTCCGAGGTCCATCCTGCGCCCCTCGCTAAGGATGCGAATCGCGCAGGGCGCGCATTGGCAACGCCAGGGTCGCCTCGGACGACGTAGATCCCCAACGCAGGTCGCGCATCCCCCGCGCTGCCCCCTCGCCGAGATCGCTGGAGAATCGGACCCGCGTCTTGCGGCATCAGCGGCGGGGAACACAGCGGCGGCCAGGTCATCGAATCAAGGATATGTTCGCGTTCCACGCGGCAGTTCCCGCCACTGCTCGAACACGAGTTGGCCGCCGCGGCGATCGCCCAACTCCTCGCAGCATTCGTGAACTCCGAAGAAAATTTGCGCGATCGGGCAGTTGGCCTCGAGAATCTCGGCCGACGACGCCGGCGGCGCCTGGCGCGCGCGCCGACGCAATCCGCCCACGCTCGGTCGGTTGCGTCCGCCTGGCCAAGTCTCGTTCTCTGTCGTTCCCCAATGTCCCACGTCGGAAGCGGGGTCCTTTAGCGCTGCCGCCGAACTGGAGATCTCGCGTCGCGCAGCACGCGAAGGTAGCGATCGCAACCCGCAATCCAGGCCCGGCATGCAGCCGCGTCGACAGGTCGCAATCCCCTGCAATGCTCTTGAGCTGCGGGGTGACCTCCTGCGCGCGCAGCAGGGTCTTGACAGGGAGGTGGGGCCCCCCGCTGAGGACGGGACCGGCCCTGTCCTCGGGGCCGCTGTCCGCGGTAAGCGGCGGCTCTGGAGCTGCCGACAGTCGTCGCCCTGGCGATAATGTTCCTGACGTCGTCGCGGCGGTCGGCAGCGGCCAGCCCGGCGGCGCGCGGGGCGAGGGGCCGCCCCTTCGATATCAGCCGAAATGGCGACCGACGCCCGCCAGCACTGCCCTCGCAGCCCTGCCAGCCGATCGCCAGCCGATCTGGGCCGAGCGCCGGGGGCTCGAGATGGGCACTGGGAATCTGTTTCAAGTGATCGCATGTCGACCGCAAGGTCGGGCTTGGCGCGCCGTCGTGCGCTTTCTCTTGGGATCGGGGATCAGTCCGGAGGTTGGCGATCAGACCCAGGCTCTGAATCTCAACGAGTCCTAGATGGACAAGTACCCCCAGAAAGGGAGAGCAGACGCGCCGCCCGACCGCGGCCCCGCACCCTGCCTGGCCCCGTCTCCCGCCCGCATCTGAAATGCGGCCGATCCTTGTCCCGCACCGCCACGGTGGCTCCCAGGGTGGCGTTCGCGATGGCCGTCGCCAGGCGTTGCGGCGCAGACTCGCAGCCTTCGCTGGCTGACCGCCTGAGTCGACAGACGCCTCGCTGTTCTCGAGTTCCCGCTGGTGTGTCGCGCGGCGCTGCGTCAGATCGCCGAGGCCAACAAACGCGCGGCGGGCCCCCTCGCGATCCCGTGCTGCTGGCACTCCAAGAGCAATATGGACGTCTTGGCGCGATGGACAGGACCCCCGCTGGCAGATGTAATTGGCTGGCCAACGATCGGAGGCGGCCCGCCCGACCTGGTCGGGACAACTGGCATCCTGCCTCTCGCCCAGTCCCTGACCAGGCCTCCTGCCGTCACAGTGGGATATGATCTAGGTCTCGCCGCAGCTCTTATGCGACTTCTCCATCCAGGACTGCCCACTGGCCCCCGCTGCGACAATGAAGTTCAACGGCTCGTGTCCTCGTCGGGCGCCCGACTTCCCAACGATGCCGCGATGGCGGCCCTGTCTCGCTGCGCCGGCCACGGCGCAAGCTTGCTGCGGCGATCTCAACGCACGCGCTGCCAGGGCGGTCGCCTCCGCACTCGGCCCGGATTCCCCTCCCTGAGAGCATCCTCGTCGCCGTCTGCATCGAACTCCTCGATCGGCCCCTGGAAGTCGCCGCAGACCCCCTGGGGCCTAGGGCTGCTGCATTTGAAGCCAAGGCCGCCAAGTTCCTGAGCCTCGCCGTTGACGTAGGCAACTACTCCCGAAGTGTGGCGATCGTGCCAGTGGGCGGCTGCTCCGTCAATAGCACCCAACCTCGCACGACGCCGATGCACATCGCAAATGTGTTGTGTGTTGACTGTCGCAAGCTTATTCGTCATACCAGGTATGTTCATATTAGTTTGGTTAGGGGTCAGTCTCGTCTCAACCTGGCTGGGGGCGCACTCCTGGTTCTGCGCCTTTGGTTCGTTCTGGCTATCTTTGTGGCGTAAGGATCGCGCCGCGTCGCCTCGTAATTGGCAGCGCCCATCCGCTGGCCAGCGAGTCCAAGGTTCCCGCCATCTCGTCAAACAACGCGCGGTCTTCCTGGACCAAGAGGGTGCCGACGCTCTCCCCGCGGCATAGTTGTCGCTTCCGGTAGCACAGAATCGTGTTTGACCCCACGCCTGGTAAAGGTGAGCGTCCAAATTGAAACTCATTCAAGTCAGTATGTAGGTGGCCCACGCCGCCCTTCATGATGAAACCATTGGGTCAAACTTCACAACCAAAAACTTCACCGATGGGTTCTCGGATCCGACGAATTTCCGCTCAAGACAAACTAACCATACGTCAATCGTCCTTATTGTAACCGAACACACACACCATACGGTTGTGTCCAAACGTCCCTGCCAGGTTGTTGTCTGGCCGCCCCGTTGTGTAAAATACCCGTTCGATGTCATTAACTTCCCCGCCGTTGGACATCGAACCACCAAAGACCAAACGCTGACGCTGAGGTAGATAATCAAGTAACAACAAGATCGTATCGCGGGTGCGTGGTGGCCCTGATCCTCGACGCCAACTAAGCGAAGGGGCGAAGGGTTAGCTCCGATAGCCATCTGCTCCCGCTTGTGCTCCTCCGCAGACGTGCGAGTGACGCCATCTTCGCCACTCGCCTGACGCCGCTCGCCTCTTCGTCCGCCCCAGAGGGCGCGCTCATCGCGGCTGCTGCCGCGGCTCCAGAGGGGCAGCTCTTCGAACGAAAATGGCCGTGGGACGAAGCAAGCGTGATACAACAAACTACATGCTGCAGGACGCGGGGGGGAAGGGGAGGGGAGGGGAGGGAATGAGATAGGAGGGGAGGGATTGGGATGGGAGGGAAATGCGAGATGGAGGGAGGGTGGTATCTATGTTTATATGTATACACATGTGTGTACATATATATATATATATATATATATATAGAGAGAGAGAGAGAGAGAGAGAGAAACAAACAAAAAAGAAACAAAAAAAACTAGGTGCGCTCGCGCCCAAATCTGACATCCTACCCCATTCCACCCATCCATTCTCATTGCGTTGGTTGTTCTCTACCCGCGGACGCGTGTCATACCAAATCTGGAACTCCAAACATAGATCATCGTGTTATGCGCAGTCGGAAGACGGAGAGCTGCATACACAGGAGGACGAGGAGGAGGAGGGGAGGAGGAGGAGGTGGATGAACAGGAGGATGAGCAGGAGGAAAAGGAGAATGAGGAGGAGGGACGAGGACGAGGACGAACAGCAGGAACAGCAGCAGCAGGAACTGGACTGAAAGGAGCAGGAGAGGCGGGATGACCAGTGGATAGCGGAAGAGAGGAAAGGAGGGGGACAACAACGATGAAGAAACACTCGGATCCGGAGAAGTCCGGCCCAAACCGGGGCGAGAGCGCCAATTCTGAACGACAGGAGCAAAGCACCGATCCAAAAATGGACCCACGCTGCAGCGGGAGCATCAACTTGGAAGGACCAGGAACGGGTGACTTCTGATCATCATCAGCATCAGCATAAGCAGCATCATCATTACCATCATCGTCATCATCAGCATAAGCATCAACATCATCATCATCATCATCATCATCATCATCATCATCATCATCAGCATCAGCATCTACATCATCACCATCATCACCATGGTCATCATGATCGTCATCATCAGCAGCAACAGCATCATCATTATCATCATCATCATCATCATCATCATCATCATCATCATCATCATCATCATCATCATCATCATCATCATCATCATCAACGGGGTCACTAGCTTGAAGGACCGGGAACGCGCGGACTGGAAAAGCCGCGCAAGACCAAGAGACAGCTCGGATCCCTTCAAGGGATACACTGCGCGGGGGGGGGTGCGCGCGACTCTCGGGCCGTCGTCAGGGGAGACGGGAGAGAGGTACTCAGATGGAGCCTTTGTGGAGGAGGATCGAGGGGAGGTGGGACGAGGGGACGAGGGGAGGAGGGAGTCATTGCGGAGGGGTCCAGAGGAGGAGGGACGAAGGGGAGGAGTGAGAGGTAGGGGAGATGGGGGGCGAGGGAGGAGGGAAGAGGCAAACGGAGGGACACAAGACGAGGGAAGACGGAGGCGAAAGAAGGACGAGGGAGGGACGAGGGAAGAGCGAGGGGGGGATTGAGAAGGGAGGATGGAAGCTGGATGGCGGAAGAACGGGGCGAGAAGCGAAATGGGGAGTGATGAAGGACACGGAAGGGTGGGGGGAACCGGAGGAGAGAAGGGAGGAGGAGAACTGAGGAAGAAGGGTGACGGAGAACAGAGGGGGGGAAGGAAGACGAGGCCAAATGCAGACTTGGACTGTGACGAGAGGTGCGACTGCCGCGCGGCCGCGCGGAGAAGAGGGTGCGACAGCAAATCTATATTTGAAAACTTGCGCTAGTGGGCAGCAAACCTCAAGCGAAGCGCTCTACTGTAAAAGATCGGAATGAAACGAACAACTGCGCCTGGCTGCATGCCCTACGGGCAGCAGCTTCCTAGCGAGGCGCTGGATGGACGGCGAGCCCATGGACCAAAGGGCCAGGGTTACCCATACCGGGCTTCCAAGCCTCCCAAATCCTCCGACCCTGTCGGCGTGTCCGAGGGGAATCCCTGGGATGGTCATGCAGGGGCGGCCCTGGGATAACCCTTCTCTGAGATCTCCGCCCCCCGTGCCTCGTGGGCACCCGGGGCTCTCCGAGCCCGCCGGCTCGTCGTGAATCGACCCAGTTGCTCGACCCCGCGGGGAGACACGGCACGTTGATCCCCACCCCGCCAGAGGGAGGAGGGTCCTGGCGGGGAGAGGGCTCGGGGTGGGAGCTCCAGGGGGGGGGACTAGAAAACATCGAGTCACCCTGGGAATAGAAGACAGAACAAACAAAAAAACGTCACCTGGGTTAGCGTCCCCTGGACCTTGACACCCTGGTGGGCGGGCCCTACCCCCGCCATCACCACGGGGCGGCGGATGGTTGCACCCGCCACTTGTGCAGGGGGGCCCACGACCAGATCGTCCTCAGAGGTGGGCGCCTGGCCCCAACGCAGGACGCAACGCCTCGGGGGTACCCATCGGTCGGAAGAAGTAGGTAGAAGAGACAATCCGAGCCGACCGTGCCCGTTCTGCAAGTGGCATGCACCACTTCGACTGAATACAGTCAACCCGTAGAATAAGGACGCGCGGTAAGGATGCAACGGCCTTGGAAGACCAGGTAGGTCGACACGTTGCGAGCGGGGCGCGGCCAGCGAAAGCGGCTGAGGATACGCAGGCCGAAGGGGAAGGATGCAAGGGCAACCTTGGAACTGTTGCTCATCCTTACTATCGGGGCTGACTGTACCCATCGGTCGGAAGAGAAGGTAGAAACATTAAGTAGGAAGGCGTTGGAAATATTTTGGATGTCCACCCGCCCCCTGAAGATGACGAGGAAGGTGAAGCCACTCGATCATTGAAGTAGTCAGGCGCTTAAAGTATTTTGGTATCCGGGAATCCAATAATACCTACTGTCAACGGCCGGTGGGTAATGGCACTGCCACGCCAACAGCCGTCCATCAGAGCAAGGCGTGGCTAATGAGGTCTCTGCGTTCCATCTTTCGCCATCGCCGCCCCTTCTTCAGTTCCCTTCACACCCGCTCGCCCGCTCCTCCGCCTCACCCCAGCTAGCCTTCCCTACACTTCGTCACTGCTCGTCGGTACCTCCCCCCAAACCTCGGGGGGGGTGGGGTCGTCAGGCATTGCCGGCCCGCCGCCGTTCGGCCACACGTTAGGGGTTAGCCTGTGACACTCTGCTGATGTAGGCAAGGGGATAGAACAACTGGGGCCGCGGGTTACCGCCGACGCAGTGCTGCCCCTAATCGAGGCAGCATCAGCCCCCTTTCCCCCCCAACCCCGCTCACTCCTCCACTTCACTCTGCTTCTGCTGTGGCCTCCTCCTCCCCCCTTCGCAAGCTCCGCTGGCCTCACCCCTCTCCTGTCCCATCCCCTCCGCAGTGTCCCCTGGGGACTACTGCTGCAGGCGTGGGGGTAATGCCCTACGAAGAGCGTCACTCCTGCTTCGACTTTCCTGCGTGTTGCTAAGCAGGGTCCGCCCTCGATAGCAAACCACAAGAACAGGCTGCGAGTTGGGGTTTCCCCAGGCGACGGGTGTCCCCCCTTGACAACGCATCCTCCCAGCCAGAGACTGTGCAAAGGCGGCCCGCTCGCAGCCCTGGCAGTTTGGACAGTGATCCCCGCCTCCTCCTCCTCCTCCTCCTCCTCATCCTCCTACTCATCATCCTCGTCATCATCATCATCATCATCAGCAGCATCATCAACATAATCATCATCCTCCGCAGAATTATCATCATCATCCTCAGCAGCATCATCCCCATCATCATCATCACCATCACCATCGTCATCCTCATCGTCATTGCCACCAATCATCATCATCATCATCATCATCATCATCATCAGCATCAGCATCATCAACAACATCGTCACCATCATCATCATCATCAGCAGCATCAGCAGCATCATCCTCATCATCATCACCATCAGCATCATCATCCTCAGCAGCATCATCATCGCCACCACCACCACCACGTCCGCCACCACCATCATCATCATCATCATCATCATCATCATCATCATCATCATCATCATCATCATCATCATCGTTAACATCATCAGCATCGTCACCATCATCATAAGCATCATCATCCTCAGCATCATCCTCATCGTTATCACCATCAGCATCATCATCAGCATCATCAATCGCGTCCTCATCAGCAGCAGCAGCACCAACATCATCATACTCATCAGCATCATCATCAGCAACATCAGCAGCAGCATCATCATTTTGAATATCATCCTCACCCTGATCAGCGTCAATCGCATCGTCATCACAACCATCACAATCACCATCACCAGCATCGCCATCAATCATCATCAGCAGTATCATCAGCATCATCATCAGCATCGTCATCATCATCGTCGTCATCATCGTCATCATCGCCACCACCACCATTACTTCCAACAACATCATCATCATGATCGTCATCATCATCATCACCATCAGCATCATAGCCATCATCACCAGCATCGTTGCCATCATCATCAGCCTCATCATCCTCAGCATCATCATCAGCATCAGCATCATCCCCAGCAGCATCACCATCAGCATCGCCACCATCACCACCACGTCCGCCACCATCATCATCATAATCATCATCAGCATCGCCAACATCATCATCAGCAGCATCATCATCAGCGTCATCAGCATCGTCATCACGATCATTAGCAGCAGCATCAACAGCATCCCCAGCATCAGCAGCAGCATCAGCATCATACGCAGCAGCAGTAGCATCATCATCAGCATAATCATCATCATCATCATCATCATCATCATCATCATCATCATCATCATCATCATCCTGATCGACATCATCAGCAGCAGCATCGTCGTTTTGAATATCATCATCACCCTCATCAGCATCATTGACATCGTCATCACAACCATCACACTCACCATCACCAGCATCAGCATCATCAATATCATCAGCATCATCATCAACATCATCATCAGCACCGTCATCATCGTCACCATTACCATCATCATCCTCATCATCATCAGCATTTCGATTACAGTCACCATCTCCATCACCATCATCATCTTCAGCAGCATCAACATCAACATCAGTATCGCCATCATTATCAGCCACAGCATCATCACAACCCGTCCTTGGCGAAGGACTCCCTGGTAGTGTTTCTGAACTGTAAAAGGGGGCGCACACACACACCAACCTCGGCAGCGTTCCTCGCATGCATCGCTCCCCTTTCCCGAGACCACGATCCATGGTACAAAAACGATTGAGCCGCGATCGCGAGGCCACGGTCCCTTGCACACCACGATGGATCTGCGTCCGAGCTGCCGAGACGGCCCATGCAGGCAGCCAACGACACCAAGATGGCCCACGATGCCTCGAAGACTGCCTAGGATAGCCCCAAGACGGCACAACATGGCCTCAAGACGGCCGAAGATGCCTCCGAGCGGATTCCAAAGGGCCAAAAGAGGATGGCCACTGGACCCGAAGAAGCCAAACTCAGTGGTTTAGCTTCGGTGTTTGAAAGGCGGTCGCATTCTCGACGTTTCGGGCTTGGGTCAGCTCACGACGAGGTCCCACGATGGCACAAGATGCATCCAAGACGGCCCCCAGAAGACGGTCCAAGAGTCCCAAGAGGGCCTCCCATTGGACCAAGACGGCCTGAGAAAGCCGTTCGACTGCCCAAGACGGCCCCACGACGGCGGCCAGACATTCACACTACGCCCAAGAGGGACCCAAAACGGCACGATAGAGCCTCAAGACGGCATAAGGGGGTACCGCTACGACCCAGGACAGCCTCGAGGGATCTCCAAGACTGCCCTACAGGATGCCAGAACAGCCCCAAATGGTCCGAACGACCTCCATGAGTGCTGATGGGATAGTGAAGATGGGAGGTGACACATGTGACGGCCATGCTCGTCCTCCTCCTTCCTGCTCAGCCTGCGACTGCTGCTCCTCATTACCCTCCTCCTAATCATCCTCATCCTTCTCCTCCGCCTCCCCATCTTCCTCCTTGTCATCAGCATCCTCGGCATCATCATCATCAGCATCATCATCATCAGACGCAGCTGCAGCAACATCGGCATCAAAATCATAATCAGCATCGTCAGCATCAGCGTCAGCATCAGCACCACTATCAGTTCAGCAGCATCGTCATCAGGTTCATCAGCAGCATCATCAGTATCAACACCAGTATCAGCAGCATCATCGTCATCAACAGCATCAGCTGCATCATCCGTATTACCAGCAGCAACATCATCATCAACATCATCATCAACATGACCATCAGCAGCAGTATCACCGCTATCAACAACAGCATCATCATCATCATCAGCAACAACACCAGCATAGTCTCATAATCATCAGCATCGTCATCATCCACACCATCATCAGCATCAGCATCGTCACCACCACCATCACCACACCATCCTCACAACCACCAGAACCACCACCATCAACATGAGCATAGCCATCATCAGCATCAGCATCGTCATCATCATCATCGTCATCAGTATCAATATAGTCATCAGCCGCAGCATCGTCACACTAACCATCACCACCACGAACATCCTAATAATCTTCATCCGCATCATCACCAGCAGCATCATCAGCAGCATCATCATCATCGTCAACAGCATACTCAGCATCAACATCATCACCACCATCATCATCAGTGGCATCCTCATTCTGATCGCTATCATCAACTTAATCATCATGATCATCAGCATTATCACCGTCTGCAGCAGCATCAACATCAACAAACTCAGCACCATCAACATTATCATCAGCAGCGTCATCAGCATCATCCCCATAAGCATCACCATCTCAACATCTGCAACAGCATCCTCATCATCACCATCACCATCAACAGCAGCAGCAACGCCGTCATCCCCATCATCAACACCGCCCTCATCACGGCTCCCCCAACCCTGGAGACACGAGGCGCCACACGCGACGGCCTCCCGTTCCCCCATCGAACCGTCGCCACCAAGACTGCTGACCTGGCACGGTGGCTGGAATGGTCGAGGGCAGCCAGATATCCTCATCTGGGGCCCGCCTGACCAAGCCTCGCACTGGGCGCAGGGGCTGCTCGGGCTAGCCCAGGGGACGGCCGTCAGGTCTTCCACTCGTGAGGCGCGGTGGCTGCGCAGTCGCCGCGCAGCCCAGCACCTCCTGACAGGGGGACAGGGTAACCACGCCCTCCCGACAGTCAACACGACGCGGCAGGATAAGGAGGAGGAGGACGTGAGACAGAGAAGGAGTGAGGAGGCGGGAGGAGGGGGCGCGAGGAGGAGGCGGCCAGGATGGGGCGCGAGGAGGCGGCGTCAAGAGGTGCGAGGGGGGAGGAGCGACGAGGTGTGACGAGACAAGAGGGTACTCCGTGTCTGCCTCACTGGGAGCCCCCTGTGCCAGCACATTGGGATAAAGCTTCCCCGTCCTCGTTTAGGGGGGTGGGCGCAAGGACACATGTGTGTGCCTGCGCCCCCCCCAACATGATGTGGTGGGCCCAACACATGTGTGTGGGCCTCCTCGTTCCTGACATGATGTGTGTGGGCCTCCTCGTTCC
Source organism: Prorocentrum cordatum (assembly GCA_963575745.1). Lineage (NCBI taxonomy): Eukaryota > Dinophyceae > Prorocentrales > Prorocentraceae > Prorocentrum > Prorocentrum cordatum. The sequence continues at coordinate 81,665 of CAUYUJ010022087.1, read as the reverse complement.
TGACATGATGTGTGCTGAGGCCCCTGCACACCTTGCACGCCAGCAGCCTCCCGCCCAGCCCCGAGACTCCCCACGCCGAACCACCCCAAGAGGTGAGGAGGGTGCGCACGCCAGGCCGCCCCCGAGGGGCCTGACACTCCTCCTCCTCCTCCTCCTCCTCCTCCTCCTCCTCCTCCTCCTCCTCCTCTCCTCCTCCGCCTCCCTCCCTCCCTCCTCCTCCTCCTCCTCCTCCTCCTCCCTCCTCCTCCTCCTCCTCCTCCTCCGTCTCCTCCGTCTCCTCCGTCTCCTCCTCCTCCTCCTCCTCCTCCTCCTCCGTCTGATGGCGTCGGTGCCTGGTCGGCATGGTTGCTGCCACCAGTGAATTGCAACACGCTTTGCAGCTGGAGCCTGGCTCGGAGCCACGCTCTGGGCGTCTCCAGCACCTCGTGATGGGCCTGTTTTCCACCACCACCACAAGTTCCTCCCTCCCCTCCGTTTCGTCCTCCTCCTCCTCCTCCTCCTCTTCCTCCTCCTCCTCCTCCTCCTCCTCCTTCCCCCATCCAACTGATGGTGGTGGTGGTGGAAAACAGGCCCATCACCTGGGGTGGACAGACGCGGCAAGCAAGTCTCCGCACGGGCAGCTGTGGCAGGTCGAGGGGGCCGGGTTATCTCCCTCCCTGCCTCGGCTGGGCCTCCAGCACAAGACTCTGGAAGGGAATGGGGCCGTGATGGCCGGGTTACAGTCAACCAGTATAGTGAGAACGCGCGATAAGCTGGGTAGTCGAAACCAATCTGGCGCCAATCTGGCAGGCCCAATCTGGCAAACGGGGGCAATCTGGCGAGGGAGCCAACGCGAATCCAGTCTGGCGAATGACCCAAATCCTCCAGTCTGGCCGGGCCAGATTGGCCCTTGGGGCCCAGTCCAATCTGACATGACAGTCTGGCCTTCGACTACCCAGGAAGGGAAAAGGGCCGTGATGGCCGGGTTACAGTCAACCAGTATAGTAAGAACGCGCGGTAAGGATGCAAGGGCCTCGGACGCCCATTTCAAAGCTTTTCGAGCGGGGCGCGGCAAGCGAAAGCGGCGGAGGATGGACCGAGGAGGCGAGGATGCAAAAGCGTACCCTTGGGAAGGTTGCCCATCCCTACTAGCATGGTTGACTGCACGCCTCCGAAACTCTGTGGCTTCCTCTCCGAATTCTACAGGAAGGACTGGGCCTCTGAGTCGGGCACCCGTGCGGGGCCCGACGAGTGATTGGCCAGCCGATCCGCAGCCTCGTGGACCGCCGGGATCTTTGAGAAGCTCCAGGCACTTCCCAGGAGAGGTGGCTGGCGGCCCTGAGGACCCTCACATCCCGCCCCTCGAGAACAGTCTGCACAGAGTAGCAGAGGCCTTTTGCGCGACTTCGGGGGCCAGGGCGTCCCCGTCCGAGCTTGAAGAACACCCGTACACCATGCATGAACTAGTGATACAACCATTGTCGTGGCCGATCGTCGCCATCAGAGCCTATCGACACGCGAGGAGTTATCCGCGGTTCGTCCCCTGTCGAGGCCCTGGGAAGGTTCCAAAGCCACACGTCTTGGTGGGGCATCTCTGGGCCAGGTGGGGGTATGAACTTAAATTGAAGGTGGCGACGGGCCAGGAAATCCGCCTCAGGTGGGGGTGCTTACTGTACATACCTGCCTCCCAACGCGTCTCGCCTAAGAACAGGTCCCAGGCGAGGATGGACGAACGTGGGGGTGGCACGGGATCGCGAGGCGAAGCGCTGGGATCTCATCACAAGGCATAGACATCATCGGTCGGCTCCGGAAGCCGTGTCCAAGTAGCGGGGATGAGTCCCCTCAGCCAGCAGCAAGGGTGGGCAGTATAATCAGAATTAGCCTGTTCCACCACTGTGGTCGTCCAGAACCCTCAGATCTGAACGCACGCGCTGCAACACCAATTGTTTTCCGGTGGGTATCCATCTAGAGCCGTCCTCGAGGTCCTCCAAAAGCGCCCCAAAAAGAAACTGCCTCCAAGATGCCTCCGAAACGCTTAGTTCTCAACGTGGCCCTGCAAAATCTTTACAACCCACCCGCCCCAATAGTGCGTAATTAATTATTTTCCGGCGGCCTCATGGATCGACTGTGGTCCCATCGATAGGGGATAGCGAATTACTTCATCCGGAGAGCACCCCCAGAAGATGTCCACAACAGCTCTTTCCTTCTCGCATGGTCTGATGGGTTCACAGGCGAGAGCATTACTTCCGAAGATCCGAAGGTTTCGCTGGCGCGCTCAGCATCTGCATTTGGTAAATGTGTCTGCGGGAGCTCTCTGGGGCCATCTTGCCGCCCTCTGGGGCCGCCGTGGAGCTGTCAGGGGCGCCCTGGCGGATGCGCGCGGCAGCGCCGCTGGGTGACTTGAACACCTGGTCCCATCCTCCTGACAGCTCTAATTGAAGGGACCCTGGGACACACAAATAAATACACACAAATAAAATGATTCCCCATATTTTCCCATATTTTTTTGGTTTCTGTCTTCCCTCCCACTGCCCATATTTCCTATATTTTCCTGGGAATCGACGATTAATTGTGTCTGTGTGTTTTTTCCCCTCCTGACTAATGGGCATGGCTCCTGGATGGGCCGGCGGGGATATGCGCCCCCCCCTCCTCCTGACAGCTCCCGTGGGCATCGCTCCTGGATGGGCTGGCCGGGCTACACCTACTCCTAGGTCGGGCCTGTCCTCTTACAGGGGGACTTTGGACGAAAGATACAACATACTCAAATAATACCCCCGAAATGGTCCAAGAGTACTCCAAAAATCGTCTCCAGACTATTTTTGACTATTTTGAATATTCCTCCTGTAGAGGGACGTGCCCGGCTTAATCCTAGATTTCGGTGCTGGTGGTAATATGTCGGTCACCTTGGAGTTCAGAATATCACCACCATCACCGAGCTCGGGATCTTCCTCCCTCGGTGGAGGCACACCGCCGATATTGGTGCTGGTGTCAACCTCTAGGCCTGCGATGCATCGTTCCTGGAGGGGCTGGCGGGGACAGGAGCGCCAAACCTTCCCTCGACGGCGCCGACCCTCCCCCCTTGACTATACGCAAGAATGACCCTGGGTAAGAGTGACCTTTGGTGCGCGGACTAAGAGGGCGCAGTGTGGCCAAATCCAGGCGCGCAAGCAGCCGCTATCGTATCGCGCCCAGCGATCGGGGCGCACCAAAGGTCACTCCGGCGAAAGGCTACTCTTACCCAGAGATCAGATGCCGCGATCTTTTCCATGCGCGGTCCCCCGAAGTCTCGACCCCTTCCCCAAGACGAGTTCTTCGGTCCCGGGACCTGGCGAGGGCCCCCTGGGGGCCGAAGATCGAGAAAAACCTCCGTCTTGATTTTCTCAACACGTTTGAAGGGGAACTGGGACACACAAATAAATACACACAAATAAAAATATCCCCCATATTTTCCCATATTTTCTGGGTTTTTGCCTTCCCCCCCACTTCCCATATTTTCTGGGAATCGACGATTAATTGTGTCTGTGTGTTTTTTCCCCTCCTGAACGTTGGAGGTCTGGGTATGCGTACTCGACCCCCGCCGCGCGCCCGCGGGGCTCCACGGGCCGCCGGCCCCGCGGCGTCCCAGGCCGCGCCCAGCCGCGCGAGCACGTCCACGGCCGCCGCGACGGCCACACCCGCCAAGCAGGCTGGGCGCGCGGCGGCCGCGGTGGGGCGGCCGCGACGACGCCGGCGGCCCTCCTCCTCCTCCTCCTCCTCCTCCTCCTCGTCCTCCTCTTATCGGAGTGAGGGTGAAGGGGTCCCGGCACACACAAACAGATACACACAGTTCACATGACTCCCGATGGTTTCATATATATATATATATATATATATATATACATACATACATACATACATACATACATACATACATGCATCCAAACATACAGACAGACATATATATATATATATATATATATACACATACATGTTTGGGGTGTTTGTCTCCCCCCGCTTCCCATATTTTCCCATGTTTCCTGTGGATCGACGATGGATTGTGTCTGTGTTTCCCCCTCCTGAGAGGGGGCCGAACGGTCTTGCACCGTCCCTGGCGGCGCAGAGTATGCCTGCTGTTGCTGCTGGTGTTGTTGTTGTTGCTGCTGTTGTTGTTACAATGTGTGTTGTTGATGTTGTTGGTGGTGGTGGTGTTGATGCTGTTGTTGTTGAACTCTCATGTATGAAAAAAACAAATATAGTTGATCCCCCCTCACCGGTGCATGCTGTTGCTTCTCAATCAAAGTGTGCCCCTCGACGCTCGCACCCTGTTTTTTTGGCAAAGAAAGTCTTGGTGCTCAAACTGGGCCCCTGGCCCCCCGGATTACAACAACAACGGCTCCCGCCTGAGACTTCCTCCAAATATACTCAGGACTCCCGCTCCTGAGACTTCCTCACAATTTACTCAGGATCCGTGCTGCCGCCTGTGACTTCCTCGCAATGTAGTCAGGACCCTCGCTCCCAGCTGAGACTTCCTCACAATTTACTCAGGCACGGCGCTCCCGCTTGAGACTTCCTGGCAATTGAATCAAGAGTTCCTCGCAATCTAATTAAAGACCCCCGCTCCCGCCAGAGAACCCTTCACATCTTATTCGGGAATTGCGCTCTCGCCTGTGACTTCCATGCAACGTATTCAGAAATCACGCTTTCGACGCTCTGGAAACACGCTGCGCCAAAAACGCCGTCACAAATTATTTAATGATCGCGCTCTCGCAATACTCAGGCATCCCGCTTGAATGTCCCACCCGCCCGGCCCGCCCGTCAGTGGATCGCCCGCCCGTCGTGGGCTCCCGCCCGAGACTTCCTTCGAACGTTCACGCTCTTACCTTCCTGCTCCTCCTCCATCTCCCTCCTCCCTCCTCCCTCCTCTCCTCCCTTCTCTCTCCCTCCTCTTTTCCCTCATCCTTATGCCTCTCTGCCCTAATCCCTCTCCCTCCGCTCCATCCTCCCTTTTCTTTCCCCACTCCTGCCTCCTCTCACCCTCGCTATTTCTCTAGAGCTCCTTCTCTATCTCTCTCTCTCTCTTTCTCTCTCTCTCTCTCTCTGCCTCTAATCAACCACCCCCCTCTTCGCTCCCTCTGTGCTGGCGTTTTCCCTCTTCCTTCGTCCCTCCCCCTCCCTTCCTCCCACTCTCCCTCGTTCTCCCCCTTTTCTTTTTGCAGGGCCCACACCAAATCCAGTGGCGGGCACATGTACGCCCACGAAGGATTGTCCGCCCGTTCAGGTTTGCCCGCCTGTCTAAGCCCGCCGCCCCCCGCAAAGAGAAAGAATCCCCCCAGAGGGGGTGTGATCGAAGACTAAAAAGGCGGGTATCAGGGGTGTGGGGAACTCAATTTGAACGACACGCGGGCAAGTAAGAGCGAACATTCTTAGAATGAGTGCTGTTGTTGGTGGTGTTGGTGCTGTGGTCGTTGTTGTTGTTGGTGTTGGTGTTGTGAATGTTGGTGGTGTTGGTGGTGTTGCAATTGGTGTTGTTGATGTTGTTGATGGTGTTGTGGTTGTTGTTAATGTTGCTGTTGGTGGTGGTGTTGTTAATGTTGCTGTTGTTGTTGGTGGTGTTGTTGGTGTTGGTGTTGTTGTCGCTGGTGTATACTCACTACTAGAAAACATGTGGCTGATCTCTAGAAACGGTTCCGCACGCTCTCGCCTCGACGCCGGCTACAATTCTCTGCGAACGAGGCTCCCGTGCGAGCGTTGGCTCGAGTGTGAACGTGGGCCCCTGGAGGCCCCGCTACGACGACAACGCCTCACGCTCGATATCACCTCGTGATTTACCCCGAGACACCCCTGGCCAGAGAGGCCCCCGAACTCGGGAGAGGCGCTCTCGCTCCAGACTTCCTCGCAATTCAGTCAGGTTGGAAGGAGGCCCCGCCACGACGACGAGGGCTCCTGCTCTATACTTCCGCACGGTTTACTCCGAGAGCCCCTGGCCAGGAAGGCCCCCGATAGGAAGGCACCAACTATACACCAACACCGATCCTGGCCAGGATCACCCTGGGCCCAGGATCGGTGTATACGCCCTCCTGCCTTGGGCAAGAAGGCATATACACCGATCATGGGCCCAGGGTGATCCTGGGCCAGAATCGGTGTTGGTGTATAGTTGGTGCCCTCCGACCCGAACTCAGGAACGGCGCTGTCGCTCGAGATTTCCTCGTGATGCAACCAAATCAGTGGAGGCCCAACTACGACGACAAGGGCTATCGTTCGTTACTTCCTCAAGATGTATTCGCAAAGGCCCTTGCCAGAGAGGCCCCCGAACTCAAGAGAGGAGCTTTCGCTCGAGATGTTCTTGTAATTCAGGCAAGTGGGTGGAGGCCCAGACTCGGCGACAAAGGTCCCCGCTCGATATTTCTCAATATGTATTCCGAGATCCCCTGGCATGGCCAGAGAGGCCCCCGAACTCAGGAATGGCGCATTCGCTCGAGAGTTCCTCGCACTGCAGTCAAATTTCCAACAAGGAAGATACTCCCCCGAAAAGGGGTGCGATCGAAGACGAAGTTAGCGGGTATCGAGGGTTTGGGTATACAAAATATGTTTTTAACGCGTGCCAGTAAGAGCGAACAAACTTAAAGAGATCGTCGTTGTTGTTGTTGTTGTTGTTGTTGTCGACGTGTCACCGAAACCGACCCCGCGACCAACCCCGCGACCCACTAACGACCCACCAACAACCCACCCGCGACCCACCCGCGACCCGTCCCGCGACACGTCCCGCGACATGTCCCGCGACTAATCCCGCGACCCAGCCGCGATCCACTTGCGACCCACCCACGACCCATCCTGCGACCACGACACACACAACACCATCGACAACATAATAAAAAATCTCGCCCCTGCGGCGCGCTGCATTGCATTGACATGGGACAGCGAACCACAGCGAGACCACCCACGCCACATTTGCGAACTACCAGCGGCCCACACATATTCATTCAACAACATGATAGAACAAATTGGCGCCTGCGGCGGGCTGCGTCGCACTGGTTCTGGGCGACGCCATCGCGCGCACTTTCCGCATCCCATACGCGATCGGCCCCACGCTGAATCTGCACATCTTTTTCGTACTTTCTTTGCCATTTTTTCTTCCTCATTCTCCCAACATCCTCCGTCCCCTTCCGATTCGGGGGGTCCCGGGATATCTTGGGGTGCAGCGGGGCCTTCGACGACAATCATTGTTCGGGGGGGCCCGGAACTTCTTAGGGCGGAACCAGGCCCTCGAAGGCAGTCATCCGCCACCGTGGCCCTGGGCACGGAGAGCGCGCATCCTCGGGCACAGCGGAGGCCAGTCCACAAGAAACCTTGCACAATAAACCCAAACATGAGACCCCAGGACGTCCATGGAGTTCTTGGTGTGGGAACGTCGCGCTTTCCACAACAAAACCATCGAAACCATCGAAACCCAAGAAACCCAAGAAACCCAGGGCACCCTGGAGGCAAGCAGGGTGTTTCTTGGCACGGGCCCCCACTGTATGTTGCCTCGTCCTTGAAGGCCCCCACTGTATTGAATGCCCGAAGACGGGCCAAAAGGGCCCCAAGAGGGTCCCACGAGTCGCCGAAAGATTCCTCCAACACGCCCGAAGTAGCCTCAAAATGGCTCAAGAGGCCTCCAAGACGCCCCAATAGGCCTCCAAGAAGCCTCCCAACAGGGCCCCGGGAAGCAATAATAATTGATTTTTGGTGTTTGGGAGAATTGGGCGTTCTCGTTTTTTCCGTTTCGCGACGCTCCAAAACAGCCCAAGAGGCCCACAAAACCACCCCAAAACGGCGACTGACGGCCCCAGAGGGCTCCAAGACGGCCCCAGACGGGGTCCAGGAGAGGCACCAGGCCCCGCGCATCCAGCAACGAGCTCTCTTTATCAGGGAGGCGGGAGGCCATGCAATGGAACAAAGGACGCGTTGGCCATTCTCTGTAAAAAAAGGAGAGGGGAACATTGGGAGGGCAACATCAGGCGAGCAAAACGGGGGCAAGAACAATGAATTGGCGGAGGAGAAAAAAGAAGAAAAGGAGGAGGAGGAGGAGGAGGAAAACAGGGAATAATAATTGCACTTGCAAGGGTTGGAAGATTAACGAAAGAAGCCGCGCGGCAATCAGAAGTAGATCGCGGGTTTGTCAATCCATCAGAACATATTAAGTACGCGTTGACGCTTAAGCCACAATTCGGCGGGGCATCGCATTTGAGTCGGGATTGCGCGGGCGATCGAACAGAGGACCGAAGGAAGCCAGGACTGTCCAACCACAGGCGCATTCTAGACTCAGCAGGGATGCCCTATCGCTGTCTGGCCGGATCGCGCGCGGCACGGCGCGAGGCGGTTTCACCCACTGTCGGGGAGCTCGCTCTTGCTCTTAGAGGCGGCACTGGAGGTGCTCGCAAGAGCGAAGGCAGCGCGAGTTTGGTTGAGTCGCTGTTGCATGAGCCGCAGACGAAAATGTCTGAAAGCCTGTCTCGAGCACCGGGCACGGTGGATGGCCCCAGGGGAACGCTGGAGGCAAGGCCGGGGCGCGAAAAAAACCCGACCCGGCGGGATGAAGAAGGTGAACGATGGAGGATGGCCGCGAGGGCCGGCCCACTGCCTCAGTTATCCTGAAGCGGGGGGCCGCCGCGGCATTTCACCCCCCCCACTCACTGGGCGCGCCCTGCGAAACACTGCATAGCGGGAAATTGGGCTCGTCGCCAGCGCTGGCTGCTGCGAGCGACGACGACGCTGCCTCTCACCGAGACTTGGCCCCCTCGCCCCCGTGGCGCACCTTCTCATTATTATCCGTATTCTTCCTCGTCGTATTATTCTTCCCATTTGTATCATTATCGGGCTCGTCGCTCGCGGGTCTGCACTGGCCCACGCTGCGCCCTCGCCCCGGCCCCTGCCCGCAGCGCCCGCAGCCTGTCCGCGCTAGCCGATTGGCGCCCCGACTCCACAGCACCGCCAGACCCGGGTCGGCAGGAAGGGGCGCCACCCTGGGCCGCGGGCTGCGTCGCTGCCGCGCATCAACTCATGGCCCCACTGCTGCTCACGCGGATACGACGAAGGCCGCGGCGATGGGCAGCGCGGGGGCGCGGTTGGCACGGACTCGACTCGCAGCGACGACCTCGGGCGAGGCCCGCGAGGGTTGCCAGGGTCGACGAGCGGCCCCGCAGCGGCACTGTCCGCGGGCAGGAGCGGGCCCTGGCCGCAGCCCGGGCAACTGCTCAGGCCGATCACTTCCAAGCACCTCGCGGCAAAAATCACCACCGTCGCCGCGATGAACTCGTCGCCGCGGGTTGGCCGCGCCAGCGGCCCACCCCGCTGCGCGACGGGCCTCGCGAGCGAATCCAGCGCGCATGGTCAGCCCCTCGCCAGAGTCTGGGACTGCGTCGCTGATGCGCCAGTCCCTGAGAAGGGCGTACATATTGGATTATGCGCCAGTCTCGCTGAATGGCGGCCGCTGCGGCGACTCCTCGCCCAGCGCCGCGGGCGGCGCCTCGGGCGGGGGAAGCGCCGCAGCGGGCGCAGCGGGCGCAGTCTTGCTGGCCATGGCCAGGCGCGCAGGACCAAACATCGCAAGCGAACGGCGGCGCGCGGACGACGGAGGGCGGCCGCGACAACGGGCCGGAGTCCGCAGCTGCCCCGCGCGCCTCTGGACCGCGCCGCCCGCAAGCTGGCCGGCTCCTCCAACAGCTTGGCGGGCGGCATCCCGGGAAGCCCGGCAAGGAGTGGAAGCCGCGCCTTTGGGCGGCCAGACGGAAGACGCACGGGCCGATTGCGCTCGCGACGCGCGCAACTGGCACCCGGGCGCACTGGGTGGGCGAGGGCGATTCCGGAGATCCTGACGGCCCCCTCCTCAGATGCTGCGGCGGCGGCAACCAAGGCCGAGGGGCCCCCCTCTTCGTCGCGAGGCTGACGCGCGCGGCAGCAACCTGCCACCAGCGCGCAGCGGCGCGTCTCGGGCGCGCGCGCGCGCGCGCGCTCGGGCCCGCCGGAGCGCGAACCGCGCGGCGAGGCCCCGCGAACCAAAGCGGGCTGGCGCGCAAGCCTGCGGGCGACACCAACGGCGCCAAATACGTCTGATTCTTGGTCGACCTATTCTGGCAAATATCACGGCTCTCGCACGCGCACATACCCGAGCGCAAGTTCACCGCAAATATTTGCTTCAATATTACGCCAACAACTCCTCGTGGACCGTCGCGCGACATCATGCTTCCCCAACCGCAGAGCGCGCGACAACGAAGTCCCGAACAAGAGAACGAGGAGGGACACCATTTGGCTTTTGAAGATGTCACGGCACGACACAGTCGACAGGAATGTCACGCGTTAGTCGGCAAGTAGCGACTGGTGCTCCTGGCCTGATAGCAACGTGAGTTTGCTGGCCGGCTTGAGGGCGACAGCGCGCGGCGCGCGCGCTAGCTGGGATGGCCACCCGCGACGGCGCGGAGAACTGACCTGCCAACGCCGCCCTCGGCGAGCCCGTCGGCCACCACGTCGCGCGCGCCCTCGCAGCTCAGGGCCCACAGATGGCCCGATTGCGGGGGTCAAATAGCCGGAGCACGCGGAGCAGCAGCGAGCGCGCGGCAGGGGGCTCGGGCCCCGTAGCCGCCACGTCTGTGACCACGCCAATGGAGCCCAGACATAATTCGATTTGCAATGCAAGAGGCTGCTGGACATCTTGCCGGTGTCGCGCTGCTCCAGGGACACGCGGGCACCCGTGCACCTCGCGCAGCGTGGCGGCGAGAGCGAAGCCGAGATCCGAACTAATCGCGGCAATCAACTCACTTATGAAGGTGCTCCTTATCACCAACTCCAAGGGGGCTGCAACGCCAATCCAACAGGCGGCACGCTCGTCGACCATGGAACGCTCGTCGACCATGGAGGCAAGCTCAGGATCGGATTTGCCAACAAGCTCGGCCCAACTCATACCCACCGTCGCGAACAGGCGAAGGCCATCGCGCGCGACGGCGCGGCGCGCCGCTCCCTTCCATCATCGCTAGCTAGAAGTTCACGCGCAGGCGAACAACCTGGACGGCACGCGTCCCGCGGGCGCGGCACGTAGCTTTCCAGGCCCCACGCGTGGCCCGCGACGTCTGCGAGGGCGCCTGCCATTCCAAGGGCCCCCCGAGCACCGGGAAGCCCCCGGGGCGTGGCCACCCAGAACTCGCCACTCGGACGCGCGCGTCCGTCTCCCGTCGGCAACGGTCAGCACGGCTGACATCGCCCCCGATCTGAGACGCAGCGCATCCCGCATGACCCGCCCCACGACCCCGCGCTCAGCTTCCCTCGCAGCAGCCCGGGCGCCCGAGGAGACCAGCGCGCCCCGCTCGCCTGCGTTCCAAGCGCAGTAGCCTAGGCCGAGGGCCGAGACAGGACCGCGCCATCAATCGCGGCGAGGAGGAGAGCCCGATGGTCCGCGCCATGAAACATCTCCAATCTTCACCAAGTCGTCGGTGAAAGCAGCTAGGCGCCCCTCCCGGGGCCCCGCAGCAAATCGGCGCGAATCTTGAACGAGCGGCCCATTGATCTTCATCCCTGCTTCTGTGCAACACCAAAGGATACACAGAGCACATAAAACAACTCCGCTCCGGTAGAGCCCCCCACCCCCCTTCCAGCGCCCGGCCGAAAGGCGAGGTCCGCGCCCGACGCTTGGAAGCAGACGATCGCCCGCTCGCGGCGCTGAGCGAGCAGCGGCTGGAAATGTTCGCCCTGGCAGCGAACAGCGCGAGCCGCGACGGGCCTCCCGCGGGCGCCCGCGGCGCGGGAGTCGCGCGCGTCGCACGAGTTGGCACAGGGAAGCACGCGCGATTCTCTTCCAAATCATTAGCCCGGCCACCACCATGAGAGCTTCACGTCGCCGCGAAAAGATGCCCGAATGCCCTCGGGGGCGCGGCGCACTCGGACCCATACTTGATGAGTCCGATACGAAATTAGAACCACCAGAAATGTGCTAATATCATACATGGGGCGTCCTGCCAGGGACTTGCCTTTCTTGCCGATCGCGACTTGCGAGTGACTGTGCTGGCAGCTCTTGTGTCCGACGAAGCTCAGATACGAGCTTCAACGATGCCTGAACTATTTCGGAGCACCGTTGCTGAACTGGGTGCAGGCGCCGCGATCGAAGGGGTCTCGTTCTGATAGTTAAGGCCGCCATTTCTGGGTGCCCGTGCCCATGGCCCCCGAACCCCGCGCGACTGTGACCTGGCCGGGCGAGGTAGGTGGAGCTCAACAGCATGATCGTGATCCAGGTAGGCCACGCCCAAGCTGCAACGTCGTCGCGTTCCCCTCACTTGTCGTTTTTTTGCATGTGCCGGGATCCCTCAAGCGCGGCATCTTGCCCTCCTGCTCTTCAACAATGGGAACGCCAATGGGTTCGCCTTCGGGTTCGGCGTCGTCCGTTCGAGCTAACAATCGCTGGGCGGCCAAGGGGTCGTCGATGCACATGCGAGGATACGCGGCTGCCACGCACATCCCCCCATCGGTGGCAGGTGCATTCAACGCCTCCAGAAACGCCGCGCTGCCTGGGCAGGTGAACAGCAAAGACAAGTAAAACCGCCGTCTTGCGCCAGTGCGTCGACTAGCAGATGCGGTTCGCGAGAGAGGTCCCTCGCCGCCCATGCGTCACAGATGTCCTGGTCCAAGGTGAGCTCCCACCGATCGTGCATCTCGCGTGGGTGTTCCTTCAGCTGTTTCTGGATGACAACGAGAATCACGAGCTCGCTGGAGTCGACACTGTTGCCTCCCATGTGACGTTGAGCCCGTTGTCGGAGAAGCGCCAGCCGGTCCAGTCGAGCTTGGTTCCACGATGTGGGTTTGGCGCTCTCCGTCGAGTTGTGGTTGGCTGCGTTGGTGGCAATGATGTGATGTAGTATCGCGTTGTGCCAAGTGGGGCGCTGCCCCGTACATGCAGCGCGGGGATGGTCCTTGCGTCATCCCAAACCGACTGCAAGATACGCAATGAGCTCCTGTCGGTAAGTGGCGCCAAATGGGCTGCGTCGTCCCAAATCACCTATAATAGATGTAGTAAGTTCCTTGCGTCGTCCCAAATCAGCTGCAAGACACGAAATAAATCCTGCGCGTTGAAAATCCCTGCGCCATGGTGCCGGGATCCCATCGAAAACGTGCTTGCGGTGCGTCGATCTGAGTCACAGGTATAAGGATGCGCATGGCCATGGGGATGCGGTCGTAAGCGATTGCCCGCATTCGCCGATGAGTCACCGACTCGAACCTAACATCCTTGACGATATCCAGGACGTTCGCGTAGCCG
>CAUYUJ010022087.1:50931-63431 GCA_963575745.1 Prorocentrum cordatum | reverse complement strand
ACCCCAACCCAGCGGGCGCGCACCAACGTGATCCTGCAGGATCCATTGACCCGCGTCTCCTGAGCCCCAACCCAGCGGGCGCGCACCAAAGGTCACTCCGGCGAGGGGTCACTCTTACGTGTAGTCGGCATCGGATGCCACGGGACGACGGGGGCGCCCTCGCCACTCCCCGCGGCGGCGAGAGCACCGGCGGGGCCAGCGACGACGACCAGCGATGACGCCAGCGGCAGCGGACGACGACGACGACGACGACGACGACGACGACGACGACGACGACGACGACGACGACGACGACGACGACGACGACGACGACGACGACGACGACGACGACGACGACTGGCGCGGCGGACGGCGAAGAGAAGGGCTCCAGGATAAGTCCAAGATGTCACTTGCGACAGCCTTCACTCCTCTCCCAAGAAAGGGAGGGAGCGAGAGAGGGAGGGAGGGAGGAGGGAGGAGGGAGGGAGGCAGAGAGAAGTGATGGGGGGGCAGGGAGGGGGAGAGGAGGGGCTGACACCTCCCCTGCCCGAGGGCTGGTCGAGGCTCCTGGCGCCACCACCAGGAACGTCCCGAAGTACAGCGCCAGCGAGGGCCGAGCTGCCACCAGTGGGGTGCAGACCTCTGGAGGGCGGGGGGGGCCGATGCGCTTTACCACTACCTCTTCGCCCTCCGCTTCCTCGACCACCTCCTGCTCCTGCCGCTCCTCTGCCCCCTCCTCCCCCCTCCTTCTCCGCATCACTCCCATTCACCCTCCGCCTCCCCCTCCGCCGCCGCCTCCGCTTCTGCCACCTCCTCCTCCTCCTCCTCCTCCTCCTCCTCCTTCTCCTCCTCCTCCCCTCCTCCTCCTCTCCTCCTCCTCCTCCTCCTCCTCCTCCTCCTCCTCCTGCTCTCCTCCCCCCCCCATCCTCCTGCTCCTCCTCCTCCTGCACCTCCTCCTCCTGCTCCTCCTCCTTCTCCTCATGCTCCCTCCTCCCTCCTCCTCCTCCTCCTCCTCCTCCTCCTCCATCCTCCTCCTCCTTCTACTCCTCCTCCTCCTCCTCCTCCCTCCTCCATCCTCTCCTCCTCCTCCTCCTCATCCTCCTCCTCCTCCTCCTCCTCGTCCTCATCATCATCCTCATCCTCATCCTCCTCATCATCATCATCATCATCATCTCAACTCATCATCATCATCAATCTCCTCCTCATCCTCATCCTCATCGTCATCGTCATCGTCATCGTCATCGTCATCGTCATCCTCATCCTCATCCTCATCCTCATCCTCATCATCATCATCATCATCAGCATCATCATCATCAGCAGCAGCATCAGCATCAGCATCAGCATCAGCATCATCATCATCATCATCATCATAATCAGCATCATCAGCATCCTCGGCATCCTCATCCACATCATCATCATAATCAGCATCATCACCATCATCATCATCATCATCAGCATCCTCAGCATCCTCATCCTCATCATCACCATCACCATCAGCATCATCATCAGCAGCAGCATCACCATCATCATCGTCATCAGTATCATCAGCACATTCATCATCAGCAGCAGCACCATCAGCAACATCATCATCATCAGCATCATCAGCAGCATCTGCATCATCATCAGCATCATCATCATGAGCAGCATCATCATCATCGGAATAATCATCAGCATCATCATCGTCATCGAAATTACCATCCTCCTCATCATCAGCAGCATCATCGTCATCATCACCATCATCAACAGCAGCATCTGCATCAGCATCAGCATCAGCATCAACATCATCACAATCATCAACCTCATCATCAGCATTGTCAACATCAGCAGCACAATCATCATCACCATCAGCATCATCATCACCACCACCACCATCATCTTCATCAGCAGCATCATCATGATCATAATCCTCATCATAATCAGCATATTCATCGTCATTAACCGCCACCATCATCACCATCATCAGCAGCATCGGCATCAGCACCACCGCCGCCATCATCGGCATCATCATAATCAGCATCAGCATCATCAGCAGCAATGGCAGCAGGATCCTCATCATCATCATCCGCAGCATCGCCATCACCATCATCAGCAGCAGCATCAGCATCAGCAGCAGCATCATCAGCATCAGCAGCAGCATCATCGGCAGCAGCATCAGCATCAGCATCATCATCATCATCATCATCATCATCGTCGTCATCATCAGAATTATCAGCATCATCAGAATCATCATCCAATCCGTATCTATCTCTCTTTCTTCCACGCATTCCTCCTCCTCCTTCTCCGCCTCCTCCTCCCCTTCGTCCTCGTCCCTCTCCCCCTCCTCTTCCTCCTCGTTTTGTTCCTCCGCATGATCATCAGTAGTATACTGTTCGTTCAATTCATCCTCCGCCTTCCTTCCTCCTCCTCCTCCTCCTCCACCTCCTCCTCCCCTTCCTCCTCCTCCTCCTCATCATCATCGTCTTCCTCCTCCTCCTCCTCCCGACCACAACATCGGCATCAGCAGCAGCATCACCACCAACACCACAACCTCATTATCGTCGTCATCAGTATCCCGACCCATCATCGTCATCACCACCGCCGAAATCATCAGCACCACAACCACAATCATCACCATCATCGTTCTCGTCATCGTGGCCATCACCCTCGCCTTCGTCATCATTACCGTCACCACAATCGCCATCATTAACAACACGAGTATACATAGCATAAGTATCACCCTTGAACTCATCATCGCCATGAGTAGCATCACTTTAAGCACACAACGCTGATGAGTTGCCGAGAATGCATAGGAATCGTCATCACCATGCCCATCATGCTGCTCCTCTGAATCCTCATCCCCCTCAACATGTTTTCCCATCGTCCTCATCATCCTCCACCTATTGCACCATCCATCCCCCGTGGTCCCCATGCTTCTCCACATCCTGTCTCATCACCCTGTTGTTCCTCCTCCTCCTCCTCCTCCTCCTCATCCGTCCCTCCTCTTTCTCGATTGCTTCGGTCTCATCATCACACACCTTCGTCAACGTAATCATCGTCATCATCACGGTCTTCACCTTCATCACCCTGTTCCTCCTCATGATCCTCATGATTACCATCCGCACCACCGTCAACAATCAACAGCACAATCATCACGATGGTCATGCACATCGGCACGAGCATGCTCGCTTCCCTTCCCTCTTATCACCCGCCCAGCGACCCCCCCCCTCCACACCACCGCAGAGAGTCAACCGCACAGTCACCACAACCATCGTCTGCATCTGCACGAACAGAATGCCTTCCCTTCCCAATTCCCACCCACCCACCGAACCCCCCCCCAATCGCCCCCACCCCACGGCGCCTCCCACGTCCAACCTCCAACCACAGGTTGCCATCCCTCACCGCAACGCTGCTCCCGCTGCTGCCCTCCGCCCTCCGCGACGAGTGCCGCCCTCCGACGTGCTCGGCGCGTCGTGCCGTTCGGGTCGCGCTGCTTCAGACACTGCCGAGCTGCATGCAGTTCGCACTCTTTCTCTCTGATGTGGCCACATCCTCCTCCTCCTCCTCCTCCTCCTGCCTCCTCCTCCTCCTCCTCCTCCTCCTCCTCCCCTCCTCCTACCTCCTCCTCCTCCTCCTCCTCCTCTCCTCCTCCTCCCCCCCCCCTCCTCCTCCTCCTCCTCCTCCTCCCCCTCCTCCTGCTGATCCTTTTCCTCATCCTCCTCCTTCTCCTCCTAGTGCAATGGTGGCTACTGCAGCCTGCCTGCGCAGCTATACAAGCTGCCCAACTATACGCCTAACCACAATTTGTCTACATGGTAGTGAGGGCCAGTCTGTAGACGGCTCACGCGGGACCCCCACCCCGTAAGCTTAGGTCGGGCCTGTCCCCTACAGGGGGATGTTGGACGAAAATTTAGAAAAATACCAGAAGAAATGCTCCAAAAATGCTCAAAACAATCAAAAAATCGTCCTCGGACTATTTTTGACTATTTTTGAATATTCCCCCTGTAGAGGGACAGGACCGACTGAACCGTAAGCCACCACTTGAATTGCGAACTTGTGATCAGGAGCTTCGGGCTAATATTTTTGATGTGTCAACCTGTTGTGGAACATCAGCTCGACCACCAACGCCCCAACCACCGCGGCGAGATTTCAAGCCGGCACTGCCCATGCGGGGACGCGTCCCTTGACGCACGAGCTGAACACATTACCAGATGTCACGGAGGCAGCCGCGTGCCACTGTATAAAGACGCCGGGTGGTGAGCATACGTGGTCATATGCCGAATTCCGCCTCCCACCTCCCCCCAACGACTTCAGCCGACCCACTCCCTCTGGATCCTTGTGTTTCTCCGCCTGCCCTGAGCGCATGGAACGGATGGGGCTCCCACCCCTGCGCCGCCCCTCTGGTGTCGAGGAAGCGTCACACCTGCCATGTCCTGCGCGCGTGGCACGGATGACCCAACCCCCTGCGCACCATCTCTGGTGTCGAGGAAATGCCACGCCTGACATGCCCTGGGCGCGTATCACGAATGGGAATTCCACCCCCTGCGCGCCCTCTCTGGCGTCAACGAACTGCCACCTAAGTGCCGCGCCTGCCACTGTCTGGGGTCCTGACGTGAATATCAGAACCATTCCCTGCGCACCCCTTTTGTTTCGAGGAAGTGTCACGCCTGCCACGCCCCGTGTACGCGTGTGTGGGCCTGTGTTGTGTCGAGAAAGTGCCACGCCTGCCACGCCCCACGTATGCTTGCGTGCGTCTGTGTTGTATGGTGTTGTGCGCTTGCGTCTGTGTATGTGTGCGTGCGTCTTTACGTGTATGTGCACTCGTGTCTGATGTGTGTGTGTGTGTGTGTGCCTGGTTGCGGGTGAGAGAGGAGGAGGAGGAGGAGGAGGAGGAGGAGGAGGAGGAGGAGGAGGAGGAGGAGGAGGAGAGGAGAGGAGAGTAGAGTAGAGTAGAGTAGAGTAGAGTAGAGGAGAGGAGAGATGCAGTTAGCTCAACTGATCCTGGCAACGTTCCTGACCGTGCTCCTGGGCCCGGGCCTCCCGCCCCAGGCTGCGGCAAGTGTGGACGCGAGATCTCCGCGTGACCTGCTGCATCCATCTGGAGCCCCGGAACGGTGCGGTGACAGACCGTGCGGTGACCTCAAAGGCCCCCAAGACCCTCACCGCACGGTCCGTCACCGCACGGTCTTGGGACCCTGGAGGCCCCTGTCGCCCGAGACGTCCTCGGAGAGGGCCTCGAGCCCCAAAACCGTGCGGTGACCCCGAATCCCCACCGACTCACCGTACGGCGTGGTCACCACCCCGTCTGGGGGCCCCCGACATCCAGCCGTAGCCAAAGGTGCCTCCGGAGCCCGCCCGCGCCAACAGCACCGAACAAAACCGACGGAGCCGACGTCGAAACCGAAACCGACCGAGCTCGACGGACGGATAGTGATGGGCCTGTTTCCCACCAACACCACCGCCATAAGTTTGAGAAGAGAAAGACGCGGAGGACGAGGAGTAGAACGAAAAGGAGGAGGAGGAGGAGGAAGTGGATGAGGAGGAGGCCCCCCTTCCCCTCCAATTCATGGTGGTCGTGGTAGTGGTGGTGGTGGTGGAAAACAGGCCTATCAGATAGAAGATCGGCAGCGGCGCGGGAGCCGACCGAGTGCAGCACGATGCGAAGCATCCGAACCGACCGAGCCGCGGACCT
This sequence comes from Prorocentrum cordatum, assembly GCA_963575745.1. NCBI lineage: Eukaryota > Dinophyceae > Prorocentrales > Prorocentraceae > Prorocentrum > Prorocentrum cordatum. Next base: position 57,784 of record CAUYUJ010022087.1, on the reverse strand, counting down.
TCTTCGGAACCCTGCACTACCGAAAAAAAAAAAACGACGTCAACAAGGTGCTCAATATCTATCTGGCTTCGCTGGGCCAATCCACGATACCGGCGTGCCCAACACTCGGGGGCGCGCAAACATGGATCGGGGAAGGTGCCCTCCCCAAAATGCGGCGGGTGCCGCCTGGTTCGGCGGCGGAAATTCGCGATTCCTCATGGAAACGGGACCCGTCGCTAATCCACGCTCCCTTAATCCATGTTTGCGATCGGCCGAAACACCTGCTTCTTCTCATACCTCCGCCCTCTCCCTCCCTCCCCCCTTCCTCCATCCCCCCTCGTTCCTCTCCTGAGGATCCTGCTGGTCCTACTCTGGAGCTCCTTGCGGGCTCCGAGGCTTGCCGCTCGCTGCTCGGTAGAGTGCCTCTGGGAAAAAGCACGGGGCTCCCGCTGGCTCTTTCTGCCGCCGCAGAGTTCGCTGGCCCTCTCGCCTTCGCAGACTAGTTACTGCCGCCGCGATCGCGGAGGCCAGATTAGGGGACCACATGCGAACCCTACCCCTACCCCCCACGATTTCTGAGGGGGAGGGAGGGGTTCAGTTCGCTCTGGAGCTCCTGGATAGAGTGAACCCCGCCCTCCCCCTCAGAAATCGTGGGGGGTAGGGGTAGGGCTCGCACGTGGCCCCCTACAGATACAGACAATATGTATAGTAAGGATGCGCGATAAGGATGCAAGGGCCTTGGACGCCCATTTCGAAGCATCTCGAGCGGGGCGCGGCCAGCGAAAGCGGCGAAGGATGGACCGAGGGCTGTACAAGCGGGCAGTCGGTAGCAGGTCGAGGGGGGAGGAGAAAGGAGGCCAGGGAGGGGAGAAGGGAAGGGAGGCGGGAGAGGTGCAAGCGGCGTGCCGTGCGGGCGGAGTGTCATATCAAGGAGAAGCGCTGGTCGAACTGATCGAAGAGGATCAGGAACAGCGACGACCCCAAGAACCAGCAGACGACGTAGAAGCGGTAAGAGTTGCTGTTCTCCACGGCCCGCTGCAGGTGCTTCTCCGCGTTCTCGACGTAGTCCGTGGCCTCTACCGCAAGATCGTGGATGTTGTCGGCCATCTCCTGCTGCTCGGCAACCTCGCGACGGCGCGCAGAGAAAGGGGAAAAAGCTCAGCTTATGTTGCTCCAATCGTACTCGAGGACCACATCCCAGAAATTTGCCGGCCCAACGGGCCAGAGGCGTGCTAAGATCTCCGGTAACTACTTAACAATAGTCATAGTTCGAGCGCGCGCGCGCGGGGCGGCCCCTGGGGGGCCCCGGACGAAAAGTACCCCGGCCGATGGCCGGCTGACCCCCGGGCGATCCCCAGGGGGGGGCTATTTTTCGCCACCCCTCACGAGGATCGTGGCCTCCGAGGGGGGGGCCGCAATCGACTACCCCCCCTCCCGCCCCAAGGGGCCCCCAAGAGCCCCCCAAGAGGCCCCAGGGGAGCCTAATACGCCACAAAGGAGCCCCAAGACGCTCCCAACAAGCCCCAAGAAGCCCCCAAAACGGCCCCAAGAAGCCCCAAATAGCGCTCCAGGGCCGGCGGAATGAGCGAAGCGATTAATAATCTCGAGCACTCGGAAAAGTGTCGAAAGAGTGTCGAAACAGTGTCTGACGAGTGTCTTCCAGGACCCTACGCGTGAAAACCCTTCAGTTTGGGTACCTTTTTTGGTGCTCGAAATTCTTTCTGGTGGTCAAGGTTAAAGTAGGTTGGGACATCATAAGGCTCAGCAAGGAGAGGCGGCACTGGCCGCATTCTGGGGAGGGCACCTCCCCCGATCCATCGATTTGGCGACCGCGCGCCAAAACCACGGATCGCTGATCCGTGTCTGCGCGCCCTCGAATCTGGGAGGCCTCCACTTGCCCGGGCGGCTCCCTGCTGCGCGCCGCCGAGCTCTGCCGCCGCAGCGCCGAGCTGTGCCCGTCGCCGCTGCTGCAGCCGAGGCGGAGGAGGGGGAGGAGGAGGAGGAGGGAGGAGGGAGGAGGAGGAGGAGGAGGAGGAGGGGAGGAGGAGGAGGAGGAGGAGGAGGAGGAAGGGAGGAGGAGGAGGAGGAGGAGGGGGAGGAGGAGCTGCAGCAAGGGGGGGGGGGCGGGCGGCCTTCCGAGGCGGGCTCGATCTCTGTGGCCCGCGGCCGCGCGAGAGGCCGACGGCGGTCGAGCAGCGGGGGGGCTCCGCGGGGGCGCGGAGGGCACGGGAGGGGAGGCGCGCCGGAGCGCGGGGAGGTCGGAGGGCCGGTGCGTTCGAACGCGGAGGGAAGTGCTGGTCGTCATCAAATAAACAACCATGCCGACTGCTGCGTGGAAGTCGTTCGGGCCGTGCTCCCTGCACATCTGCGTACGACGACGGGGAGATCGAGTGTCTCTCAAGAGCCTTGAGTGCAGTGTCAGTTCCCCTCCGCGGAGACCGCGGCCGTTCGCGGACCCCCTCCTGGATTCTTCCTGAAGAAGGTTGTCGGAAGGTTTTTGGAAGGCTTTTCCTTGGCTCCAGGGGGCGGGGGGAGCGAGGAAGGTGTTTTGGAAGGTTTTCCCCAAAAAAAAACCCTTCCAAAAACTGTCCAAAAAACCCTTCCAAAAACTGTTCAACAAAAAACATCCAATTGCACGTCGCAGCGCGGCAGACAGAGGCGGTCCGCACGCGCGTCGGGGCGAGGCCGGGGCACGGCGTCGCAAGCGAGCCCGCGCGCAAGAGGGGGGGGAAAGGCGATGGGGCGGCGGCGAAGAGAGGGCAGCACGGCGCGGGGGCGCTCTCACGCAACAGTGCTGCGGCGAGTGCGCGGGGGGGGGGGCTGAGGGTCAGAGGAGGAAAAGGTACCCATCCCATATCTCCACCCTTCTCTCGTTATCCCCTCTCTGGACCTCCTGGGAGGCCCTCGTCGCCACCGCTGGATTCGCCTCGAAAGCCTGGCCAGAACGCACCCCGGGAAGCCCGAGGAGCAGCGGTATGGGTACCTTTTGTCTTCCCCAGAGGGGGGGGGTTCTCTTCCTCCTCCTCCTCCTCCTCCTCCTCCTCCTCCTCCTCCGCCTCCTCCTCCTCCTCCTCCTCCTCCTCCACCTCCGCCTCCGCCTCCGCCTCCTCCTCCGCCTCCTCCTCCTCCTCCTCCTCCTCCTCCTCCTCCCCCTCCTCCTCCTCCTCCTCCGCCTCCTCCTCCTCCAGCAGGGCTGCGGCGAGCGCGCGGGGGGGGAAGGGGGGGGGGGCGAGGGGAGGGGGGAGTCACACGCGGGCCAGGAAGGGTTCTGAGGCGACGCAGGGCGCTCCAGGGAGGGCCTCGCGGGCCTCCCGGAGGGCTCCGCGCAGGGCAGGGAGGGCCTCCGAGGAGCTTCCTGGACGCCCCCCCCCCCTCCAGCGCGCCACCGCCCAGATGCCGAGGGGCAACGATAAGGGGGACTGGCAGGGGGGGGTTGCATCGACCTGGAATCGGCGATACATCGCCGATAGATCGGCGGTAGGTCTCCGACAGTGAATCCGCACCTTCCTGGGCAGGTTGGGGCCATCGGGCCCTATCGGCGATCAAGGGGCGATTGGGGGTCGATGCATCCCCCCCTAGGCCCTAGGCCCCCCTATCGTTGCCCCCGGGATGCGCTCCAAGCCCAAGGCGCGGATCCCTCCTGGGGTCCATCCTGGCAAGGCTCCCGAGCACGCGCCCAGCCGTGGCGGCGAGGACTGCAGGAGTGCCCCCCGCCCCCCCACGCCAAAAACAGAGGACGACGTCGACGTGGACGCCGAAGGCGAAGGCCCGCGACGACAAGGTCGAGGAACGAACGTATTCCCTTAGCGCAGCCGAGCCTTGGTTGCGAAGAGCCCAACCAGGGACGACACCTCCTCCATCTTGGCCTGCGTGGTCCGGATCTGGTCCACGTCCGCGTCCGTGGTCGGGGCTGGCCACCCCGGGGGCCAGGGTCCACGCTATGCCGCTACGTACACACCTTTACCATCAAAGGCCAGGGCCATCCTGGGCCCAGGGACGGTGCATGGACCCTCCTGGTCGAGCCCGAGGATCCCTGGCCTCGACCAGGAGGGTCCTTGCCCCGTCCTGGCCAGGCCAGATGTCCCTGGCTGGGGGCCCACGCCAAAGATGACCCGTGTCAAGCGATCTGGAGACGTACCTTCGAGCATCCAGGGCTCTGCGAGATGCTCGAGAGTACGTCTCGAGATCTGCTGATACTCCTCCTCCTCCTCCGCCTCCTCCTCCTCGGCTAGAAGCAGGAGTGACCCTAGGCAGGAGTGATCTTTGATGCGTCGCTCGTCCATCGCTGAACAAGCGATGCGACAATAGCGGCTTGCGTGCCTGGGTTTGCCCCCCCTCCCCCACGCCCCCCATGCACCCTGGAAGCCGCACACGAAAGGTAACTCTGGGGAGGGGTCACTCTCACGTGCAGCCGACAGAGTATGGATAATACCAAGCGAACGAGGAGGAGTAGGAGCAGGAGGAGGATGATAAATTGCCCTACTCCTCAAAACCTATTCCACCTTCTCCTCCAAACCATATTTGCCCTACTCCTCAAAATTGAACCCCTCGTTCTCCTCCTCCTCCTCCGCGTCATCTGGTGAATGCCGAGCTCCAGTGGCACCAGCCATAGTTGAGCAACATCCTCCCCCATTTTCCACCGCCTCTTCCTAGCTGTGGAGCGGCGTTCACAACAAGTTTTGTGAATAATGATTCGTAGCGGAAGGTTGCTCGCAAGGTTTGTTGTGGAGTTGCATTCGCAAGTAGATTGGAGGGTAACGCCTCGAAGTGGAGAGGAGGGGGCTGAGTGATCAGGAGCCGTAGCAGCAGGAGGAGTAGGAGGAGGAAGAAGAGGAGGGTGAGGAGCATGACGAAGGTGAGGAGCAACACCTTACTCACAAAACTAGGTGTGGAGCGGCGTTCACAGCTAGTTTTGCGAGTAATGTTTCGTAGCAGGAGGCTGCTCACAAAACTGGTTGTGGAGCTGCGTTCACAACTAGATTTGCGAGTGACGCCACGAAGCGGAGAGGTGGGGGTAGAGTGAAGAAACGAAGGAGGAGGAAGGGGGGAGGAGCAGGAGGAGTAGGAGGAGGAAGAAGAGGAGGGTGAGGAGCATGACGAAGGTGAGGAGCAACACCTTACTCACAAAACTAGGTGTGGAGCGGCGTTCACATTTAGTTTGCGAGTAATGTCTCTTATCAAGAGGCTGCTCGCAAAACTGGTTGCGGAGCTGCGTTCGCAACTAGATTTGTGAGTGACGCCATGAAGCGGAGAGGTGGGGTTGAGTGAAGAAAAGAAGGAGGAGGAAGGATGGGGAGGAGCAGGAGGAGTAGGAGGAGGAAGAAGAGGAGGGTGAGGAGCATGACGAGGGTGAGGAGGAAGACATCACTCACAAAACTAGGTGTGGAGCGGCGTTCACAGCTAGTTTTGCGAGTAATGTTTCGTAGCAGGAGGCTGCTCGCAGAACTGATTGGGGAGCTGCGTTCACAACTAGATTTGTGAGTGACGCCACGAAGCGGAGAGGCGGGGGTAAAGTGAAGAAAAGAAGGAGGAGGGGGGAGGAGCAGCAGGAGTAGGAGGAGGAAGAAGAGGAGGGTGAAGAGCATGACGAAGGTGAGGAGCAACACCTTACTCACAAAACTAGGTGTGGAGCGGCGTTCACAGCTAGTTTTGCGAGTAATGTTTCGTAGCAGGAGGCTGCTCGCAGAACTGATTGGGGAGCTGCGTTCACAACTAGATTTGCGAGTGACGCCACGAAGCGGGGAGGTGGGGGTAAAGTGAAGAAAAGAAGGAGGAGGAGGGGGGAGGAGCAGGAGGAGTAGGAGGAGGAAGAAGAGGAGGGTGAGGAGCATGACGAAGGTGAGGAGCAACACCTTACTCACAAAACTAGGTGTGGAGCGGCGTTCACAGCTAGTTTTGCGAGTAATGTTTCGTAGCAGGAGGCTGCTCACAAAACTGGTTGTGGAGCTGCGTTCATAACTAGATTTGCGAGTGACGCCACGAAGCGGAGAGGTGGGGGTAGAGTGAAGAAACGAAGGAGGAGGAAGGGGGGAGGAGCAGGAGGAGTAGGAGGAGGAAGAAGAGGAGGGTGAGGAGCATGACGAAGGTGAGGAGCAACACCTTACTCACAAAACTAGGTGTGGAGCGGCGTTCACATTTAGATTTGCGAGTAATGTCTCTTATCAGGAGGCTGCTCGCAAAACTGGTTGCGGAGCTGCGTTCGCAACTAGATTTGTGAGTGACGCCATGAAGCGGAGAGGTGGGGTTGAGTGAAGAAAACAAGGGGGAGGAAGGATGGGGAGGAGCAGGAGGAGTAGGACGAGGAAGAAGAGGAGGGTGAGGAGCAGCCGACGGCCAACGCTGCCCTGTTGAAGCTACACGATTTGATTATCATCCTCCTGCTCTTGAAAAAAATACCGTTTACCAGATTTTCCAGATTTCCAAGATCTTCCCAGAAATGGCCCTGGTGAAAAACGCTGTGTTTTCCTGATATTCCTGACCTTCCCAGGGATTACCCCTGAGAAAACGCTGCGTTTTCCTGATATTCCTGATATTCCTGACATTTCCAGAGACTACCCAGGCGCCGCGGCCTCCTGGAGCTGCCGAAACATTGCCCTTGTGGAAAACGCTGCGTGTTCCTGATATTCCTGACCTTTCCCAGGGATTACCCCTGAGAAAACGCTGCGTTTTCCTGATATTCCTGATATTCCTGACATTTCTAGAGACTACCCTGCAGGCTCACGGTAGTCTCTGGAAATGTCAGGAATATCAGGAACATCAGGAAAACACAGCGTTTGCTCAGGGGTAATCCTTGGGAAGGTCAGGAATATCAGGAAAACACAGCGTTTTCCACCAGGGCAATGTTTCGGCAGCCCCAGGAGGCCTCGGCGCCTGG
>CAUYUJ010022087.1:25931-45931 GCA_963575745.1 Prorocentrum cordatum | reverse complement strand
CACCCTCCAGAACGTGCCTCTCTGGGTCTCCCTGATCAGAGCCATGAGATGTCTGCTAGATACCTTGGACTCGAGCAGCTTGGGCGCAGCCAGCAAGCCCTTCGCGCCTTCAAGCAGAAGCGGCGGTATATCTACGCGCTCCAAAGCATCCCTGAACTTTTCCTCCTCACCAGGCAGGTCCATAGCGAATTGCTTAATAGCGCTGTAACAAAGCGTCAACTAAGTCCAAGGAAAGCACGAGCAAGGACCTCTTGTGCAGGATGGACGCCTGGGAAGCTAGGAAAACCCCGTGGAGAGCCATGTCGGGCCCCTTGTGCGCACCCCCCCCCCCCCCCCCCCCCCCACACTGCTCAGCCAAGAGGCACTGGCCCATATATTGTAGCGCAAGCGCGCGCGTGTCTGTGGTACAGCTTGCATACAGTGCTAGCCATGTTAATGTTCCGTTGGGCCTTGGCTAACTGAGCGGGGCCTGACCCCTTGTAGAAGAAAGTGACCTCCCCAAGCTTGAACACAATCGGTTCACGGGCCGCGATTGCAATTTTGGCAAAGAGTGGGCATAAACCTTTGGCAATATCACGGGGGGCGACCTTAAACAAATCGGCGGGGAAACCATCGGGCCCTGGGGCCTTTCCCGCCTTGATGGCTCTCATGAGCCACTCAATGTCCAACGCGCTGGGGAGGACGGAAATGTCACGTGACACTGTGGTCTGAAGCAGGTCAGGCATTAGATTAAAGGCCCTGACGACATCATCCAGTGTGGCACTCTGGCCAAACTCCACCGTGCAGAAATGAGCCTGCATGTGGCTGGTTATTTCATCCTGAGATGTGAGGATTCGATCCTGGGCCTCCAACCCTGCTGCATGCGCTTCCTGGATTTCAAGAGGGGAGGGAAGGGCGACCATCATGGGCAAAACATCCGGTACCTGGAACTTGCCCCCCTTGCGGCCGCCAGCGGCCAGCAGCTTTCTAACCTGCCTCGCTTGCTGTCGTGGCGTATGTGCGTCAGCGGATATCTGGATGTCCTGTGCACACTTCTCGAGATACCACACTCGATCCTGTTCGAGGACACGTGCAAGTTCACTATTGCTGGAAATCAAGAACTGCACACACACACACACACATCAGCAAAAGTATATACATCTAGGCTGTTCCGTCGTAGTCGGTGCGCCGCCTGGTGCAGCGGTTTGGCGGCCTTCGTCATTCCTCGAGCGAAGGTCTCGTCTGCAATCTTTCGAAGATCGCCCGCCACCAGTCTCTTGGCCAAGCGCAAGAGAGAGCGAGCGGCAAGATGGAGGGGGGAAGAAGTCAAACTATCGGTCTTGGTGTCATGGACGGGTGGTTTGATGTCCTGGGGGCAATGCAACTTCCTGAGGGCCCGCACGACACCCCTTCTCTAGCAAATAAGGACCAAAGCAGGAGATGAAACAAACGCTCCTCCTCCTCCTCCTCCTCCTCCTCCCCACCCCTCCTCCTCCTCCTCCTCCTCCTCTTGCTCCTCCTCCTCATCATCATCCGTGTCCTCCTCCTCCTCCTCCTCCTCCTCCTCCCCCTGATTATTAATATGATTAGTATCAGTTTTATTAGTAGTATTATTATTAGTATCAGTATTATTAGTTGTAGTTGTAGTCGTAGTAGTAGTAGTAGTAGTAGTAGTTGTAGTAGTAGTAGTAGTAGTAGTAGTAATAGTAGTAGTAGTAGTAGTAGTAGTAGTAGGAGTAGTAGTAGTAGTAGTAGTATCGGTCGTATTCGTATTATTATGAGTATGATTACTACTGCTTCTGGTACCAGTACTGTTTTTAGTATTAATACTATTAGTATAAAACATGTAGTCGTATTACTACTAGTGTTGACAGTATTATTAGTACTAATAATATTCGCAATAAAATCCGTATTACGATGCATGTCTTAGTACTGTCACTAGTAGTATTAATAGTATTCGTAGTAATACCCTTAGCATGGTTAGTGTTATTAGTAGTCTTAGAATTCGTAGTCGCATGCTTATTAGTAGTAGTGTTGTTATTATGAATACAAAAAATGTTAGTAGCATTAGTCGTGCCATCAGAACCGACAATATTAGTATTACTGGTGTTAATAATAGTTTGGGTATTATGCTCAGTATTATTAGTATAAGTAGCACCAGTCGTATTATAAGTAGTAGTAATATTACTAGGATTAGTATGAGTATAAATATGGCTATTGGTATTAATGCTCGCCTTAACAGTAATATTAATTTTATTATTAGTATTTCTCTTGATACTAATGATATGATTAATGTTATGACTCGTATTCTTAGTATGCGTATGAATATTCTTAGTAGTCTTAGCATTCTTACTATTATTATTCGAATTCGTAGTATTATTAGTACTATTATTTATAGTACGATGATTATCGTAGTATGCGTCGTCGTATTCTTAATAATTGTGTTCCTCTTCTTTTTTCTTCGGAGTCTGATTAGTCTGCTTCGTACTGTTACTATTCGCACTCTTTTTCAGTATGCTTATTCTCCGTGGTAATATCATCATCATTATTACTGTTCGTCTTACGATTAATACTATTATTCGTCTTAATATTATTGTATTGTGATGATGATTTTGCTTATGAGTATGATGAGCATGCTTGTCACTAGTATTACCAGTATTCTTACGATTGTCCGTATTATTATTGGTATTAGTATTAGTGTTATTATTGTTCGCCTTCTTAGTATAATGATCATTATTCGTATTCTTAACATTATTCTTATTATTAGTATCATTCACATTATAAGTATTATTCTTAGTACTATTCGTAGTACTAATGCCATTATTATTGTCATTATGTTTGCTCCTCCTCCTCCTCCTCCTCCCCCTCCTCCTTCCCTCCTCCTCCTCCGCCTCCTCCTCCTCCTCCTCCTCCTCCTCCTCCTCCTCTTCCCTCCTTCTCCTCCACCCACCTCCTCCTCCTCCTCCTTTTCCTCCCTCCTCCTATTCCTCCTCCCCATCCCTCCTCCTCCTCCTCCTCCTCGTCGTCCTCCTCGTCGTCGTCCCTCCTCCTCCTCCTCCTCCTCCTCCTCCTCCTCCTCCTCCTCCCCTCCTCCCCTCCTCCTCCTCCTCCTCCTCCTCCTCCTCCTCCTCCTCCTCCTCCTCCTTCCTTCCTCCTCCTCCTCCTCCTCCTCCTCCTCCTCCTCCTCCTCCTCCTCCTCCTCCTCCTCCTCCTCCTCCTCCTCCTCCTCCTCCTCCTCCTCCTCCCCTCCTCCTCCTCCTCCTCCTCCTCCTCCCTCCCTCTCCTCCTCCTCCTCCTCCTCGTCTCCTCCTCCTGCTCCTCCTCCTGCTCCTCCTCCTCCTCCCCTCCTCCCCTCCTCCTCCTCCTCCTCCTCCTCTCCTCCTCCTCCTCCTCCTCCTCCTCCTCCTCCTCCTCCTCCTCCTCCTCCTCCTCCTCCGCCTCCTCCTCCTCCCCTGGGCCATCGGGGGCGGCCAGGCCCGACAACGGCCTGTGTGTCGAACATCTGGAGCAGCGCCTGCTGCCGAGGGCCGAAAGCTTCTCGCGCTCGACCACGGGACAGGTCGCTGCCCTCCGCCGTCGGCGGTCTTTCGGCGGCTTCTCGGCGGTAGGCGGCGTCCGCCCACCGGCTGCCAGCGGTTTTTGGTGGTGTTCGTTGATACTCGGCGGTCTTCTGCGCGAGAGCCGGACGATGAGTTACAAAACAGTCCATCATCGAGCGCGGGACGAAGAAGCCGCAGCAAGATCGAAATCTTTGGACGCCATTGGCCCCTCGGATCTCTACTGCCCTCCAGGGCCCAAAACTGACGTGGGCTGCCGAACTAAACGGCTATCATAGAACGCATCCTGCGGCACAGGACCTGGCCCGGGCACACGGGCGCAGAGCACCATGCGAGATACGGTTGCGACGACGGATGCCTTGAACATAATATGGTATCGTTTGTAGACGTCCCCATCGAACCCAAGAGGCCCCCCCAAAAAAACATGAGGCCCCAAGAAGCATCCGCAAAGATCCCAGGATGCATCCAAGAAGAATCTGGCCCACTACCCAATGTACATAATACAGCTACGCGGGTTGCCTGGCACGCAACTGCACTTCGAGCCTCGAGGCCCCCTTGGCTCATGGCGAGCCTCGAACTGGAGGTCTCAGGCCACGGAGCAGGCAAACTGCTGAGAAACGATGTATTCTGAGTTTGAAATGGATATGGAAAAATATGGCTTCAGCGAACCAATGAAGCTCGCATGTGAAAACGTTTGAGAAACAATGACAGCCGATGCGGCCATAAACGGAAGTGCGCAGTCAACGATACGCCAAAGCGCAACGGCGACTTCGGCGAAAAAAACAAATGTGACTTCGGCGACAAACGTAATTGTCGACCGAATGCGAATTCGAACAATCATGGGAAACCACCATAACGTGGAAAACGCTCGCTCAAATTACTCATATCCCCTGGCGTCGCGCGCGATTCTCTTCCAGCGCGCTGATATCGTCTTGGAGCGCGCCGCGCCCCAGGCTGAGTTGAACTGACCGCGCCGCAATCCGTTGGATTGCGCACCAGGGCACGCGGCGCCAACGCCTACGCACCACGCGGACCGCGGCAGCGTTCAGCTCGCTGGGCAACGGCCGACAACCATGCTCACCCACCGTGCGTCGGCGAAAACAAGACCCAACATGCCTGGACGAGGCCATGGACAGGGGGAGGCGCCCGTCGTTCCTTTCCCATTCCTAGGGGGGGGGCATCGGCATCGACAGGCTCCAGCAGTTGATTCGGGGGATCATGCGACCGCAGCCGAATCGACTGAGGTGGCGACCCCAGCGGCCGACAGGCCTCAGCGCCGCGATCTGCGCAGCAGCGGACAACATCGCGGCAGGCAGCCGACCGCGACCGCCCCGTAGCAAATCGCGCCACGCGCGCCGACCGCCGCCGCCCCGAAGCACGAACCACCCCACGACCCGACCAGACTTGACATCCAGAGGCCAGCCCCGCCAGCCCCGCCGCAAGGACCCCCGCCGCCCGCCCCGGCGACCCAAGCGCCGCCATCGGGCACCGGCGCAGAAACGCCAGCGGCAATAAAACTGGCGCGCGCAAGACCATCGCAGACCACGCACTGGCGCAATATGCGATCGGCAGTCAAGGAACCACCCGCAGCCAGGCCAGCACAACGCCATGCACCAGCGATGCCAGACGACAGACTAGCAGACAGAGCCGCGGCCGCCACGGGGGAGTTTCAACGGCCCACGCCCGGAGGCAACGACCTGCAGGATACCCGCTGCGACAAAACCGCAGACCCGCAGCGCGGGGCAACGCGTTCGGGGCGCGGCGGACCAAATCTCGCCGCAGGACAATCCTCGAATACCTGATTCAACGACGCACCCCATCCGCAGCTACGCGCGCACTCTGGCACGGCGGCGTCTCGCGCAGGAACCCGGGCCCGGCGCGGGCGCTGCTCGCGCGGACCTCTGACCTCTGCGCACTCGCGCATTTATATCAACCTCTCCGCACGTTGCGCGCCGCGGCGTGCCGCTCGACGCATCGCCCCGCGGCGATTGCAGGCGGCGGCCGCAGGAGGGGCGCCGCCCGCGCGCGGCGGCGCTACAAAAATGCAACGGCGGTGGCGCGGCGCGCCGAGCTGCCACGCGCGGCGGAGCGCCGGCCGCGCGGGGGCCGCAGCGCGCTGCCGACGGCGCCGACGCCGCTGCCTCGCGCCCAGGACGGAGCGACGCCCCGCGCAATCGCGGGCGCGTTCGGGTCGACGCGCGCGTCGCAGTCACGCCGCCCTCGAAGTAGCGCGCGAGCGCCAGGGCAAGGACAGCGCGGCGGTCGCGCCGCGAGGCGCCCCTGAACGGCGCCCGGATTGACGGCGCAGGCCCGACCGACGCCCAACGAACGCGAGAGCGCTTCAAGCAGCGGGCAACTGCGCCCAGGATGGGGGCCGCGAGTGAAAATAGCGACGGCGAGCCAAAATGGCGACGGCGGGCGGCGGGGCGGGAGGCGCCGGGGGGGCGGGGCAGCGGGAACAGAATGGCGGCACAGGGGCAGCGGAGGGAAAGGGAAATAAAGAAAGTAAGGAGAAGGGCGCGAAGGGGGGGGCGGCGGGGGGGGGCGCCCAAGGGGTTTGCAAGTTATTTTGCAGCGCGGGCGCGCCAGCCCGGGCCGCCCGAGCGCGCGGGGCCGCCTCTGGGAGAGAACAGGGCGCCCCAGGGATGGGCCGAGCGATCGGGTTTCTCGAGCAACCCCCCCACCACCAAACAATTGGAAACCCACGGCAAGCGCTGCGCGCTTCGCTGGAACGAAGATCTGGGGCGGCCCCAGGGTCGTCGCATAATTTATTCGCAGACGGCGGGGGCGTCGCGCTAGGTGCCATGGGGGGCCTGCGTCTTTGCTTCACTCGCGCGGAGCGAGCGCGAGTTGCGCGCCCTCCATGTCCAATCGCCGCGGGCGCCAGCCAGCGCATGTCTCGCGCGTCGACGGGGCGACGTTCTCCGCGACATGCGCTGCCCCGCGCCCCTCTCGCGCGGCGCGCGAGCGGTCTTTCCCGAGCAACGGCGCCCCGCGCTCGCGACCCGCGGGGGCGCGCGACAGAGTTTATCAACAATTGCGCCCTGTGTCCTTTAACTTGCGCTCAGCGATGGATTTTTGCTCTTGACATAGAGTCACTGCCGGCGTCCGCCGGCGCTTGCCCCGCGCGTCGAGGAGGGCGACGCTTCGTCGCGCAACGCGCGACCTGGCGTTCCTCTGTCGCGCGGCGCGCGAGCGATTTTTCCCCGAGCCAGAGGGCCACGCGCCCCCAACCCCACGGGGGGCGCGACAGGCGTCATCCATCAGCAGCGGCGCCCCGCGCTCTGATTGGATCGCAAGGGGTTCTGTCCTCGACTAAGAATAGTTGCTGGCGTCCGCTGGCGTCAGCATCGCGCGTCGAAGATGGCTATGTTCCGTCGTGAAATTCACGGCCCGCTGCCCCCCCTCGCGCGGCGCGCAGGCGAATTCTCCCGGGCCATCGGCGCCCCGCGCTCTCAAGCCGCGAGGCGGCACGACAGAGTTTATCAGCGGTGGCGCCCTGCGTGATCTCTAACTTGAACGCAGCGCGGAGGATTTGCCCTTGACTCAGAATCGCTGCTGGCATCCGCCGGCGTTTTCCTCACGCGTCGAAGATGACGATATCTCGTCGTGGAATAAACGGCCGCGCGGCCGGCTGGCTCTGCGGATCAGGCGGGCCCCCTTATAGGACGAGACGAAACTATGGACGCAATGTGCGATTGATGTGTTCCGGGGATTCAATCGGATGTCTACAGGCCTTTGCGCGGGGCACACCCTGCGTCGAATATTGCCCACTCGGCCTGGCGCCGCTGGTCACTCGCCAATTCGCGATCGAGTTGTCGCGCGCAGGATTTTTTGCGGGGCAAAACGATTTCGCAAAATTCCGGCGTCGATTTTGAAAAATTCTGGAACCCACGTTGCAAACTCATGGATTTGAAATGTATTCAAATGTCCTGCGCGGCGGGCATTCCACCCCTCAAAACTGCTAGCTTGTTATTGTTATTGTTTGTATCTACATATATAACGCCCGAACCCCGTCTTGAAAAATTCCGGAACCGCTTCTGCCCCCCCCCCAGAAAACGGCAGCGCTGTCTTGAAACGCTGTGCAATCCGGAAATTATTCGCGCGCCGCGCCGCGCGCGATTGGGCGCGGCGCGCGCCGCGCCCTGCGCCCGCGACCAGCACTCGAAGGGGCCACCTCGAAAATCGCGGCACGGCAGCGGCGACTCGCGGACTCCCCAAGAGCAAGACAGAATGCAGCATGGAATCTCCGAGGGCGCCCCGACGCGCGAAAAATGCACCGCGCACGTCGCGCGGGGAGCACGCGCGACGGAATGCGCTCGACCATTCGCCCCTGGAGCCGCGGCGGAAGGACGGGGGAACCTGCGTGGAACCCTTGGAACAATCAATATCGATGCTCCGTGCGCTTCTGTCCTTAAACGAGGATTCTGGGCCCGTGCATCCGCCGGGCGGGCGCAGTGGAACTCTGCGCGGCCCCGCGGCGCAACCTCTTTTCAATTCCGCAGAATCAGCGCATCCGCCGGGCGGAATCCATGAGATTCCGCGGATTCCGCGGGGGGGGTCAACGCGAGTTCCGCGGAGCCCCGCGCGCTCCGCGCGCCCAAGACGCAGCGAACGCCCGTCGATTCCGCGCGCCCCCGGGTGCTAGGGCCCTAGCAGCCCTGGCGCATATTCCTTGGGATTCCACTGATTTCGCGCATCCGCCGTCGACGAGACCCCGCGGGGCCCCGCGGACTCCGCGCGGCCCCCCGGCAAAGATTTCGCGGGGCCCGCGGGCTCCGCGCGTCCGTCGGACAGATTCCGCGAGAACATGTGGATTCTGCTTGGTTCCCTAGAAAGAGATTCCGTGGACTCCGCGCATCCGCCGGGGGGGCCCGCGGGGCGCTGCGGATTTTGTTGTTTCTCCTGCTGAAGTTAGTGGCATTCCGCGGCATTCCGCGGCATCCGCGCATCGATCTCTCGGGAAGGCCAAGCGAAATCCCCCAGGCTCCGCGGGGGGGCCCGGCGCGGATCCATGGGGTTCCGCGCCGAGGGGTTCCGCGATATTCCGCGGGATCGGCGCGATCTCGCCCCGCGCCCACCGACCCCCCCCCGCGTCGCTCGCCTGCCTCCGCCGGGCGCGCTCGCGAGAGGAGCGCCGGCGGCGGCGGCCACATTGGCGTCGGGGCGGGGGGGGGGGGCGGCGCGAGGAGACGGACCGCTGGCGGCGCCCGCAAGAGGGCGGCGCGAGGAGAGGTTGGCTTGCAGGCAGGCGCCAGGCTCTCCAAGAAGGCAGGGGCTTCTTAGAAGCCCGCCCAGCCTCACCGATTCTCGAGGTCCTCTCGAGGGGTCGGCCCCGCTGACCGGTTCGCCGCCCTTCCCCCATAAGCCACGCAAGCATTCCTTTCCAGAACTGGGCGCGCGCCCCTGAATCGAAAGCCCATGGAAGACAGGCGCCCCGGGGGCCAGGCTTTCATGAAGAAGCCTGTTTTTGCAGAGGAGCCCCCCTTATAAATGTGAGCCCCACATAAATGCTAGCTTCCTGGAATGAGATTGGAACGAAATTGAAGCGACAGTCCCATGTTGAAAACGCAAATGCCCCATCCGCGCGCGCGCTGAACGAGCAATCGAAATTTGGAATTCGCGGATGAAAAAGTCTCAGGCGAACTCCCGTTTTGAAAAGGATCAGTCTTCAATCCAGACGGCTGTTCCGAACTCGCATGCGAAGATTCATCTGGCGAGAAACTCGCTTTCAAAAAGCAGCCGCCCGTCACCCGTGCGATTGTTGCACACACACACACACTAGAACTCGCGGCCAGAAGGCTGGAGAACAACCCAAACGAGACAAGCGTTAGCTGCCACGGCAACTTGCAACAACAAATGTGGAACACGTTTGGCGATACGGAACACGGAGAACATTGGATTACCGAAGCAACAGAAAGCGAAACAAAAACTGTAAAGTTGCTATAAAAGAAGACTTGACATTAACTATATCCGTCTATTATCGAACATCTGAGTGCACGCGTTTCATGTGCGCTTGCCTTCGGAACATTCGGCGGCGCGTTTCAAACAAGGGGGGGGCCTCCCCAACACTCGGCACCGTCAATCAAAACCAGTGGGGCCCCCCTCCCCCCCCAACCCCCCCCTAGGCGCCGGCGCCGGCGCTGAGGGGGGGGGTTCAACCCGCCCCCCCCGCCACCCAAGCGGGCGGTGGAGGGTTCTAAAGCCCCCACCCCTCGGCGCCGTGCTGGCGGCGGCCAGCAGCGCAGGCGCTGCAGCCGGCGACGGCGCTGACGCAGCGCCCACCCCACACCATTATACCACCACCACCACCACCACTTCACCAGTAAAACCAAAAAGAAGAAGATAAAAAAAAAAACAAAAACAGAAAAGAAAAAAAATAAGAAAAAAAAACTAAAAAAAAGTAAAAACAAAATCTACACAACAGAAAAAAAAAAAAAAAAAAAAAAAGGAAAAGAACCACCACCGCCTCCACCCACCACCACCACCATCACCAACAACACCACACAACCACCACCACCACCACAGCCACCACCAACACCACAACCACCACCACCACCGCAACTCACCATCACCACCACCACCTCCACAAAAAAAACACCACCACTACCACCACCAACACAATATACCACACCGCCACCACCGCCACAACCACCACAACTACCAGCAGCACAACCCACCGCCACCACCACAAACCACCACAACACCACCACCATCAACACCGCCACCACCACCACCACCACAACAAACGTCCACAAACCACCGTCACCACCACAACCCACCACCACCACCACAAACCACCACCACACCACCAAAACCACCGTCACCACCACAACTCACCATCACCGCCACCACAAAAACCCACCACCACTACCAACACCAACACAATCTACCACACCACCACCACCGCCACAACCACCACCACTACCAGCAGCACAACCCACCACCAACCACCACAAACCACCACACCACCACCACCACCGCCACCACCACCACCACAAGCACCACCTCCACAAACCACCGCCACAACCACAACCAACCACCGCCACCACAAACCACCACCACACTACCACCAAACCACCACCGTCACCACCACAACCCACCACCACCACCACCACCACAAACCAACACCACACCACCAAAAAAACACCACCACCACCACCACCACCACCACCTCCACACACCGCCACAACCACCACCACCACAACAAACCACCGCGCCACCACCACCACAATCACGACCACCACCACCACCACCACCGTCGTCCTCGTCGACGCTCCCCGCCACCGCCGCCCGCCGCCACAGGCGCCGGCGCCGGCCAAGAAATGGAAATCATCGTCCCCGCCGCCGTCGCCAGCCGCCGCCGACCCAAGCGCAGCGCCGGCCCGAGGAGTGGGGAAGCGGGGGAGGGGGGTGTTCGAACCCCCCCCCTCCGTCACGAGAGGGAGGGGGGGTTCGAACCTCCCCCCTTCTCCATCACGGGAAGGGGGGGGGTGTCCGGTTCCAACCCCCCCCCCCCTCCAAGCAACCACAGAACGCGCTCTTTCAAACATCTACAGGCGTGGTCCCTATGGTTCATGTAATGTTCGTACTTGCCATAGTTTGCCTACGTCGTGCATGCGTGTTCCTATACTGGTTTCATATTTTGCTGCATGCTTCAATCCCCCCTGCATAATTTCAAATATTTCCACTCCCACCCCCATACGTGTTTCAAACTTTTCCCATGCGCCCATTCTCCCCAAACTATTGTTTCGAACATATGTATTATGTTTATCATTTTTCTTCCTACTCCCATGTTTTGCGCAACTTACATTCGTACTTCCGTTTTTCCTTGAAATCACACTTTTGCCATGCTTCGAATTCCCCCCGCCCAGTTAACGGCACGCCTGCCCGGGGCGTTATAACTCTGGAGTCTGCGCAGGTCCCCGTGGGACCCCAGAAGCCATGCAGACATCTCTAGAGGTCTCTGGAGGGAGGCCTCGAAAGCCCAAGAAGGTCAAAAACGTCCAAAAGCCTCGATCCTGATCCTTCCTGCTCCCCGTCCACCTCCTCCCCCTCGTCCTCTACACTCTTCGAGACCCTCTATGGCGGGTTATAGAAATTGTCCTCCTTCCCTCCTCCTCCTCCTCATCCTCCTCCTCCTCCTCATCATCATCATCATCATATCCTTTCCTCAATCCTCCTCCTCCTCCTCCTCCCCCCCCCTCCTCCTCCCTCCTCCCTCCTCCCTCGTACTCCTCCCCCGCCCTCCTCCTCCTCGTCCTCCCTCCTCCTCGTCCTCCCTCCTCCTCCCCCCTCTTCCCTCCCCCCTCCTCCTCCTCCTCCTCGACCCCCCCGACCCCCCCCCTCCTCCCCTCTCCTCTCCCTCCCTCCCCTCCGAACCCCGCTCTGGCCCGCCCCGCGGCGGCGCCTGCTCTTCCGCAGCGAGCCGGTCGCCAGACCAGGCGTCGGGGGCGGCGCCTGGGGCGACAGAGAGGTCGTCGGGCTGCGGAAGTGTAGGTGACGTTACAGGCGACCAGCATAGCGGGGCTGCGGGACAAGGATGCAAGGGCCTTGGACGCCCATCTCGGAGCTCTTCCAGCGGGGCGCGGCCAGCGAAAGCGGCGGAGAATGGACCGAGGAGGCAGGGATGCAGGGGTACCCTTGGGAAGGTTGCCCATCCTTACTATTTTTTTACATTGTTATATATATATATATATTTTTTATACATCTTTTTAGGTTGCCCATCCTTACTATGCGGGCTGACTGTAGAGAGGGAACGAAGCCCCTGCCTTTGGTGCTCGTTTCAGGGGGGCCCGCGAGGCCGAGGCCCCCGGCGCTGTCCGATTTGGGCCTGATTCGGACCAGATATTTGGACCAGAATTGGACGAGATGCGCCCCTTCACAACAAGGGAGACGACAAGAACGAGGCGGAGGAGGAGGAGGAGGAGGAGGAGGAGGAGGAGGGGAAACAGGAAGAACGAGGAGCAGCAGGAGGAAGAACCGAATGCGGTCACAATGCGGCCCAGATGCAGGAAAAGCTGATTTCAACGTCGCCGCCCAAGGCTCCCGTGAACAGACATCGAACCCGTTTGGCCCCAAACGAGCCCCGGTGCGCGAGGAGAACTAGAGGAACAACCACGGGATGACCTGAGGAGCTGCGAGCCCCTTCCGAATCCACAGAAGTCCTTGTTTTAGCGTCTTGACTGTGCCCGTTCCGCTACGACGTCGCAGTGGCCCCGTCGTCATTTCTGGGAGATCGTTTTGTTATTTCGGCGACAGCTCGGGTCATCCGAGGGGGGAGCGGGGGGGGGCCGGCTGATAATCTAGCATGTTCGCGTTTGGCAGCCCAATGCATGCCCGCGCGCACCAGTACTGAGTCTCCCCTTGGGTGTTGCTTTCTCGTCGTGTCGCTTCCGATGGCTCCAAGATGGCCCAAAAGGGCACCAAGAGAGGCCCAGGAGGGCCCCCAAGACGGCCCCAAGAGCGCCCAAGAGCGTTTCAAGAGCGCTCCGAAAGGGCCACAAGAGGCCATTGTAGAGGCTCTAGAGGGGCGCCGCTAATTGAGGAATCCCCTCTTGTGATCGATGTCCTACAGGGCCTTCAGGGCTCCCAACAAAGCCCCAAGAGGCCTCCAAGAGGTGCCTAAACGGCCCAAAGAGGCCTCAAGAGGCATCCTTCAAAAGTACCCAAGACGCCAAGGGACCCCCGAGACCGCCAAGAGGCATCCAAGACGGCCTAAGAGGTCTCCAAAGAAGCGAAGCCCCTGGGCATCCAAGAAGCCTCTGGCCTTCTGCTCGCCTTTGTCCTCCTCCTGCTACTCATATGCCTGTTCCTTTTCCTCATATCTCCTCCTCTTCCTCCATGTACTCCTCCATCCTCCCCCTCTTCTTCCTCATCATTCGACAGATGATGGCTGTCCCCGACCTTGCTCCTACAAATCCCTCGTCACCACAACTCTCCTGGGCATCGTTTCTGGATGGGCTGGTGGGGGTACGCGAAGCGTCAACAATCAGTCCTAATGTGAGTGAGCCTGAGTGTGAGCGAGTCTGGATGTGAGTGAGTCTAAGGATGAGTGAGCCTGGGTATGAGTGCGTCTGGTTATGAATGAGTCTGGGGGTGGTGAGTGAGCCTGTGGTGGTGGTGAGTAGTAGATCTGAAGGTGAGTGCGCCTGAATTGAAAGCAAAAGAGGCGAAGGAGTAGTGAATGAAGTCTAGAGGCGTCGCAGCAACACAAATCCAAATACAAGCCTTGGGGGCAGAAACCGGCAAACCGCCTCACATCCCCACAGTCTGAACCCCATGGGCACTAGAGCCAGCGACCCGCTTGAGACCTCTTCACAATCTGGGCGCGAACGGGCCCGTGATATAAACCCCCCTGGCGCCACCCCCCTTGGGGTGCTGGAACCAGAGCCTCGCCTGAGACATCATCGCCATGTTATCCGAACGCAGACGAATCTATCCACCAAAACAAGAAAACCGCCTGGCAGAGTCCATGATTTCGGCATGCGCGCGCGAGGGGCACGTTTGGTCACATTGGATGAGCATGAGTTCTTGAGATTCACAACAGCGCGAACGCATGTGTTTTGGAACAGTTTGGCTGCGAAACCATTGATGTTTGTACTCGGGACACTCGATTTCGACATGACTGCGAAACCCCTCTGTTTTTGAATGATTTCGGGATGCGCGCGCGACGACGCGCGCGCGCACTTCGTCCCATTTGTGGCAAGGGACTCTTGCAAAGTCTTCAAAGACGAAAAATGCGCGCGCATTGCATTTGTTGCAAAGTGTCGGGGGGCGGCCGGCTGGGATGGCGTAAGTGGAAGCCTCGAATGAACGATGGGGCAGAGGCATGCGTGAATTGCACATCCAAAAGGGGGCGGATCATCCTCGGGGGGGTAGATCCGAATACTTCTTTGGGAAGCGGAATCTACGTGGTGCAATTCACCCTGCCTAAGTTGAAATTGTCAACGCCACTGCTCGCGCAGTCATCCCACCCACCCGCCCGAAACTTGGTTTGCAAGAGCCATGCAGCATGGACTGACATGACTGCTCCGCGCTGGCTGGCGCACCGCCGCGGCCGCGCTGGAGCGAAGGCTTGCGCAGAGCGGCCAGCCAGTCTGCCGCGACCGACGCGGCCGCGGTGGCTCTGACTGGTGGGGCCATCCCAACACATCTCGCGCTCCGCGCTGACGCGCGAGCTCTTCTGCGCGAGTCGGTGACTCGGGCAGGCACAATCCTCGTGGCAGACACGATGACGATATTAGCGATGCTGGTGACAACGATGACAATGACGACGGCAAGAGCAATGGCACGCGCGCAAAGGCGTTCGAATGATTTCGGCACGTGCGCGCGGAAAGGCCCGTTTGGTCGCATACGGTGGAATTGTTGGAAAGCAGATCGTTTACTTATCACAATTTCGCGAGACCGCCAGCGCCGGTCTTTTAGGGAAAGGTTGGTTGCGAAACAAGTGGTTGTAAATGTTATCCCAGACACTCGGTGTTGAACTCTTTCCGAAACCCCAAGTGATTGGAAGATTTTACATGCGTGCGCGGCGACGTGCGCGGGTGCATTTCGTCCCTCTTGTTGCAAGGAGTTTTTGCGATAGCACGCGCGCAGGGCGTTCGAATGATTGCGACTTGCGCGCGCACATGTGGCAGCATTTGATGAACCTGTTGTTGCTGTCGTTTGAAAATGCTGTCTCAAGAACTCACAACACCCGCTGTTGATCTCTATCCTTGCGACAATCGACTTTGAAATCCTTACGGAACCTAAATTGTTGAACAAATCCAGCATGCGCGCGCGACGTCGCGCGCGTGCACGCCGTCTTGTTTTGTGCAAAGAACTCTTGGGTTCCTACGACGCTGAATAAAAGGAGTTTGCGCACACTGTATCTTCGCAGAAGATGATGGGGGGGGTCTATGAGCGATAGCCTGGGAGGGTAAGCCTTCATATTTACGATGGACAAATGTGCAGAACCAGACATGGAGACGGTACCAAAAAGTGGTGCACCAAGTCCGCGGGGGATGGAGGGGAGGTCATAATATTTTTCGGGGGGGGGGGTCATGTTGCGCAAGTAAGTACGATTATCTTGGAATAGTCAACTCCACTGAGCGCGCAACTCATATCACCCACCCACCCGCAACTTGGCTTGCAAAGCCCATGCGGCGGAGATTGCGATGAGTGATCGGTGCTGGCTGGTGCGTCGCTGCGGCCGCGCTAGCCAGCGCACGCTCATGCGCACAGCGGCTAACTTGGCGCGACCAACGCGACCGCGGTGGCGCTGACTCGCAGGCCGCGCTGACGTGCGGGCACCCCAGTGCGAGTCGGAGACTCGAGTGGGCGCAGTATAATGGCAACTTCGGCAACGGTAGACACGATGATGATGAAGATGCTGACGATGACGACGGCAAGGCAAATTAACGCACCGATGCTGATCACGCCAATGATGATGATGTCCACGCGTCGGCGATGAAGGGTGCGATATGGAATTTTGACATGCGCGCGCGGCCGACGCGCGCGACTGGCCCGCATGGTATTATTTGACAAGGGCCGTGCGCCTCCTGGCACGCGCGCAATGGCGTTCGGATGGTTTCTCGACTTGCGCGCGCGAGAGGCCCGTTTGGTCGCTTTTGGGGCCAGTCCCGTAGAAAAGAAGCAAGACTCCCTGAGCACAAACACTGGTTGAGGATTTCTGTGATCTCTTTACCCAAGCGCTATGGTTAGGTCGGGACTGTCCCCCTAGAGGGGGCTTTTTGGGCGAAAAATTAAAAATGCTCACAACAAACAATACCCCCAAAATGCTCAAAGATAGTCGAACATTCGTCCCCATATTATGTTCTCTACTATCTTGCAGAGGCACAGGCCCGACTTCACGCTATGGTCGGAAGACGCCCGCCACCCTGCACGTGCGACAGGACTGCGGAGCGCGCGCGTCGCCCCGTGCGGGGGCGATGCGCACGGCGGAGGTGCGGGGGCGAGATCGAGAGCGGTGCGAGGAGCTGGCGTTAGGTCGGGCCCGTCCCCTTACAGGGGGCTTCTGGTCGAAAACTTACAAATACTCAAAAGATACATCCAAGTGGTCAAACAATAAGCAAAAAATCGTGCCCAGACTATTTTCTACTATTTTGGAAGATCCCCCTGTAGAGAGACGGGCCCGACTTACAGCCAGTGGGAAATCGGCTTCGGTTTCGGGGTCGTGTCGCGCGTGCGGGCGGCGCGAAGCCGCGCGGGCGAGCGAAACGAACGAACCCTCCTCTGGCCAAAGCCAGGACGAGGCGAGGACAGAAGTCCGCCCCGTCCCCCCCGGCCGCTTGGCGAGCGGGTGCCAGGAATGTCGCGCCGTGGTGTCCCGACGGTGTCCCGACGGTGTCCCGTGGTGTCCCGTGGTGTCCCGCGGTGCCTGGTGGTGTCTCGATAGAAGTCCCGATGGTGTCCTGGTGGTGTGTCGATGGCGTCCCGCGGTGTCACGGCGTGGTGTCCCGTGTTGCCCCGTGGTGTGCCGTGATGTACTGTGGTGTCCCGGCTGTGCCCCGCGGTGTCCCGTGGTGTCCCGTGATGGTGTCCCGTGATGGTGTCCCGTGATGGTGTCCCGTGATGCTGCCCCGTGGTGTCCCGCGGTTGCCCGCCATGGTGTCCCGATGGTGTCCCGCGGTGTCCAGTGGTGCCCCTGGTGTCCCGCAGTGTCCCGCGGTGCCCCGTGGTGTCCCGTGAAATCGATAGTGAGATCGATAGCGAGATCGATGGTGAGGTCGACAGTGAGACCAATCGAGTGGGACGCGGGGCCCTTCCCCCCCCCGAACCTCTCCTCATCACCCGAGGGGTGGTCGTATAGGCAGTATACGTGTGCCGGGGTGACGCCGACACCACCCTCCCCTTGAAGGAGGGGGAACTATGCACATGCACCGATTCTGGCCAGACTCATCCTGAGCCCATGATCGGTGCATACGCCCTCCTGCCTTGGCCAGGAAGGCATATGCACCGATCCTGGGTCAAAGATGGGCCTCGCCAGGATCGGTGCATGTGCATAGTTCTCTTCGCCCGACCCCTGACCTCTCCCGGAGCGAGCTCATGGCGAGGAGCGAGCCCGTCCGTGGCGCAGAGGGCCTCCGGGGCGAACCTGCCGCCTGGCTTATATGAGTCGCCCCCCCGGGCGCCGGCCCAGGGGTCCCCGCCGCCGGCCGCAGACAGCGCCGACATCGGGGGCGGGGCCGGCACGGCGGCGCCCCGCGGGGCCGCCACGGTGAAGAAGCCGGCGACCTCCAGGCCGCCGACGACGACGGCGGCAGCAGCGGTGGCAGCGACGACGACGGCCACCACCACGACGACGACGACCACGACGACGACCACCACCACAGCAACGACAAGCCACGACCGCCACAACCGCGATCACCGCGACCATAGCGACCACGACCTCCAGGCGACCTCCAGGTCGACGACAAGACGACAACCACCATCGCCACAACGACGACGAAGACCTCGGCGACGACGGGGGCGGCGACGACGACCGCGACGATAACGACCAGGACGACGACAACACCGAGCCAGGCCACGACCGATCCTTTCGGAGTTCCTTTCAGCAAAACCAAAACCGTCAGACGTTCTCTCCCCGAAGGCCGATCCAGACCGCCGAAGACACCCTGCGACGTCCGAAAGGACGCCATCTTTCCACCCGCACCGACCCTGGCCATGCCGATGCTGGGGGCCAGATGCCTGGCGGCTCGAGAAAGTCGCTACGTACGGATTTCTGCGCATGTTTCGGTGCCCGGGGGCCGCACGGGTTCCCAGCTCCGTCAAAAAAACTGGGACGGGAACTGCAGGGGCCGGAGACTCCAACCAGAAAATCGTCGGGGCTATGGCGAGCAGGAGCTTGCGCGCTCGGGGGTACATGGCGGCCTTCTGCGCGAAAGCTGGATGGTTGTGTGCAGCAAGGGGGACGTGATCGAACACCTTACTGACCGTAGGAGGATCGGTGTATGCGCCCTCCGGGCCCCCAGCTAGGAGTGTGCGCGCAGCGAGTGTCATGATTGACGGGGCCCTGGGACACACACATAGATACGCACAAATAACAGGATTCCCCATATCTTCCCAATCTTCCTGGGCTTCTGTCTTCCCGCCCACTTCCCATATTTTCCTAAATTTTCCTGGGAGTCGACGATGAATTGTGTCTGTGTGTTTCTTTCCCTCCTGAGAGGGCCCTCCCCAGGACCGTGCAGCATCTCAACCTGAGCACATGGCCCCTACGACCAAACCTCCAGTGATGGGCGCGCTTTCCACCACCACCACCACCACCATAAGTTGGAGGGGGTGGGGTCCTCCTCCTCCTCCTTCTCGTCCTCCTCCTCCTCCTCGCCCTCCACCTCCTTCCCCCTCCAACTTTTGGTGGTGGTGGTGGTGGAAAACAGGCTCATCATCCAAGCCCCGATTCCTTGAGAGCCGCCTTGACTTCGTGGCGGCCAATCCTTGGCCCACACATGGCCAGGACCGGGCATGGGTGGATCGTCGGGGCCCCCCGAGAGCGCTGCACTCCCGACCAAGCTTCTGGTCAGCGGCGCCTCGGCTCCAAGACGCGGCCGGGGCAGCCCGGAGACGCACCAGGCCAGAATTACGCACGACAGGAAGTCCCCCGCCAGACACTCGTGCGGGCATTGCGCCGCAGGCCACTTCAGAAAAGCCGCTCGCAGGGCTCATTGGGCGGGGGCGGGGGGGGGGGGGCGAGGCTGGGGTCGCCCCCAGAATCCCCACAGCCGCTTGTGGGAACTCAGGCAAACGAACGGACCCCTGGGCGGCGAGCGCAAACGGCGACGGCACGACGATGACCAGCCCCCGCCTCCTCCTCCTCCTCCTGCTGCCTCCTGCTCCTCGCTCCTCCTCCTCCTCCTCCTCCTCCTCCTTGCCTCCTCCCTCCTCCTCCTCCTCTCTCTCCCCTCCTCCTCCTTCGCCTCCTCCTCCTCATCCTCCTCTCCTCCTTCCTTCCCCTCCTCCTCCTCCTCTTCCTTCCTCCTCCTCCACCCTCCTCCTCCTCTTCCTCCTCCTCCTCCCGCGCCCCCTTCCTCCTTCTCGCCCCCTCCTCCGCCTCACATCATCCTTATCTCCTGCTACCTCTAGCGCTTCCTCCTCCTCCTCCTCCCTCCTCACCTCCTCCTCCTCCTCCTCCGCCTCCTCCTCCTCCTTCCTCATTCCTCCTTCTCCCTTCTCCTCCTCCTCCTTCTCGGCGAACGGCGATGATCTCTCTGAAAGGGAAGCAGACTCTCCGATCTGCTTGGCACGCTGAACCTCGGCCTCGTGCTGCAGCTTGGCCACCTGCGCCCTCTGCGCGCGCCCCGCAAGATCCCGCAGCTCCTCGAGGAGGGAGCCGATGACGAGCCTTTCGGGGGCTGAGGCCACAGCGAAGGCCAGTCCCTGCGCCCCCTGCTCCTCCTCATCTTGCTCCTCCCCTTCTCCTCCTCCTCCTGCTCCTCCGTTTCAGCCTCATCATCCACCTCC
>CAUYUJ010022087.1:0-25831 GCA_963575745.1 Prorocentrum cordatum | reverse complement strand
GCATCTCGTGGAAGAGGCCCTCGCGGTAGGAGCTATCGTCACATGCAGGGTGCCACGCTAACTTCTGAAGAGTGGTTGAGTGTTTGGGCCCTGGAAGGACCGAGAGGGGGGATGGAGGTGGAGGAGATTGCGGAGGACGAGGAGTGCGAGGAGGTGGGCCAGAGCGGTTATTATGGCGCCTTCAGCGTAGAGGCTATGACAGATATGATTGGTATTGGTAGTTATCTTCGAAGGGCCCCCAAGAGACGTTCATGCCCGCCATGGTCTCTTCCAGGCGGACTGTGGGGGATTGTCATTGATCCTGAATTTGGGCTTGCGCCAGATCGACTAGGGCTCGGGGCGGACAAAGAATTGGACTCCGCTGTTTTGTATACGGCTCTGCATAAGGGCCTTCAGTGTGTCCGTTTCGCTGGACGTTTTCCACGGCTCTGGAACAGAAGTTTCGGATGTGGGCCCCCAAAATCGTCGGTGCCAGGGCCCAAGGGGAAGCGCGTTATTCATCTTCTCGCTGGGAAAAGCTTGGCTTGCCGCAGCTATTGCCCGAAAACGACCGCTTCCCTTGGGACCTTCGGACTACGGTTTCTCAAGAGGCCGGCGAAAGGAGGGGGCCATGTTGGTTATTCAGTGTATGCTACATAGGCTTCGTGTTTCAGGTTATTCCGCCAGCTGGTCCAACAAGGACCTCAGCAACGCTTTCGCGTCTACCTGCTGGGGCGCGCTCGAGCTTGCCAATTCTCTCTTGCTTGAGCCTGAGGATCAGCGTTTTGGGCTTGACAGAGTACGATCAACTACTATTCAGTTGCCAGCGTCAGACAAGAGGCTTCTCGTGAAGCCCAAGTGCGGGGCTCTTATGGGCGACCCCTATGCTGTAGAAAGTTTTGGCCGTGCTTATGCTGCTCCAGTGGATTGCTGGAGCGAACAACTCTTGGACTGCGTTGACTCGGAGAGTCTGCTAGCAGCCGAATGCCCAGTCACACATAAGCACATGGACTTGAGTCTCACCAAGTATGCTGACGATTTGACCAAGTTGCATGTTGGAGGTGGTCCCGACTCTCCTTTGCAAGACGCAAGGTTGGCAGAACTTAGCAGTGTTAACGAGTTTTCCAACGCACGACTAGACGAGCACTTATTCACGGGGGGATGGGAGCCGAACGTTATGAAGCAGAACACCATCATTAGTCTGACGGGGAAGGGGTCCGTGGATGCCAACCGACGTCTGCAAAAGGATGGGGACGCTCTTTTTTCTGGCGGAGTTCGTCCTGCCATGCGAGTTCTAGGAGCACAGATTCACAGTTCTGGAGCACTGGCGCCTGAGATCAACAAGATAATAGTAGCACTAAAGTCGGCCTTTCATTCCTTGGGCAGGTTCTGGTCTACTCCTGGGGTACCTCATCGGCTTAAAAGGTCTTGTCTACTGGGGGTCCAGAACGCTGGGATATCCAATCTAGAAGCCTTTCTCGTCACGGAGAGCCAATGCAATAAGCTCGACTCGGCTATCGTTCGGTATTGCCGCGTTGCAATGCATGGTGCCAGCTTTGAAGGCGAGCGGCACACGCAGACCTTGTCGAATGCGAAGGTGCTCGAGCACTGGCGCATGGTCCCAACTTTCACCGAGCTCAGGATCCGCAGGCTTGGATGGCTTGCCCAATTTGTTCAGTTTCCTCGCGGGAACTCGCAGATATTGGCTGCGATGTTCGGTACCTTGCCCACGGACGAGCGGCCTCAATTTGATTACATGGGGCGCTTGACAGCATATGCTAACCCGTGGGCTAGGACATTTTATGCCGACCTGGAATCACTCTCGTCTCTAGACGAAGGAGAAACATTACTTACACGACTTCAGGGGTCTTTCCTCGCCCTCTTCTGGAATAAGAATCGTGGGAGGGACTTTTGCAAGATCGACGTTACCCAGTTACGACGCAAACAGCACACAGTAGCTATCCCTCCCCCTGAGTACGAGTCCCCCTTGGATCAGGTTCTCGAGCAGGAGGTTGTGGAAGGGGTCGTGGTCAGATGGATATGTGGAGTTTACAAAGAGGAGGAGGGCGAGGACGGTATGACGTTGGGGAGAAGATGTAGGTGCAATGCCAGGTTTGGTGGTAAGAAGTCGGCCCTCAATCATCTGCGATTTCATTACCACCTACGCTCTTTGGGCCATGTTCTATGTGTTACCAAGCAGTGTCCGAATTGGTTGGAATTGTTTTCCTGCCGTGTGACTGCGGCTCGACATCTGGTGGGGTCTATGGTCCGAGGGTGCTGCTATGCTGGAGGGGGTCACTCACAGGAGCCACTACTGGAGCCCGATGACCTCTTATGCAATATATGCGGTTACCATGCCTCTGAACTCCCCGATTACCAACAACATGTCTGTAGTCATTTACCTCAAGTGTTGAG
The DNA here is from genome assembly GCA_963575745.1 of Prorocentrum cordatum. Lineage (NCBI taxonomy): Eukaryota > Dinophyceae > Prorocentrales > Prorocentraceae > Prorocentrum > Prorocentrum cordatum. The sequence continues at coordinate 23,437 of CAUYUJ010022087.1, read as the reverse complement.
GGTGTACGACCGAAAGCAGCACAGATATCTTGACGAGCAGCTACTCGAAGCTGATGCCAGAGTCCCAGGCGCGCCCCGCCTGGATGAGCAGGCGCAGGGACGGAGGCCCCGCTCGCAAGGAGCCAAGGCGAGGAGGCGAAGACCGCGGAGTCGGCTCGCAGCAGGTTGTTGCGGTCCGCGGCGCCAAGGGCGCCAACAAGCAGACGCTCGAGGATCTCGTGGTGGTCCTGGCCAAGCTGGTGCTGACGGACGAGGCGCAGTTGAGGGCGATGCTGGGCGCGGTGTACGACACATTCCTCACGCCGTTCGACGCCGCCGTGGCCCAGCGTACGCTCGAGGAGGGGGCCACTTTCAACACCGAAGAGGGGGAGCGGCGCCAGAAGCTGTTGGAGGCCGCGAAGAAGGGCGAGCAGCTCGAGCTGCCCAAGATGCGCGCCCCCTTTCTCCGAACCTTCGTGGGGTTGACCGACGGACTCCTGGACAAGGACGAAGCCTACGAGGGGGACACGCTGAAGGCTGGCCGCCAGGTGCTGAAGACCTACTGGGACCAGAAGGTGATGAAGGCCGCCTCGCCGAACGAGCTCCACGAGATGGTGCGCTACTGCCGCGTGCAGAGGCTCAAGACCAAGAACGCCAAGCAGGCCGAGCAGGTGAAGATCCAGTTTCTGCTGGACACGACGACGAACGACGGGGTGGTCCTGCTCAAGGCCATCCGCGAGGCGCTGGTGGAGCAGGGCGCAGAGAAAACGATAGGAGGGGCTCCCCGTGGCGTTCTCGTGAGGGAGGCTCAGAAGCTTCTGGATCTGGTGAAGTAGTAGTGACGGCAGCGGCTTCAGGATCTTGTGAGGCAGTGAGGCCCCCTGCTGTAGAACCTCCAGGTCAGGTGCTACTTAGAGTTGCTTCCGAAATGGGGGTCACCAGAGGTCTTCGTGGGCTCTCTCCCACTAGGCCCGCCAGACTTGCGCCTGACCTGGAGGCTCGTTCAAGAGATAGCGTCGAGCAGGCTTCTAGTGCAAGCAGCAATTTTGTTTCTTTGGGGGTGGACCCTGTTTGGAGGTCCAGTCGCCACGCTCAGAGGCTCCTGAACCGAGGGTTGCTGAGTGAATCGGCTGCGCAGCAGGTCTCGGGACTGGCTGAAGCGTCCACCCCCCTCACTCTTCTTCCTGCTGCGATTCCTGCTCCTCCTGGCCTTGAGCCTCCTCCCTTCTCGCCTGCTGCTGCTGCTGCTCATCCATCTCCTGTTTACTTTCCTTCGGCGCCCGAAGTGGGGCCAGCCATCGCACTCCCCCGCCCACGCCCGTCAGGCAAGGGAAAGGGGCGGCACCGTCCAGGCAGGTAGCTGGGGGCGGTGCCGAGGGCGGCAGCCTCAAGGCTGCGCGCCTGCTGGGCCCGCCGCCAGGCCCGTGTCGGCCCCACACGGGCGCCGATCCGCGCGCGGCGGCGTGTCAAGATAGCCCTCCGCACGGAGAACCTAGGCGCCACCCCTCCCCCTCTGCGGCACGCTCTTTCAGATTGTAGTTTGCAGTCAGTAGAGTTGTCACGGATCGGCGCCCCACGGTCCTATCCTATCCTATCCTATCCTATCCTATCCTCCTCCTCCTCCTCCTCCTCCTCCTCCTCCTCCTCCCTCTCCTCCTCCTCCTCCTCCTCCTCCTCCTCCTCCTGCTCCTGGGGAGGGAGGGGAGGGGAGCAATGCCTGTCGGCCCTGGTCGCGGCTATCGTGACTCTCTCACCGGCGACGAGGAGCCCGATCTCCGTGAACGGGTCCATGTGCCCGAAGGATGCGAAGCTCCTCGATGGAGGAGGGGGAGGGGGAGGGGGAGGGGGAGGAGGAGGGGGAGGAGGAGGAGGAGGAGGAGGAGGAGGAGGAGGAGGAGGAGGAGGAGGAGGAGGAGGAGGACGAGGAGGAGGAGGACTTGCCATCGGTCGGACATCCGTTCCCCGTGCACGTTTGGTTTCGTGCGTTGATTTTTCGCACGATGAGCCAAGATGCTCCTGGATGGTCCCCGCCGAGAAAAGTTATCGGAGCGCACAGGGGGGTAGGGGGGAGAAGGCTTCTTAGACGGAGGCCGCTTCTTGGAATGCGCCAGCCCTGCATCTACAGGCAAGGCCCGCGCCTTCTAAGAAGCAGGGGTGCTTCTAAGAAGCCATCCCCCCCTCCCCCTACTCCCCTCTGTGTGCGGCCGATGGATGGGGTCGAAGAATCGCGCTGCATCGCCGATGCATCGGGGACGCCTGCGATGCATCGGCAACGTTGACGTGGATAAAAGCAGGCTCCACAGCATCGGCGATGCGGCGCGATGCCTCGACCCGATCTACTCACTCGGACACCAATTTAGAGGAACGCAGGAAGGCATAAGCGTAAACTTTTGACGGTCCGCCAGATTTCTTGGATCTGCGCTGAATCCCCCTCCCTCGCGCGCGGAGCGCGCCAAGGGCCGGCACCGCCAGGGGGGGCCAAGCGCCGAACCAAGAAATTCGCGCGGGGCGTCGACAGTTTACCCATCGGTCGGAAGAAGTAGGCAGAAGCTTGAAGTAGGAAGGCACTGAAAACAGATCGGGTGTCCGCCCGCCCCCCAAAAAGGACGGAAAAAGGTGAAGCCACTCGATCCTTGAAGCAGGAAGGCGCTCAAAGTAGATTGGAATCTGGGACTCCAGAAATACCCAGTGAGCGTTTTTTTATTCGGCGTTTCGACATTGGGCGGCAAGGGGGGGGAGGGGGGGTTCTGGCGTTAGACCTCTGCTTAATGGCGTCTGTTTGCAGCAGTGCTGCATCTGGGGGAGCCTCCACCCGCTCGAAACAGGCGCCCAAACAGCCGAGATCTGCTCCACGAGGGGGGGGAGGGGGGGTGGGTGGGGGCCCGCGCCGATCGGCAAAACAATGCATACGAAAACGATCACCTACTTTCAACGACCGATGGGTATGTCTGTGCCGTTTTTCCTCCTTCGACTTTTGGGGAGGACGTCCCCCTGCCCCCCCCCCTGCGTCGTGGCCGAAAAAACGCGCGTCGTGAGAACACTGCAGCGCCCAGATCTTGCAGGGCCTTCCCCTCCCTTTCCCCCCCCCCTCTGCCTCTTCTCACCCCTCTCCCCCCCGCCCTCTCTTCTACCCCTCTGTTCCCCTCCCCCCTCTCTTCCACCCCTCCTTCTTTCCGCCCCCCTCTCTTTCCCTTCCCTTTCCCCCCTCTTCCTCTTCTCCCCCTTCCCCCCCCCTCTGTTCCCCCTTTGCTCCCCTCCCCCTCTCTTCTCACCCTCTCTCTTTCCCCCCCCTCTCGGTCTGCTCGGACCCCCCCTCTACGCCGTGGCCGAAGACAGCTGCACACGCCACAGCGATGCCAAGGGGGGACGGGGGCATCCCAGGACGCCCCCCCCCCTGGCCTTCCCAGAGGCAGGCCGCCCCCCCTGCCCCCAAATTCGCCCTGCTGCCCCCCTGCTGAGGGGCAACAATAGGGGGGGGACTGACACAGGGGGGGAAACATCGACCTGGAATCGGCGACACATGGCCGATAGATCGGTGACCGGCCTCCGACAGTGAGCCCGCACGCCCCTGGGCAGGCTGGAGCTATCGGGCCCCTATCGGCGATCAATGGGCGAGTGGGGGTCGATGCGTCCCCCCCTATGCCTATCCCCCCTGTCGTTGTTCCTGACCTTCGCGCCCCCGACTCTGTCCTCCCTCCAAGGCGCCCTGGGGCGCACAAATAAGTAGACACAATTCCCAAGATTCCCCATATTTTTCCATGCATCATCTGAAGTTTCGTCTCCCCCTCCACTTCCCAGTTCTTCCCGTATTTTCCTGGGAATCGAGGTTTTGCTTGTGTCTGCGTTTTTTTCTCCTGATCCTAAGGCTTGACCAGCGCAGTGTTTTCCGTTGTCGTCTTGTTGCCGGGCGATGCCGTCTAGCATGTCGTGGGGACGATCCCCTACAAAAGTACTCGCCTGCACAATTTGGTGGGCCCTGGTTCGTTGCCGCTCGAGGCCGGAGGAGATGGCGTGCGCAGGCGGAGGACTACGCGCGAGTTTTCTGAGTCCAGCCAAACATGACAATTTTCCTTCGCCTATTTGAGTCACTTAAACTGATCGTTTTCTGCCCGCGCCCGCTTGCCGAACGATCCGATTTGACCAGGTCTTGCCTTGCCTTGCCTTCGTGTTCCTTCGTCATGTCTGCGTTCTGCCTTCGCTGCATAACGAGATCAAAACGAACACGGCCCACGAAATCGCCCAAACACAGTGTAGCTTGAGGTCGGGCATGTCCTCCTACAGGTGGATTTTGAAGGAAAACGAAACAGCCAACAAACTGCTCAAAGACAGTCAGGCATGGTCGAAACATCGTCCCCATACTTTTTCTGTTTCGAATCAATGTTTGAATACTCCTCCTGTGGAGGGACATGCCCGACTTAAATTATTTAGCTCGAAGCCTGCTCCCTCCGACCGTGCACCTGGCCATCGCTCGGACGTCCATTCCCTGTGTTTTTTTTTCGGTTTCGTGCGTGTTTTTTTCGCCGAATGATCAAGGATGCTCCTCGATGGTCCTCGCCGAAGGAAACCATGCACACGTCCGAGCGATGCCGAGGCACGGCTGGCGCGCCCCGCCAGTCCTGCTGAGCTGAGCCCCGATCACCCGGATGTGCAGCACCTCTCCGCGCTGCCGCGCGTCGCAGCTGGCGTCGTGGGCGGCGCCGCCCCCGAGCGCGCAGGTCCTGCGGCGGGGAGATCCAAAGGAGGAGGAGGAGGAGGAGGAGGAGGAGGGAGGGAAAAGGAGGAGTGAGGAGGAGGAGGAGGAGGAGGAGAGAGAGGAAGAGGAGGAGGACGAAGGAAGAGGAAGAGGAGAAGGAGGAGGGAGGAGGAGGTAGGGGAGAGAGAGGAGGGAGAGGAGGAGGACGAGGGGAGGACAGTAAGAGGAGGAGGAGGGGGAAAGGCGGAAGTTGCGAGGAGGAGGAGAGGGAAGAGGAGGAAGGCGGAGGACGGAGGAGGAGGAGTGAGGAGGAGGAGGAGGAGGAGTCTGTCTGTCGGGAGGCGGCGGATTGCGGAGGCGGCGGCGTGAGGCGGACTGAGCGGAGGCGGCGGTGGGCCGCGTCTCAGTTTGGGCGTCGTGGCGGCTGCTCGGCTGGCTGCTGTCGCTTCTGCTTCTCGCTAGTTTGTCTTACGTTTGCTCTTCCGTGTCCTCCCCTTGTCGTCGTGTGCTGCTTCGTCTTGCCGCGATCCAACTTAGACCTCTGCTGCCGTCTTCCGCATCCATGTACTTTCCATAACTCAACTCCTCCTCCGCCCGACCCACACATGTGTTTGTGCCCCTCTGTATATGCACTCCACCAACCCTCTCGGCCCGGCCAACGAGGGCCCCGGCGGCGAGGGGGTCGGGGTACGTTCCACCGCATCACTATCTCCGTCTCGCTAGTTCTGCATTCCTCCCTTTTAGGAAAGGCCGTAGGTGAGCACTCCTTTAACGCAACTGTCGGGGGTCGGTGGACGCAACACAAAAAAAACCCACTAAAACCGCATTTGCTACCAAAACTGAGGCAGTACTTGCTCCAATACTGCAGCGCATGCGACGGGTGGAGAACCTTGCCGCCCACTCTCTGGGGTCCACGAAGGAGGAGGAGGAGGAGGAGGAGGAGGAGGAGGAGGAGGAGAAGGATGAGGAGGCGGAGGAGGAAGAGGAGGAAGAGGAGGGAGGGAGGAGGAGGGGAAGGGAGAGGAATGGGGAAGAACAGGCCCCTGACCTACAACACAGGCGCGGTGGCGGCGTGGGCCGAAGTCTACCTGAAATCTGTGAACACTTGCATCGGCAACAGCAATGCAAGATGGAAACACGAGGAAGAGCCACCGGCCGGAAGTGGAGGGCGAAACGGAAGAGAAGGATGATGATGCTGATGCTGCTGCTGATGATGCTGATGCTGCTGCTGATGATGCTAATGATGCTGCTGCTGCTGATGATGATGATGGTGGTGGTGGTGATGATGCCGATGGTGGTGGTGGTGATGATGATGCTGATGATGATGCTGCTGATTATGATTATGATGATGATGATGAGGAGGAGGAGCACGAGGGGATGGGCGGGCGACGACGACGACGAGGGCGAACAGCATATGAAAACGGACGGGGAGAACAGCGACGACGACGTCGACGCCAACGCCGACGACTTGGCGGCGCGCACAAGGGGGTAATTAGGGGTTGGGAGTGAGGCCTCTTAGAAGGAGGCTGCTTCTCAGGAGGCGCCAGCCTTACGTCTATGGAGAAGGCCCGCGCCATCTAAGAAGCAGGGGTACTTCTAAGAGGCCTTCCCCCCTCCCCCCTGCCCCCCTTCTGCAAGTTGTTGACCGACAATGCCCGAGGCCCTCGACGACAGCGACGAGCGAGGAATGCAATTCTTTCTATTCTCGGCCATAAAGGGCGTTCTGGGGGGGGGGGGCGGGAGGGGGCATAACGTAGCGCCTCCCCCCCCCCCAAACTGTGGTGCCGGACGAACTGCGGCAATGACAGGGAGGCACTGAGGTGGGGGAGCGTTACGCTAATTATGGGGGTAGGGGGCATGACGCGCGTGATGGTCCAGAGGGTCAACAATCCAATCGGGGTTGGACAGAACCCCCTTTGGTAAAACGTGGTTTCGTGAAAACGACTTCGGGCTCAAACCTGGCGGGCGCAAGCCTGGAACAGGACGGCCGCGGCGCCCTCTCGAGAACCGCAAACGGACAATCACTCATCGACGCGTCCGGGTGCGGGTTCTCTCTGCCCCCGAAGCAAGAGTCTCCCGAAACGTCGTCCTGCAGCAGGTCGCCCACGGCCGGCCGCTGGGCTGCAGCCCCGGCGCCGCCGCGCGGCCACAGAGCGACCTGCACGGCTGCGGCATGGGCCGCCGAGGGGCCCCGCGCGCGCCGGGAGGCCGGAGCGCGGCAGCCGGGCGGGGCTTCGCCCGGCGGCCCCCGCGCAGAGAAGCTGGCCTGCCACAGCTCGGGGGCGTCCAAGGAGGGGGGGGCGTCCAAGAGGCGGGGCGCAAAGCATGGCCTGCGGCGTGTGCGCGGCCTGAGGGTGGGCCGTGACACGCATCGAAGCAGGAAGAAGCGCCATGCAGTCTGGGGAGACATCATGGCCCCCGCCATGATATCCCCCGCCTAGTCATCACCCCCTTTCTGGCCGCCCCCGAACAACTGGGGACAGCACAGCCAACCCCCACCCCCAGCCAGGATCCCAGCTACAGTACGGGCTCGACCACAAGAAACCTTCTACAAGAAACCCAACCCTGAAACCCCAGGGCGTCCATTGATTTGTGGTGTGGGGACGTCACGCTGTCCATAGCACAACAATCGAAACCCAAGACACCCAGGGCACCCTGGAGGCAAGCAGGGCGTTCCTTGGTATGGTTTTCCATCGTAAGGAGAATCGCTGAAGGCTGGCGGCTCTGGAGGATGTCTCGGGCGCCGCGGCCTTCTGAGAGCGTTCCGGAACGCTCTGAACGCTCTGAGAGCGTTCCGGAACGGCCCGGAACGGATCTATCCTCGTCCCGGCCCCGTCCGACCACCCCCAGCCAGGACCCCAACTCCCGACCTGCTTCTTGGAGCCCTCTGGGGCCAGAAAACCACCCTCACCCCCAGCCAGGACCCCTGGATCACCAAGTCGGGAGTGGGGCCCATGGCTGGGGGTGGGGCTGTCATCAGCAACTGGGCAGCTGTGTTATTTACAAGGCAATTTTTCATACATAGGATTTTTAAACATATAGGATTTTTAATGCATGATTAATCCGCCGGCCCCCTTGCGGGGCCATCAGGCTGCGAGGGTTAAGGTTGCTGCTCCCTGTGCCAGTTCCAGTTTCCCGTTTCCATTGTTACAGTACTGCTTTCTGCTTCCTACTGTAATTTGTTACTCTCCGCGCGAGGGGGGGGCGCCGAAAAGGACCCTGGTTAGCACCCCTCGGGAGGGTTCTCAGAATTTCTGGGGGGGCGTGGGACACGTAAAAATACATGAGTTTCGTGCCCCCTAAACCAAAATCCTTTGCACATTATTCTGTATTCGCGCCCCCGAGGCCACGATCCTTTGCACATTACAATGCATTCGCGTCTCCGAGGCCACGATCCCTTGTAATTTACACCACATTTGCGTCTCCGAGGCCACGATCCCGTGTAAATTACTCCACATTCGCGCCCTCGAGGCCAGGATCCCATGTAATTTACACCACATTCGCGCCCCCGAAGCCACGATCCCATGTAACTTACATAATTTTCGTGCCCCCGAGTCCACGATCCATTGTAAATTAATACAAATTCGCGCCCCTGACGCCACGATCCGTCGTACATTACGCTGCCTTCGCGCCCTCGAGGCCACGATCCCTCGAAATTTACTCAACATTCGCGCCCCCGAAGCCACGATCCCACGTAACTTACATAATTTTCGCGCCCCCGAGGCCACGATCCCTTGCAAATTACTACGAATTCGCGCCCCTGACGCCACGACCCCTTGTAAATTACGCAGCGGGCGCGCCCCCGAGGCCACGAATCCGCCTTGCGGAGGCTGCCAAAAAGGCGCTCCCCCTCTCCAAAGCAGGAAAACGGCAATTTTCTGCATTGGGATACGTGCTCCGCTGGTATTCTTTTGCCCCTCTCCGTTTCTGGAAAATTTGGCGGTGGGTTCCACATTCACCCCCCCAGGCCACGATCCCGCGTGAATTACACAACATTCGCGCCACCGAGGCAACGATCCCTCGTAAATTACGCCGCTGTCGCGCCCCCCAGGCCACGATCCCTCGTAACTTACGCTGCATTCGCGTCCCCGAGGCCACGATCCCTTGCAAATTACACCAAATTCGCGCGCACCCCCCACGCTACGAATCCACATCGCGGAAGCTGCCCAAAGGCGCCACTCCTTCTCCAGAGCAGAAACATGATGGACCCACGAACCCGGAAAGGGATATAGACATGTGGAGCATGGGCACGTTTTCACGATACCCAACGGGGCAACACCTCACGAAACATCCCACGAGACACCTCATGAAACATCCCACGAGACACCTCACGAAACATTCCGCGAGACACCTCACGAAACATTCCACGAGACACCCCGCGAAACATTCCACGAGACACCCCACGAAACATTCCACGACGACAGCAACCACTCAACCAAGGCGGTGTGGTCGTGCTGGGGAGTGGTCGTGCTGGGGTGTGGTCGTGCTGGGGGGTGGTCGTGCTGGGGGGTGGTCGTGCTGGGGGGTGGTCGTGAGCTGGGGGGTTGTTGAGCTGGGGCGTGGTCGAGCTGGGCGCTGGTCCCGTGCTGGGGCGTTGTCGGCAGGTGTGGACGTGCATGTGGTGAGGAGTCGTGCTGGGGTGTGGTCGTGGCTGGGGTGGTGGGTTCTTGCTAGGGTGGGGTCGTGCTGGGGATGGGGTCGTGCTGGGGTGGGGACGTTGCTGGGGCTTGGTCGTGCTGGGGTGTGGTTCGATAGCTGGGGGTGTGGTCGTGCTTGGGGTGTGGTCGTGCGGGATTGGTCGTGCTGGGGTTGGTCGTGCTGGGGAGTGGTCGTGCTGGGGTGTGGTCGTGCTGGGGGGTGGTCGTGCTGGGGGGTGGTCGTGCTGGGAGGGTGGTCGTGCTGGGGGGTGGTCGTGCTGGGGCGTGGTCGTGCTGGGGCGTGGTCGTGCTGGGGCGTGGTCGTGCTGGGGCGTGGTCGTGCTGTGGTGAGGTCGTGCTGGGGTGTGGTCGTGCTGGGGTGTGGTCTTGCTGGGGTAGGGTCGTGCGGGGGTCGGGTCGTGCTGGGGTGTGGTCGTGCTGGGGTATGGTCGTGCTGGGGTGGGGTCGTGCTGGGGTGGGGTCGTGCTGGGGTCTGGTCGTGCTGGGGTGTGGTCGTGCTGGGGTATGGTCGTGCTAGGGTGGGGTCGTGCATTTCGCTCGAGACATCCTGCCAAAAATTCCAGGAAATCGTACAAAAACAAACGAATTAGTCGAGACATCATCGAAATTCCTTCGCGCGGGGCGCTTTTTCGCGTCGCGGTCGGCTCTGCAAAACAAGCGTTTCGCTCGAGACATCCTCGGCAAACTCTGCGGAGCAAGCGTTTCGCTCGAGACATCCTCAACACACGAAAAAGTGGCCCGCACCCTGTGATTTATCGATCGTGATTTCAAAAACAAGCGTTTCGCTCGAGACATCCTCAAATTTTAATCCGCCGGCCTCCTTCGACCTCGATATTTATCAGGGAAAAAATCCGCCGGCCTCCTTCAAGTTGGCACCGGGGGACAGGTTTACCTACTAAAAGAGAACCCTGGGCCCCCGCTGCCCAAAGGCGCCACTCCTTCTCCAGAGCAGAAAAAAATAACCTTCCCAGAGATTGCCTGAAGCAATCCCCAGCCGTTCCCAGAGCGCTTCCAGTGAACAGTTTGAGGAAAATGCCAAGAAGGCAACAAAGCGTTCAACAACAACTCCAACATCTCAATCTGTTTTGCTCATCGCCAGCCGCCCTAGCATGACGTTCCCGAGTGTCATCAAGACGGCGCCCGAACATCCCAATATAGCTCTGATGTATCCCATTCTGATAGAGAGGGGGCCGGCGGCAGGGGGCGAAGCCCTTACGGATTTATGAATACATTTATGCATGAACTCATCGTTGTTTTTAATACTAAATCCCTGCTTTTTTAATACATGATCAGCACGCGGAACATGTATACAAAAACGGCACTGTACGTTAAGACGAAGGCAAGATCGGGGCAAGGCCCGATCGGGATAGCTCAAGCATCTCTGAAATCTGGCAGCCTGGAAGAGTTCTCGGGCGCCGCGGCCGCTCCGAAGCGTTCCGGAACGCTCTGCAGCGAGTCGTCTGGGCGGCGAGCCCTGGGGTGATGTGAGAAGGGGCGGGCCTTCTCGGAAGGCTCGGAAGTTCCCCAGACCTCTGAGAAGATTTCTGAGCCTTCCCTGAGATCACCCAACAAAACTCTCGGAAGGCCATCGGGCTTCTGAGAAGTCCCGCCGCCTTCTGAGAGGGCCTTCTCCTTCTCATTGCCCCCCCCTCGCTCGCCGTCGATCATCTCGACCCCACGCCTGCCTGATACCGTCCGCGCTGTCCGTCGAGAGGCGGAGAAGGAGGAGGAGGAGGACCAGGAAGACCAGGAGGAACGGAGAAAGGAAGAAAAAAAAAAAAATAAACAGAATAGAAAAAAAAAAAAGAAATAAAAAAAAGAAAAGAAGTAAGAAAGAAGGAAAAAAAAAAAAAAAAAAAAAAAAAAAAGGAAATAGACAAAAAAAAAAATGAAGGGGTTGCGGGCGCGGCGGGCATGTCGTTTTCTGGTCAGAAGGCCGTCGACAAAAACAGAGGCTTCGCCGTCCAGCAGGCGGGCAGGCTGCGCCCGCGGCCCTCCCCCCCGTCGCAGGGCCGTGAGGAGGAGGGAGGAGGGGGGGAGGGAGGGGGGGAGGGAAGGGGGGGAGGGTATGGCAGGGCGGGGGTGGGAGGAGGGGGATGGGCAAGCTAGGTGCGCTCGCGTCATATCTGACATCCTACCCCTCCTTCCCATCCCTCACCACGGCGTAGATCCCATCTCTACTCGCACAGTCGGATGTCGAGCAGGGCAATGATCCCGAAAGGGTACGCGATGCATTGTAGAGCACGGCATGGCATGGCGTAGAAGAGCACCGCAAAGCGTAGCATGTCACAGCATGGCGTGGCGTGGCGTAGTGAAGAATTGCATCACAAAGCTTTGCAACGCATAGCATGGCATCGCACAGCGGCCCCGAACATAACATTGCATATAATGGCGTTGAAGATCAACGCGTAGCATAGCATAGCACGACGTGGCACTTAAGCACTGCATATCACAGCTTCAGCTGAAGGCATGGCATCTTGCAGCGGAACGCAACCTAGCATTGCATTGCATGCCGTGGCATGGCACGGGAAATGACGCCAGCGCTGCAGCGGGAGCACGATTCGGAACGAGCGGAAGCGCGGAAATGAGGCCAGCGCTGCAGCGGGAGCACGATTCGGAACGAGCGGAAGCACGGAAATGAGGCCGGCGCTGCAGCGGGAGCACGATTCCGAACGAGCGGGGCCCGAAAATGAGGCCGGCGCCTCAGCGAGAACAGCATTTTGAAAAAAATGCAAGCGAAAACCCAACTCCAGGGGAATCCTGTGTGTAAAACATGATCGACCCACGAACCCGGAAAGGAATCTAGAAAAGTAAGACATGGCAACGTTTCAAAGACATCTGATTGAGCGACGGGCAAATGCAATGCTTAGTGTATCGATCTTGATGTACCGTGCCGAGGGCTGTGCTGTGCAGCGCTGTGCTGAATTGCGATGTGCCATGCCACGATTGTGCTCTATAGCGTTGTGGATCGAGTCCTCCTTCGCATCCGAGTCCTCACCGAACCGATCTGGACCTTAAGCTCGAGCTGCCTGAGCACATAACTAGTAGCTGCCCCAGAGCTGATTGTCAGGGGGACATGCCAGGAAGACGCGCCGCGGAACGTCCCAAGGGACGCGCCAGGCGACGTGACACGGGACGTGCCATGGGGACGCACCGCGGGACGTGCCGAGGGGACGCGCTACTAACGAACGGTCCAATGGAACGTGTCAGTGCCACGGGTCCGTGCCAGGGGAACGGGCGCGCGGGCGCCCGCGCGACGTGCCAGGAGGGGGGGCCGGGATTCGCCACGGGACGGGGCCGGAGCCACGGAACATTGGCCCAAGACAAGCCCCAAACAAGCGTTTCGCTCAAGACATCCTCAACGCACGAAAGAGTGGCCCGCACCCTGTGATTTATCGATCGGGATTTCAAAAACAAGCGTTTCGCCTGAGACATCCTCAACTTTTAATCCGCCGGCCTCCTTCGACCTCGATATTTATCAGGGAAAGAATCCGCCGGCCTCCTTCAAGTTGGGCACCGGGGACATGTGGGCCCACGCCCTTTCCGGGAAAAATACGCGGGGGGGGGGCGAACACTCCCAACCCGTCATCAGGGGAAGGAGGAGAGTAGTATTCATATTGAGTAATTGTGGAGGAGGAGGAGGAAGAGGAGGAGGAGGAGGAGGAGGAGGAGTAGGAGGAGGAGGAGGAGGAGGAGGAGGAGAGGGATAGTAGGGAGGAGAGAGGTGGGGGAGGAGGGCGGGAGGGAGGAGGAGGAGGAGGAGGAGGAGGAGGAGGAAGATGAGGGGGCGGAAGAGGAAGAGGAGGCTGATGATGATGATGATGAGGAGGAGGAGGAGGAGGAGGAGGAGGAGGAGGAGGAGGAGGAGATGGGGGGAAGGAGGATTGGGAGGGAGGGGGAGGAGAGGGACGAGGAGAGGGGGGAGACAAGCTAGGTGCGCAAGCGTCATATCTGACGTCCTACCCCTCATTCCCATCCCTTACCATTGCATCGATTTCCTTTCTATTCGCACAGTCGGATGTCGAACAGGGCAATGATCGCGAGAGGGTACGCGATGCATGGTATAGCACGGCGTAGCATGGCGTAGCAGAGCACGGCCACAGCCAACGTCGTCGCGTCGAGAACGCTACTCATTTCGACAGCAATATCAGAAAGAAACCAGAAATGACTCAGGACGGGAAATACAAATGGACGGTTTGGAAAGCGGGAAAAGGAGATCAGCGCTGCAGCGGGAGCACGATTTCGAAAGAGCAAAACCGCGGAAATAAAACCAACGCTGCAGTGGGCGCACGGTTTGAAGGACTGGAAGCGCGGAACCGAAGCCAACGCTGCAGCGAGAACGCGGCTTGGAAGAACCGGAACAATGAAATGAGGGCAGCGATGCAGCGGGTACATGAGTTGGAAGGACTGAGAACGGGAAGAATGGAGCCAACGCTGTAGCGGGAGCGCCTTTCTGAGAGGACTGAATACGCTCGGATTGGAAACCACACATCTGAATTCACATCTGAAACCACACATCCTGTGTAAACATGATGGACCCACGAACCCGGAAAGGGATATAGACATGTGCAGCATGGTCACGTTTTCACGATATCCAACTGGGCGACACCTCACGAAACATCCCACGAGACACCCCGCGAAACATCCCAGGAGACACCTCACGAAACAACCCACGAGACACCACACGAAACATTCCACGAGACACCCCGTGAAACATTCCACGAGACACCCCACGAACAGGCAACCACTCAACCAGACACCCCACGAAACATGCCACGGGGGTGCGACTGGGTGTGGTCGTGCTGGGGTGTGGTCGTGCTGGAGTATGGTCGTGTTGGGGTGTGGTCGTGCTGGGGTGTGGTCGTGCTGGGGGGTGGTCGTGCTGGGGGGTGGTCGTGCTAGGGGGGTGGTCGGGCTGGGGTGTGGTCGTTCTGGGGCGTGGTCGTGCTGGGGCGTGGTCGTGCTGGGGCGTGGTCGTGCTGGGGTGTGGTCGTGCTGTGGTGAGGTCGTGCTGGGGTGTGGTCGTGCTGGGGTGTGGTCTTGCTGGGGTAGGGTCGTGCTGGGGTCGGGTCGTGCTGGGGTGTGGTCGTGCTGGGGTATGGTCGTGCTGGGGTGGTGTCGTGCTGGGGTGGGGTCGTGCTGGGGTGTGGTCGTGCTGGGGTGTGGTCGTGCTGGGGTGTGGTCGTGCTGGGGTGTGGTCGAGCTGGGGTGTGGTCGTGCTGGGGCGTGGTCGTGCTGGGGCGTGGTCGTGCTGGGGTGTGGTCGTGCTGGGATGTGGTCGTGCTGGGGCGTGGTCGTGCTGGGTTGGGGTCGTGCTGGGGTGGTCGTGTGGGTGTGGTTCGTGCTGGTGGTCCGCACCCTGTGATTTAATTTCGAATCGGGTCGTGCTGGGGTGTGGTCGATGCTGGGTTGTGGTCGTGCTGGGGTGTGGTCGTGCTGGGGAGTGGGTCGTGCTGGGGTGTGTCGAGCTGGGCGGGTGTCGGCTAGGGGTTGGTCCGTGCTGGGGGGTAGTCGTGCTGGGGTGTTGGTCGTTCTGGGGCGTGGTCGTTGCTGGGCGTGGTCGTGCTGGGGCGTGGTCGTGCTGGTGTGGTCCGTCGCTGTGGTGAGTGTGGTCGTGCTGGGGAGTGGTCGTGCTGGGGTGTGGTCGTGCTGGGGGGTGGTCGTGCTGGGGGGTGTGTCGTGCTGGGGGGGTGTCGTGCTGGGGGTGGTCGTCCTGGGGCGTGGTCGTGCTGGGGCGTGGTCGTGCTGGGGCGTGGTCGTGCTGGGGTGTGGTCGTGCTGTGGTGAGGTCGTGCTGGGGTGTGGTCGTGCTGGGTGATGGTCTTGCTGGGGTGGGGTCGTGCTGGGGTGGGGTAATGCTGGGGTGTGGTCGTGCGGGGGTTTGGTCGTCCTGGGGTGGGGTCGTGCTGGGGTGGGGTCGTGCTGGGGTGTGGTGGTGCTGGGGTGCCCAGATCCCTCAAGTTCTACAAAACAAGCGTTTCGCTCGAGACATCCTCGGCAAACTCTGCGGAGCAAGCGTTTCGCTCGAGACATCCTCAACACACGAAAAAGTGGCCCGCACCCTGTGATTTATCGATCGGGATTTCAAAAAGGGGCGTTTCGCCGGAGACATCCTCAAATTTTAATCTGCCGGCCTCCTTCGACCTCGATATTTATCAGGGAAAAAATCCGCCGGCCTCCTTCAAGTTGGCACCGGGGGACAGGTTTACCTTGAAAAAAGAGAACCCTGGGCCCGCGCCCTTTCCGGGAAAAACACTCGGAGGAGGCCAGGGCACCTCACCGGCGCCTGCGGGGGAGAGGGGAGAGTAGTACTCATAGTTTGTGTAAGTGTACTGTGGAGGAACGGGGGATAGAACATGGGCGAAAGGGATCATCGCGGCGGTGGAACACCCGTCCGACGATACAGGGCTGGCTTCCCCAGTGCGCTGTGCTTTGAAAGCTCCCCAGGGTCTTGGCTCGCCAAACTCATCATTGTGAGTGTGGTGCGCGGGTGCTCAAACCTACAATCCTGGTATGTGTGCGTGTTTGCATACAGTGCAGCAGCTCCTCGCGTCCAAACCTGGAGGGGGCTCATGCGCACATTATAGGCCACATGCGATTATGTTGGGGGAAGATGCTCGAATACTGCCCGCACGAACAAATATCCTCCCAAACTTTGCCAATTTTCGTTGACTGTCATGCAAGAGAACGTCTAGGATTCAGAAGTGTGCCGTGACCAGCCTGGCCATGAGCTCGAATCCAGACGTGGCTTGCATTGGACATCCGGGCTCGTGCTCTTCTCAACAGGCCACCACTGTTATGGACTATGAGAGACTTCCCACCCCTTTCTGAACAGGTCGCCGCTGGGACTGTGGCCATTTGCGGCCACATTGGATGCGTACCTGGGTTTGCGCATACATGTGGGCTGCATGCTACACAACAACGTGAGGTAATGAGGTGTCGAGCCCGACGGACTGACCCGCCAAGGTATCATTATTTCCCCGCGTCTGTGTGTGTGTGTGCGTTTGAGTGTAAGAATGCTTGTCTTGGACGCCCGAAATGGGTACGGAAAAAATGGGCACAATGCCAAACAACAAATGTTGTCCCAAACCAAAAGCGGCCGCTGTTGGGCAGGCGACCTCTGTCTCAAACGTACACAGGCCGCGGCGACACCGACAACGAGTCCTGTTCAAAATGAATAGGAACCGCTGTTGGGCATTGTAACCATTCTTTTCGTACCCATTTCGTTCGTGCCGACTTGTGTGTTCATGTATCAGGTATTTCTGGGATCGGAGCTGCTGAGCAGCAATGACACTTGTGCAGTCCAAAACCCGGATAGCGACGCAGTCCAAAGCGGGTGAAAACACCTGTGGGAGATGTTTGCAAGGACAGCGTAAAGCATGCCTTGGGAGCTTGCAAGCTTGGAAACATGCCTGTGGGAGACGCTTGCCAGGACGCTGGAAAGCATGCCGGGGGAGCTTGCAAGTTTCGAAAAGCAAGCTTCGAAGGAACTTCGAAGGAGCTGCGGAAAGGCTTCAGGCAAACGTATTGGAAATGAAAAGGAAAACGCGTCGCGGGACGCGCTTCCGGCTCAAGCAGGCCGCTGCGGGGCTGCCTGACCGGGAGCCTTGGTTCGGGCGTTGGCAGAACTGGGTTTAGTGGAACCTGGTTTAGTGATTTGTACTGGGGGCGCCCCCCCGCCCCATTTCCGCTAACCAGAACTGCTGTCACCCAAAAAACACCAATTACGGCAAACCTGGTTTAGTGAATCTGGCCAATTGAGGGGCCCCGGGGCCCTACCACTAACCGGGTCCCCGTACCCGGGGTCCTGGCTATACCCGATTGGAGAAGAGCTGGCGTAGCCCTGCCTGCCGGCTCCTTATCTGAAACCCTCATACCTCCCAGAGAGCTATCCGGGAATGTCATTTTGATGAATGCCATCGGGGGACAATGGGCGCCGAGGCCAAAACCTGTGCCAAGCACGCATCCTTTCTGATAGCACCCCCGCTGTGGGACGTGTGAGTCAGTGGTGCTCCAGGCAATAACAAACACATTTACATAACTTATTGATGGCGGAAATCTATGAGGTGATTGCACATCGTATTGCAATCCCTATTCCCTTTTCTCATGTCCATCAGCTGTGAATGATAGCATCTGTGATGTTCGGTTCCGCCCACTCTCAGAAGGGGACCTGCCTCTGCGCGGATCCGAGAAATCCGCGCGGAGCACCACAAGTTATTGTTTATGGCGTTTTTTCTTCTTCGAGATCCGCCGTGGAGGATTACGATCCACTACATCGAAGCAAACATGATTTACTTTTGATCGTTTGCAAGTATGGCGCCTTGAGAGTAGTTGAACGCGCTCAGTGAGAGAAGGCAGGGCGATTACTCGGTGCTCGAGCTGAGCTTCGTGCTGTTTCCGTTCTCCTTCGTTCCTTCTCCAGCCCTTGCCGCGAAACGAAATTAAACCGAAGCCGGTCCACGAAATCGCCCAAACACCTTTTAGCTGGAGCCCTGAGAGACCTGTGGGGATCGAAAGAAGGTCTGCCCAATTGGGCCAGAGCGAATGGGTCGGAGGATCGCGCCGTGTCGCCGACGCATCGCCGATGCATCGGCGATGTATCGGCGATGCATCGGCGATGCATCGGCGCGCGCCGCCTGCGTGGACACAATCGTGCTCCACATCGAGCTGAACCGACGATGCCTCAGCGATGCGACTTGATCCTCCGACCGCATCTCCACGTGGGCCCGTGTGGGGCGGTTGGGACTAGCAGGCTTCCAAGATGCACCGGGGCCTCTCAGACAGCAGGGCGCCCGCTCAGAAGGCCAGAACCCCCCCCACGCCCTCCACCTGAAGGCCCGGGCTGCCAGCAGGTGCCAGGCCAAGAACTGAACAGGCACCCAGTATCAACTTCCATGATACCTTATTATTCTTGTTATTGTTATTGTTGTTTAAGTGCTATTAATTACTATTGTTGTTGTTGTTGTTATTATTAAATTAATCATTTTTTTTTTTTTTTTTTTTTTTTTTTTTTTTTTTTTTTTTTTAAAATCAATGATACCGGAGAAAAAAAAACCAATCAGATTTTTGTTAGGGCTATAGGGCTATAGGGCTATTGGGCTATAGGGCTATCGGGCTATACGGCTATCGGGCTATAGGACTGTGACCTCTAGGGCCATAGGGCTATGGGGCTATAGAGCTATATGGGCTATGGGGCTATAGGGATATAAGGCTATTAGGGCTATAAGGATATAAGGCTATAGGGCTACAGGGCTATAGGGCTATACGGCTATAGGGCTATAGGGCTATATGGGCTATGGGGCTATAGGGCACCCCCGGGCACCCCCGGGCCCCCGGGCACCCCCGGGCCCCCGGGCCCGGCCACCGAAATCGGCCACCCGGGCACCCCAGGGCACCCGGGCACCCGGCCCCGGCCACCGAAATCGGCCGCTCACCTCACCTCAGCTTTATATCCGCTAGGACCCCTACAGAAGCAAGCTCTGACTGGGGAAATATAGTTGATTGTATTTTTGTCTACTTCCATGATGCTTCCTTAGCCAGCGGATGCAAGCGGACGAGCGGCGGGTCGAGCGGCGGCGGGGCGCGCCCCGGGGCAGAAGAGGCACGAGGGGGAAGGAGGGGAGAACGGGGCGCGGGGCGGCCGGGGAGCCAAGGGGCGGGGGTGCCACCCTCAGACCATGCAGGACACCGCGGGGCTGAGCCCAAACGGTGCTTTTCGTTCTCGTTTCGTGTTTCGTTCTCCTTCGTCTTGTCTTCAGTACACCTCCACCGCAAAGCGAAGTCGAAACGAACACGGCCCACGAGATCGCCAAAACACCGTTTAGGTCCAGCCCCGGGACATCGTGTGCGTGCCACGACACATCAGGGAGTCACGGTGGCAAGCAGCAAAAACGGCAGGCATGCCTGTGGCGGCCTTGGATCACTGCAGGTCAGGTCGCTCGGAGCGCGCGGCCTCTGGCAACCTGCGCGAGGGGTCGCCTGGGCGGCCTCTCTCCTGAGCCCCCGCGGGTCGCGCGGGTCGGGTCGTTCGGTGCCCTTCGGCATCTTTGCTCTGCGTAGTATCGCTTTGTTTTGCGAGGTATTCGGAGCGCTGCATTGCATGGCCATGGTTCGCATTGCGTGTCTGTGCGTTGCATTGCTCAGCATGGCGTTTGACTCTGGCTCTGGTCGCACAGCTTTCAAAACAACCCCCCCCGACCCTGTCGACGCGAGCGAGGGAAAGCTATGGGCCAGTCGTCCTGAGGTGGTCCTGGCTTGAGCTTTCCCAACTCGCCAGATTCATTGAGCCAGGTCGTAGGGAAGCCACTTCCATTTGATCCTTTGCTCGCCAGGGGGGGGGCGGGGGGAGGGTCAAGGGGGAGGTTGCGGTTCCTGTGCCCCTCAATGGACAATATGGCGCCAAGACGGCCTAGGATGGCCTGAAGACTGTCCCAGGTGGCCTGAGGACGGTGTAAGAAAGCCCAATATATGAGAGAGCGTGATCCACCGCCGCTTTACTGTGGAAAATTGCCAGCCTTTTCCTCCGGAGCCGTAGAGCCCGGGGGTCGCCCCCCCCCCCCCCCCCCCCCCCCGAAAATCCCCCCCCTTCACCCGCCCCCCTGCTGGAACCCCCCCCCCCCCCCCTCCACCCCCCCCCCCCCCCTCCCCTGGCAAAACCCCCCCCTCCCTCCCCCTAACCCCTCCCCCCCCCCCTCCCCCTCGAAAACCGGGGGGGGTCACTACTGGTTCGGACCCCTCCCCCCCCCCCTCCCCCTCCAGATCTGGAAAACCGGGGGGGGGTCACTACCGGTTCGAACCCCCCCTCCCCCCTCGAAAACCGGAGGAGGGTCACTACCGGTTCGACCCCCCTCCCCCCACGCACCGCCAGCAAACGACTCCCGGTCCCTACCACCGTCCACATCACATCCCACTGTTGTTCCCAGCACCACTGTCCTCACCACCACTGTCCCCACTGGTTCCACCACCGTCCCTATTGTCCCCACCAATGCCACCACCACTGTCGCACTGTCCCCACTGTTCCCACAACTGTTCCCACCACGGTTCCACTCTCCCCACTGTCTCCACGGACCCAACCACTGCCTATCCCCACTGTCCCCATTGTCCCACTGACTCCTCCGCTGTCCCACTGAGCTGTCCCACTGTTCCCACCACTGTCCCCACTGTCCCCACCACTGTCCCTACTGTACCTCTGTCCCATTGTCCCACCGCCGTCCTCGCCACCGCCTTCACCACTGTCCCCACCACCATTGTACCCTCCACTGTCCCACTGTTTCCACCTCATTCCCACTGTCCCCACACCACTGTCCCCACCACCACCGTCCCCACCACTGTCCACTGTCCCCCCCGTTCCCACCATTGTCCCCACCACTGTCCCCACCACTACCGTCCCCACCGCTGTCCCACTGTCCCCCCGCTGTCCCCACCACTGTCCCGCTGTCCCCTCACCACTGTCCCCACCAACACCGTCCCCACCACTGTCCGCACCCCCACTCGGTTTTCGAGGGGGGGGGGGTCGAACCGGTAATGACCCCCCGGTTTTCGAGGGGGGGGGGGGAGGGGTTCGAACCGGTAGTGACCCCCCCCCTTTTCATGATGAACTGGGGGGGGGGGGGAGGGGTTCGAACCGGTAGTGACCCCCCCCCTTTTCATGATGAACTGGGGGGGGGGGGGAGGGGTTCGAACCGGTAGTGACCCCCCCCGGTTTTCCGCCAGCAGCGGTAGAACACGCTCTTTCCAATATATTGGCAAAAACGGCCCGAGAGGGTCCAAAGGTGGCCCAAAAGGCACTCCAAACAGCCCAAGAGGGCTCCCGCAGAAGAGCTTCAAGACGCCAAATCTTACATGTCCCATCGGTTTGTAAATGAATTGGGAGTTATCGATGTTTCGAGCTTCTCGCACATAAAAACATCCTAAGACGCCTCCGGGATGTCCCCCAGACGGTTTAGGAGTCCCGAGGGAGCCCCAAGACGGCCCAAGAGGATCCCACGAAAACCCAAGAGGCCCCCAAAACGACAAGAGGGCCGTCGAACAGCCCGAGACTTCCAAGACAGCCGCCCAGCGCCCCAAGAGAGCACCGACACGCCTCAGAGAGGTTCCCAAGTCGGCCTCCAGAGGAGCCAGACGGGCCCATAGCCCTAAGTCAGTCTCAGAGAGACCCAAGAGGCCCGACGGTACCCAAGAACCCCCAAAGTACGCCCCTGGGAGGCGCGCCCGTATATCTCCACATTTGTGCTAACTAACCAACGAAGCCCGACAGAGCCTTCTCGCGATCAACCTCGGCCAGCTTCGGCACTCTTCCTAATCTCGCGGGCCATCTTGGAGGACCCGAGGGCCAGTCCAAAACGCTCAAATGGACTGCATTCCCAAAATGGCTGGCGTGACCTTCACACTCTCGCATCAAAGGTTTCGCGTGATCCTCACATTCTCGCCGCATCCGTCGCAAGAATTTCGAAGACGGCCGAGCCCCAAGACCGGCCCCGAATGACTCCGAAACAGCCAAGAACGCGGCCCCAGGGACTCTGAACACGGCCACTAGAGCGGAACCCCAAGGTGAGCGCAAGATTTCCAGATGGATCCTGCCCAGCCAGCCTACTGCTCCCTCTTCTCCTCTTCCTTCTCCTCCACCTCATCTTCCTGTTGGTACCTCCCCGCTCCCGCTCCTCACCCACTGCCTCCTGTTCCGACACTTCTTCGACGGCGCCAACAACGCACGCTGCAGGAGTGACACCAGCTGACCCCTGGCGCGCGCGAGGGGCCGTTCGGTCTTGAACCTCTTCCTGCTCACACCCTGGCCATCGCTCGGAAGTCCATTCCCTGTGCTTTCTTCGGTTTCGTGCGTAGTTTTTTCTTCGCCAAATGATCAAGGATGCTCCTCGGTGGTCCTCGCCGAAGGAAAAATACACACGTCCGCACCTGGGGCCCTCCTCCGCAAGTTCGCGAGCACGAAACACCTCGAACGAGGGCGTCATCGAACGGCTCCCTCCCTGGCGGGGCTGCTTTCCGCCCGCAGAACTCGAGCTCGCGCGTGCAGCAGTTCTCCGAGGCGAGCCCTCAAACACACAGCGTACGAGGGTCCCGCGATAACCCCGAGTCGTAGGGCTTCTGCAGTACTGCATTGTGATGCATGGCATTGCCATGCGTGTTGAGTTGCTTATTAAGTTTCAGTCGTTTACGTTGCGGTTGCACAGGGTGTCGTAGCTCTCAAGCGTATCGCGCCAATATGTTTTGAACGGCATGCGCAATGCCGTAGCGCGTAGTGTTCTGAATTGCTCTACGTTGCAGCGCGTTGATATTGTCTCGCAGTGCGTGTGCTTGCATTGGTCGTCATCGCTTTGCATTGACACGCAATGCGTTGTTTGCATTGCAGTACTGCGCGTTGCCCTTGCATTGCGTTGTATTGCATCCCTTCACGGTCCGTTGCATTTGCTTTGCATATTGCTGTTTCAGCAAGTTGTGTGGCAATGCAGTTGCGTTTCGCTGCACTTGCTTTACATCGCGATGCTCAACATTGCATTGCGTCGGATCCGATTGGCTTGCATTGATGCGAATTGCCTTACATCGCTTGGCACGACATTGTACTGCGCTCGCTCTGAATGGAATTGTGCTGCAGTGCTGGTGCAAATACAATGCAAGCCTACCTGTGCGTCCCCCTCCCATGAACTTACAAATGTGTAGACGAACGAACAGATGGCGGCGACCAGTAATGGGGAGATCTAGCTTCAGCCCAGCTTCAGACACCGCTCCGGTGGACCCCCCAGCACTGTGGATGCCGGATACCATGACAATGGACACTCTAACAATCCTATCATTGAATTAACGATGTGTTCAATTGTGTAATCGTGTTCTAAACATGGTTCAAACATGTTTTTACCTATCTAAAACATGGTTGACACATTTTGTAAGGACATCTGGGAATTGTTTGGCAGCATGCCTCCTCTCCATTAAACCCACTTCCACGACCCCCGCAGCTCACGAGGGAGGCAACATCTGCGCAGCTGGCCAGCGCCCAGGGAAGGGAGGGGCCGCGCCGGTGTCCCCGCTCGGGCCCCCCCCTCCGCTGGACCTCCCGGGAGCTCACGGAAAGGGCGAAAAACCTGCGCCGCTGGTGG
>CAUYUJ010022086.1:85000-128809 GCA_963575745.1 Prorocentrum cordatum | reverse complement strand
GGCGGAGTGCCCGATGGAGTCATGCCCCTTGGAGTGCGCATGCTCTGTGTGGGGCTTGCGTGCATTAGCTCGAACCGAGCAGGTCCGCTTGTAGGCAGGTTTCCCTGCATGGCTTGACGATTTCTCGTGGCCATAGCGGACATTGCTCCCTGGCCTGCGGCCCAGGGATCCTGCTGGTACAGCCTGTCCGCCAGCTGTTCTACCTGGTCAGGGTTCAGAGAAGCTGCAATCTGATCCAGGTCTGAAGTACTTATGGCCTGCCAAGACACGGCGCTCGGCCCTTGGCTTGGGGCACGGCTTGGAGCCGCGCTCCCGGCCTCACACTCGGTGATCATAAAGATCCGAAAGATCTCAGGCTGGTTTCCCAGCTGGGTGGGGCTGTAGTGGTCCCCAACGTCCCTGTGGAGGTAGACCATGGCTGGATCAACGCCCTCTTGGTCTCGGGACCACTGGTACTTAATGCTGGAAGTACCAACATCAGCCCACCTATCTGAGGCAGTCATCGTACTGACAGGGACTCGCGCACGGCGGCTCCCCAAATACTCTGGGTTGCGCCATTGCCTTCCAGTGGTCAGGTCCTCTACATGAGAAATGTAATACGGTTCAATGGTACCGTTATCTCCCTCGGACAAGAGGACTCCGTTATCGGACCAACAGAACTTCATACCATCTTGTATGGCCTTGCGCCAATCTACAAAGATGATGAGGTCTGAATCTGGGTCCCACCCACTGTTCACGGCACGGCGGCGCACTGTCGGCACGAAATGGATGTGTGAACGGCCTGTCCCCCTTTTCTTCGTGTAATGCTCAGGTCTACAGGACAGGCCGTGCCACATAATGCCTTCGAAAGCGTGCCATCGAGTGCCATGCATGGCGACTTCAGGGTATGGGGCCGGTCTCCCGGCGGGTTCGTCGCACAGTACAATGTAACTGTACAGCGACCATGGAGCTTTCAATGTCCATGAATGCCCCTGAGAGGCGCGGATTCTCCGTCTGGTTCACGAACATGAACAACTTCCATCATGATGGCTGCGAGTTGGTCAACCGAGCGACCATACAGCTGCTCGCTAACGACTTTGGCCTCGTCATATTTTGGGTTATGTCCAGCGTGCCTCGAGTGACCTGTGTTCCACGGAAAGTCAGCCACGAGTTCCACGAGATTAACCCAACCATCATGATCATCAAAGGATCTCAGGCGCCACACAGGATTATGTGGCTTATCTGGCGCATGTCTACATATCCTGCTGAGAGCTTTGCTTAACCTTTTGAGAGTAGCATTGGATGTGGGAAGAATTCCGGCCTTCCTGCATTCCTTCATGAATGACTCATCCACCGAACGTATCGGTGGGAGCTTCCGAAGTGCCAGTCTATCCCTAATCAGATCTGGAGTCCCACTAGTAAAGGATGCGTCTCCTGGGTGGTGCAGCTGGACTACTGGCGGGTTTCCCCGCATCGGAGCCTCTGTTGCCGAAGAGGCTGCGGCTCCAGAAGAGGAGGAAGCTGCTGCGGCAGCGCCTGGCGGGTTTCCCCGCGGAGATGCACGACTGGCGCTGCCCCTGATCTTCGGCACCCAGTTACCCCTCGACATAGCTCCTTCATCGGACCCCCTGGAACGAGCCGCCACAGGCGAAGCTGGCGCAGGTGCATACCCACTGCGCTCGAAAGCTGCCGCCCTTTTCGCAATGGACTTGCTGCGACTAAGCGGGCGTCTTCGTTCCTCCATAGGGTCCTGAGGTTGCTGCTTGGGCACAGACGCTTGTGGAGGAGTTGCGCCAATCGGCGGCCTCGGCGTCGCAGATCGAGGCACCTCCATATGCGCGTCTGGCCCAGGGCTCTGAGAGATCGCCTTCGGTTTCGGCTCCGAAGACGGCTTAGGTGTCGGGGGTTCACTCTTAGCCTTCGAAGTTAGTGGGAGTGGGGGCTTCCTAGCCCCCTTCATGTAGATCGTGCTGGAATCCTCCAACATCTTGCGAGTTGCCTCGCGCGTGCGTTCTTCTACTGTCCGAATACGCTCCTCATCCTCCGCCACACGTTGAGCCTTTGTCTCGTCCTTGATGATCGGCTCTGGTTGTTGGGACTGGCTAGAAACGCCAGGCGAGTTTCCTCGCATACCAGGAAGACTAAAGAGCGCGTCTTTCTCTTCCTGGGTCATGGCTACCATTCCCCTTGGAGCCGGAGTAGGTTTCTCTTCTTCTTTCGGATCCAAGTGGCCCAAGATCCCGAGACGATGATTCACTACTGCGATCTCTTCCGGTGTCATCGGGTCAAGTGGCGGATGGCCCTCTCTAGGAGGGGTTTTGCCCCTGTTGGGGCTCAGGCCTTCGTTGTTTCCAACGGGGCATCCTGGCCTGTGATTCTGGAACGGCTGGGAACAAGGACCGCATGCAGCGTGAGGCCTATACTGCTTGCGAGCCGCGATAATATCTCGCAACTGGGTCCGCGCTTCTTGAATTTCAGGGCGGCGGAGGTTTGTTGCAAGCTGATAGCCTCCACGGATGGGCCTGCCATCGCCGTCCCTATAGGCAGGATTGCCCTGGCCGAAGGCCGAGTGTTCCCCTTTTCGGCGTCGTGGGTCGTTGTGCGGAAGTAGCTGGCCACCTCTTCTGAGAGCGTGTTCCTTTGGGCCAGCCTGTCTCCACTCACGAGGAAGTCGAGCCTGGGGATGTGGCTCTTCTCTGACGCGCGTATGGGAACGAGATCTTCTGGTGTTCTCATCAGAAGAAGCTGCCGATGCAGCAGGAGCGGCACCCGTTGGAGGTGCTTGAGGGGGCTCCTCTGCGATCCCAGATGGATCGCTCGATGGAGGCAGGTCTCCCTGCTGGGTGGAGCTCGGCGCAAGTGGCGCTTGTGCCGATGGTGATGATGATTCAGACTCATCAGGGTCGAAATCGACCTCTTCCTCACCAGTCACGTCCATCATGAGGATGGTGACGTCATCCTCATCTAACCCACAACCATCGCCTTCTACTTCTTCTGATGTCGAACTACCAATTATGATGGCCATTGGCGCATTTGGTAAAGGCAGGTTTCCCTGCATGGCCGGCGTCTGGGCGTCGCTCGGCTGTCCTGGAGTAGGGGGCACAGTCGTCGGCTCAGGGTCATCGACGAGCATAGGCTGCCTAGCAATGTTACGCATGGCCGTATGGTTTGGCCTCATCCCCAGCTCCTGGAGATTCCATCCTGGCGGGGGAAGATCACGACCACGCATAGCCATTGCCATTTCCAGGGCACGACGCCATCTACCATGGGAGTATATCAAGTGTCTCTGCACTTCCTGAGGATTTATACTGTCAACGAGAGTCAAAGCTGCCAAGAGTAGCTCTGAGCTACCGCAAGCATCATTATCCTGTTCTGTCATGATGCCAGCTTCGATGTGTTCTTGACTCTCAGGATAACCAATTGTAAGTATCTCATGCATCCTCATGAGGGTCTGCAAAAGGGTACGTGGTCCACATTCGCCTGGAGCAAGCGAACCAGGAGGTATGAACGGAATATCTGGTTCGCCTGCAATGAAGGCCTGAACAAATGCCTGAGACTCCATTTCAATTAAGTCTTCAGTGGTCTGGGGATATTCTCCCATCAAAGAAGGCCTGTTTCCAGGCGGGATTTCGGGCGGAGGTTCGAGGTTCCGTTGAACCTCGGAAGGCGAAGCCTCTATAGTGGCGTCCTCGTCGTCGCTCTCGTAGGCCATGATGTTGCCTGGGTTCCCGAACATCCAGTCGAAGAAGGAAAGAGGCTCGTTTCCGAGCGTACCGTGTTCCACGGGAGTGAGTTCATTACTGCCCGTGACGAACCGGCGGACGTACTCGATGTAATACGCGTATAGTCCATGACCATACCCCTCGAGCTCGTCAATGTTGTCCATGCCAACGACCCATGTGAAAAATATCTGTTCCATAGCCTCAAAGTCCTGGAGGCTCAGATACTCAATGGATGGCGTGCTTGAAAAAAAATGAAAAAAAAGAAAAAAAAAAAAAACAAAAACAAAACAAAAAGATAAAAAAAAAAAAAAGAAAAAAAAAAAAAAAAAAAACAAAAAAGAAAAGAAAAAAAAAAAAAAAAAAAAAAAAAAAAAAAAAAACAAAAAAAAAAAAAAAAAAAAAAAAAAAAAAAAAAAAAAAAAAAAAAAAAAAAAAAAAAAAGAAAAAAAAAAACAAAAAAAAAAAAGATCAAAAAAAAAAAAAAAAAAGAAAAAAAAAAAAAAAACAAAAAAAAAAAAAAATAAAAATAAAAAAAAAAAAAAAAAAAAAAAGTCCGAAATGGACTTCGGACAACATGCCCTTTCCATTTCCCTTCGCTGGACAATCTCGCACAAGATGATCGGAACTACCACATTCATGGCATTTGAGAACCTGGCCGTCTCTACCTCGCGGGTTTCCCCGCCAACCTTTACCTTTACCTGAGGTCTCTCTACGGCCTTTACCACGGCCTTTTCCCCCAAAGAATATCTCATCATGTTGTTCATCGGAGAGCCTCTGGAGAAATGCCGCGATACCTCGCCCGTTCAACCTCCGACGACCACGCTTGCCTTTGCCCTTTCCTTTAAAACTTCTACGTATCCTCCTTCTGACACGACGCACTGGTTTTCGTGTGAACCTCCTCCACCTTCGTTTAGCCTGTTGTAACAGCCAGAATAAATGCTCAGCACGCTGATTGTCATTATCCATATTCATGATATCAGACCAATCTAGAGCTTCAACACCATCCGATGATATAGTGTCTGTATCAGTGCCGGAGTCGAAGTCTTCGTCTCCTAAATAGGTGGATACACCGTCGGTTAGGGGATTTGATTCCCCCCATAACGAGCGGTGTGGCTGTGGTTCTCTAGAGGGAGGGCTGGTTGCCCAGCTTGGTTGTGATCGATCCCCTGCTAGTAAAGCAGTGGCTTCTCCTGAATCGTCGGCCCATATGTTTGAGGGCCCGTTTCCAGGCTGGGCTTCAGTGGTTAAGGTAGTGTAGAAATTTCCACTACCAGATCCCCTTCCTCTTCCAAACACGGATCCTATGTTACCAGGAGATCGTTCGGATAGGTGGCCTACCGAACGCATCCTCTCCAGCAACTCATCATGCTGTTGTTGTGTTCGAGGCATTTGGTGATTGAGTGGCTGTAAGAGTTGCATGGCCTTCTGGTTGCCGACGCCTAGGGCGCGGAATAGGATAGTAGTTAACAGTTGGAAGTTGGGAAGGTCGAATCCCACCGACTGTGCCTCAAGTCGGGCCATTTCGAATCGGGTAAGAGTAACATCGATTCGTTCCCCGTGAGGCACATGGAAGTCAATAAGTTGTGTGCCGGAAGTGAGCTGTCGCTCATCTTCCAGGCGTTCGAATTTCATGCTGAGGAGAAACATGATATAAGTTACTGGGTATGTGTGGACCCCGTCGATATCAGCACCATAGTTTATGATGTCAGGCGGTACCCTCATGGCGAGTGTCCTCGCTAGGCCTCCCAGGCCGCGTTGTATTGCGGCCGCTTGGGCCTGTGGCGTCATACGTCCGCTTGTAACGTTGAGCCACGCGTTGACCTCGTAAATGTACTCACGAAAAGGTACATTACCCTGAGGGTCCCAATATGGGCCATGTGTTTGCCCATCGGTGCTGTTATCTCCCCGACGCATGTGTGCGATTGCTGCCCCCAGCGCGAACCATATTATAGCGAAAACGACTAGCCCGAGAATGTGTAACGAAGAATGGTTATGATGAGCGGTGTCACGCTGGGGTAGCGCCTTGTCGAGTCTTCGAGGCGCTCTGTCTGGCGGGTTTCCCCGCCCTTGCTTCAGGTATTGCGTTATTGGCTCGTTGCCGAGCGGTTGATAGTAACGCAATGATGAAGCGTATATGGTACCAATTTGGTCGTCAAGACGTCGTACCTCTCGTGTAGCTTCTTGCTCTTGAATAGATCCTCGTAAATGTACTGGGAGTGGTGGCGCAGGGTAGTAGGTGGTCACGAAGATCGTGCCGAAGAATATGAGGCTGAGAAGAGCAAGAGCTGACCACACGAGAGTGCGGCCAGCTCCGCTACCAAGTCGAAAGTGAGCCTGGTAACTCAAATAGGGCATATAGCCTGGCAAATAGCATCCATCGCTCTGCTGTGAGGGTACAGTATGAGGGGTGGATGGTAAGATAGGATAAGATCGATGTAATGATCTTTCCAGCACATAGCGAACACAAGCAGTGTCCGGGCAAATAGGGCGCGCGTGCCTTGAGCCAAAGGCAGCGGCGCGCGAGCTATGCTCCCGATACTATAACATCTCCCAAAGAGCTACCCTCAAAGTCAGACCTCTTGGGGTCGACGTGGTGAAAAAATCACGACGTCGGGGATCTGGGTGGGGGGGGTACGGGCTTCATATGTACTTTTTCCTATGTTCCCCGACCCCCCCCCCACTGGAAGTGGAGGGCGAATCGGGGCCTTCGGGTTGAGTTGGGGTGGTTTGGCGGACGGTGACAGCCTCGCGCCGCGAGGGCGAACAAGCGCCGACGGCTGCAAGGATGCTGCCGCTGTCGCACCACCATGGTAGCTAACCCCCCTCTCTTTTTTTTTGGGGGGGGGGGCTACGGAGCCTCTAGGGTTCTCTTTCCTTGACTTGGCGTAATGGTAGCTAACCACTTGTGGCTGCCGCTGGCGCACCACCCGGGGCGGCCGCGGGCGCTGCGCTCGGGGGCGCTGCGCTCGGTGCAGCCTCACCGCCTCGCGCCGCGAGGGCGAGCAAGCGCCGACGGCTGGAAGGATGGTGTGCGGGTGGCTGTCCACGCGCGGCCCCTGCCTTGGCGCAGCGCGCATGCGCTTCTCCAGGCTTCCATGATTCACAATCAGGGGGACGTAAGACCCAGACCTCCTCGCGTCGTGAAAAAATCACGACGGGAGGTTTTTCGTTATTTTCGGCCTCCGGGGGCCCTTACTGGGCCTCGGGGCCGTCAAAAAACGACTCAGGACGAAGAACTGGTCCCGGGGAAAGGGTCCAGACCTCTGGGGGTCGACGTTGTGAAAAAATCACGACGTCGGGGGTCTGGGGACCTGGGTACAGGGGACTCGGAAATCCCCGACGCGGTCGTCAAAAAAATGACGAGGCCGAGCCTGCATTTTGACGAGGCCTCCCGCTGCAGACATCCCACGAAACTCCTCCTCGTCAAAATCCGAGGCGCGGCCGTCAAAAAAGCGATGGCGTACCCGAGTCCTTGCAAACCCCGGTCTTACGCTCCCCCGATACAAGTATGGAGGGCCAGCGGTCTTCCAAATGCGGCCCCCGCCTCAAGGCCGAACGCATTCGTGCTACAACTTTCCAATCACTACAAGGGTGGAAGGCGGTTCGCTTTCACCATGCGGCTCTCGCTTGAGAATTCCTCGAGCTCGATGACCCGAAAATCCAAACATGTGGAACCGCTATACGGAGGGAAGGCCGACCGCTTTCAAAATGCGACTTTTACCACAGTTACGAACGGTTGCAAGGATGGACGGCAAGTGGCTTACAACAGGCTGATCTCGTTTGAAAGCTCCTCCAAATCCCAGGGCCCGATATTTCTAATTATGCACCAGCTACACGGATAGAAGGCGGCCCCCTTTCAAAACGAAGCTCTCGCTTGAGACTTCCGCAGACTGTACGACCCGAATTTGGAAATTGTGTGCATCCGAACGGATGGGGGCAGATCCTTCCAAGGCTGTCGCTAGACACTTGCTCCAATACTACTGTCGAGGCGTTGATCTAAGGAACCCTAAATAAGGAACGAGGCCCCTTTTTTCCATAAGTTAACCTTTGAGTTCCCTTCGAAAACCTAAGGAAAACCTAAGGCAAGCTGTGAAATACTTAAGGAACGCGGAGCCCCTCCCCAACGAAGAGGGTTCCTTCTTCAGGGCCCCGACTGTATGATCCGATATGTCTGAATTCGTTGTGGAGGGGTGCGCGACGATCCTCCGGCCCAGAAGGACGGAGGGTGGTGACTTGCAGAATGGGGTCTCGCCCTTAGTGGGAGGAGGAGGAGGAGGAGGAGGAGAAGGAGGAGGAGGAGGAGGAGGAGGACCAGAGTGAACCCAGGATGCATGGGGGTCTCGCCTGAGTGGCAGACCCTTTGTGGGCCCCGGAAACGGCAGGGCCGTTTCTTCACCGCGTTCCAAAAAAATGTCCCTTGAAAATGGAAACGGCAAAAAAACGGCGACCGGAAACGGCAACAAAACGGCTCCAGGATTGGAACCGGAGCCGGAACCGGTCAAAAAACGGCGACGGAACCGGTCAAAAAACGGCGACGGAACCGGTAAAAAAACGGCGTTGGAACCGGCAAAAAAACGGCAAAACGGAACCGGTAAAAAAACGGCCCTGTCGTTTCCAGGGCCCACTAAGGGCAGACCCACCAGGAGATCATCATTCAAGGGGGGCGATTTCCGCGGTAGAACAAAAATTGTATGGACCTGGGACGGGAGGGTGTTCCGCAGCACCGTTGGTGCATCCTGGGCTTACTCCGGCCTCCCTCCTCCTCCTCCTCCTCCTCCTCCTCCTCCTCCTCCTCCTCCTCCTCCTCCTCCTCCCCTCCTCCTCATCCTCCTCCTCCTCCTCCTTCTCTTCCTCCTCCTCCTCCTCCGCTTCCTCCGCTTCCTCCTCCACCTCCTCCGCCTCCGCCTCCGCTTCCTCCTCCTCCTCCTCCTCCTCCTCCTCCTCCCTCCTCCTCCTCTCCCACCTACTCCTCCTCCTCCTTCGCCTCCTCCTCATCTCCTCCTCCTCCTCCTCTCTTTCTCCTCCTCCTCCTCCTCCTCCTCCTCTCCCTCCTCCTCCTCCTCCTCCTTCTCTTCCTCCTCCTCCTCCTCCACTCCCGTCGTTTTTTTGAGGAGTAACTTCTACCCGTCGCACCCCCAGACGTGTCGGTAGGGCGGGTCGGGCGGTTTGCCTGAGTCTTCCTGAAGGTTGAAACTTTCAGCTTCGAAGATTCAGGGCGGTTGGTTTTCAAAATTTGGCTCTCGTCTGAGCGCCGTGCACATTCGTCTTAAAAGTTTGCAGCAGCGTCAAGGATGGAGGGGGCGGGTTTGGGAAATGCGGCTTTCCCTTGGCGCCACGCCCATTCGTCGTAAAGGTTTGCAGCAGTGCGCAGGACTCCCATGGCTGAAGCATGTCAGGACGTAGCAGCCACGTTGATTCGCGGAGTTGAATTCCAGCGAAAGCGGCTTTCTGGCACGACTTAAGGTTGCCAGGGCGCAACAGTCACGTGGACTCGAAGTGTTGAAATCACAGGAATGACGTTATGGTACGATTGAGCATTATCAGACGGTTGCCTTCCAATGGGGCATTTCCCTTACTGGAAGCAAGTTCTTGTGGGGACCTATGGAAAGCGAGCGTGGAGGGAAGGTATATTGCAACATCGTTGGCGCGTCTTGGGTTTACACCGGTCCTCCTTCTCCTCCTTCTCCTCCTCCTCCTCCTCCTCCTCCTCCTCCCTCCTCCCTTACTCCTCCTCCTCCTCCTCCTCCCCCCTCCTCCCTTACCCCTGCTCCTCCTCCTCCTCCTCCTCCTTGTCCTCCTCCCTCCCCTCTCTTCCTCGCATCTTGCGCCCCTCCCTCCACACCTCATGCTCACATTCTCCCCTCCCTCCCTCCCTCCCTCTAGCCCTCTCCCGTCCACCCTCGCCCCCCGCCCTACTCCTCCGCCTCTCCCCCCCTCAAAAAGCCCCAGGACACCCGAGTGGGTCCCCACCCCCGCCGCACCCCTGGGCGTTGGGGCGTTGGGGTTTGGCCCCCGGCTCCCCTGTGACGTCGGGCCCCGTGGGCCCCGGGGCACTCCTGCCCTGGCCGGCGCCCCAAGTTTGTCGGCGGCATAGACTTGCCACGAGAAACACGAGCAGGGACAGCCCAGCAGGGCGAGTGGAAGGGGAAGGGGAAGGGAGAGGGCGAGGGAGAGGGAAAGGGAGAGGGAAGGAACATCAGCAGGGCGAGGGAGAGGGGGAGGGGACGGGAGGGCGGGAGGTAGGGGCGGCCGTGCTTGACGTGCAGGAGGGCGCGGTGGTCGTTGGGGAGATCGTGGTGGTCGGTCTGGCGGCGGTCCTGCCGGCGGCCGCTGCGTTGGCGGATGTGCTGGTCGTGGCCGCCGCGGTCGCAGTAGGCGTGGCTGTGGTGCCCGGCGCACCCAATCGCTCCGTGGTGGTAGTGCCGGTGGGCGCGTTGGTACCCGCCTCCCCCCTCCCTCGAAGGGACCCAGGGACACACAGATAAAGATACACAAATCCGAGGATCTCCCACATTCTCATCTCTGTTCTGGACGTCGTTCTCCCCCATCACGTCCTACATTGTCCAATCTCTCTCTATATATATATGTATATATATATATACATATTCCTCGGAAGCGACGTTGATTTGTGTCCGTGTCAATTTGTCCTCCTCCTCCTCCTCCTCCTCCTCCTCCTCCTCCTCCCCCTCCTCCTCCTCCCTCCTCCGCCTCCTCCTCCTCCTCCTCCTCCCCCCCCCCCTCACTCCCTCCCTCCTCCCTCCCTCCCCTCCCCTCCTCCCTCCCCCCGCCCCAGCGGCGTCCTCCCTCCCCCCTCCCTCCCCCCCCCGTTAGCGCGCGCGCGCCGGTTGGTCTGGAAGATGGAGAGGTTGGCCAGGTAGCGGGCGCAGCAGAGGCCGAGGCCGCCGCTGGGGTCGCCAGACAGCAGGGTCACCACCTGGATCGGTGATCCTCAGAACGTGTGTGAGCGCCAACGTTTGGGGGAACAAACATGGGAGGCCTGGAAATTGGCACCAACACCAGCACAGAGGTTTGCCTCCACATGGGGAAGATGATCCTCGATTTCGGTGTTGGTGGTAATATTTCGGTCACCTTGGAAGCCATAATCTTACCACCATCACCGAGATCGGGATCGTCCTCCCTCGGTGGATGCACACCGCCGATCTTGGTGTTGGTGTCAACCTCTAGGCCTGCGAAAAAAGTGGCATAAACATAACAACTCGGAGGTCCGCGCGGATTTCTCGGATCGGCGCTGGGGCCCCCCGGCGGCGCCTCCAGCGCCGCCCCTGGCGCGCTCCGCGCGCCGGGGAGGGGGGTCCAGCGCCGATCCGAGAAAGCCGCGCGGACCTCCGAGTTTTTGCATGTTTATGCCACTTTTTGGCCCCCTAAACGTCGAAGCGACACGACGCAGGCGGCGCAGATGAGAAGCCTTTCGACACGACGCAGGCGTCCCCCCTGACTTTCTGCCCGGCGAAGCCTTTCGACACGACGCAGGCGGCGCAGATGAGAGACCACACGAGGCTGCGTGCCACCTGCGGAGGTGAACGGGGCACACGCGCATTGAGCCAAGACACGTCCTGAGGGTCACCGAAGGAGGAGGAGGAGGAGGAGGAGGAGGAGGAGGAGGAGGAGGGAGGAGGAGGAGGAGGAGGAGGAGGAGGAGGAGGAGGAGGAGGAAGAGGAGGACCCCCGGGGCCGCCGTGCTCCAGGCACGCTCTGGAGGACGGTATCAGCGGCGGCAGCGAAGTCGACGACGCTGACGCCAACGCCAACGCCGACAACGACGACGACGCCGCCGCCGACGACGACGACGACGACGACGACGACGACCACACCGACCACGACGACGACCACGACCACGACGACGATAGCTGTAATTTCGAAACTTCATCGGTAGCATCTGTCTCGGAGGCGTCTGGCGGCTTCTTGAACGCCTCTTGGTAGGGGGGGTGAGGAGGTCACAGCGGCCGCTGTCGGTTTCAAGCATCATGTGTTGTTGGGCATCGGACACACTTGTTCCGCGCCCATGTCGGGCGCCCACCCAGAGAAACAGGCAGATCCCGAGAAGCCCCAGCCCCAAGAGCCACCCGAGAGGCCTCTTCCTCCTCTCCCGCCACCTCCTCCTCCTCCTCCTCCTCCTCTTCCTCCTCCTCCTCCCGCCACCTCCTCCTCCTCCTCCTCCTGCTCCTCCTCCCTCCTCCTCCTCCTCCTCCTCCTCCCTCCTCCTCCCCGCACCTCCTCCCGCACCTCCTCCTCCTCCTCCTCCTCCTCCTCCTCCTCCTCCTCCTCCTCCTCCTCCTCCTCCTCCTCCTCCTCCTCCTCTCCCCCTCCTTGCGCTGCTGCTGATCTCTCTTCCGGGGCGGCGGCACCCGCCTCGAGGCCTCTACAGTAGCTGGCAGAGGCAGAACAATGTCGCGGCTCGAGGGTGCCCGCGAGCCCATTTCTGGCCCAGCCAGCATCGAGACCCAGGGGGGGGGGGCGAGGGCTGCCATCCTGGCGCGCCCCTCTCGATCCACGCCGCGCTTCCCGCGGGAGCCAAAAGGGGATGAGGAGAGGAGGGAACCCATTCTCTCCCTCGGGTAGACGTCAACCGTGGGGTGGTGGGGCGGGAGGAGGAGTAGGAGGAGGAGGTGGAGGAGGAGGAGGAGGAGGGGGAGGGGAAGACGACGAGGAGGAGGAGGAGCAGGAGAGGAGGAGGAGGGAGGGAGGAGGGAGGAGGGAGGAGGGGGGCGGGAGGAGGAGGAGGAAGGAGGAGGAGGAGGAGGAGGAAGGAGGAGGAGGAAGGAGGAGGAGGAGGAGGAAAAGGAGGAGGAGGAGGAGGAGGAGGAGGCGCTGGCGCGGCGCCTGGGTGAGCCAGGCGGCGCCACGGTCGGAGCCCTTGAAGAGGTCGGAACTCTCGGGGTTGGCCAGCATCAGGCGCTGGGCGCGCCGCCGTGGGCGGCGGCGACGGACGACGGGCGATCGCGGACGACGAACGGCCACGGACGAAGATGGCCTCCAAGGGGCGCCCAGGACGGCCCAGGATGCCCTCCAAGACGGCCAAGGCGGCCCCGAGATGCCTCCAAGATGGGCCAGGAGGCCCCCTAAGAGGCCTCCCATGCGCCCAAGAGGCCTCCAAGAAGGCCCGAAGAGGCCGAAATCCTTGATTTCCCCTAGGTGTTTTGAGGATTTGGACATTTGCGCGTTTTGGGCTTTCCGTCGGCCCAAGGCGGCCCAAGAGGCCCCCAAAGATCGCCCCAAGATCGTCCAAGAGGCCTCCAAGATGGCCGCAGAACGGCCCAAGAGGCCCCCAAGACGGCCCCAAGAGGCCCCCAAGACGGCCCAGGAGGCCTTTAAGACGCCCAAGATGTCCTCCAAGACGGCCCTGGAGCATTCCAAGAGGGCCACAAGTCGGCCCAGAGATGCCCCCCAAACGGCTTCCGACGGCGTCAGACGGGCCAGAAGCCCACCAAGACGGTCGAAGATAGCCTTAAGATGGCCCAAGACGGCCCCCAAGAGGCCTCCAAGAGGGCCTCAAGGAAGGCCAGAAAATGCCAAAATCATTGATTTCCCATGAGTTCTTGAAGGATCGTGGCATTTGCATCTTTTCGGCCTTCCGACGGCCCAAGACTACCCAAGAGCCCCCAAAGATCGCCCAAGAGGCCTCCAAGATGGCCCCAGAACGGCCCAAGAGGCCCCAAGCTCCAAGATGCTCAAGATGGCCTCTAAGACGGCCCTGAGAAGCCTCTAAGGCGGCTTCCGACGGCGTCAGACGGGCCAGGAGCCCACCAAGACGGCCAAAGAGGCCACCGGCCAAAGAGGCCCCCGAGAAGCCCCCAAAGGTCCAAGAGGCTCCCAGGAAGCTCCCAGGAGGCCCCAAGAGTGTCCCTAGAAGCTCCTAAGATGCCCCCTCCGTCTCCCCCTCCTCCTCCTCCTCCTCCTCCTCCTCCTCCTCCTCCTCCTCCTCCACCTCCTCCTCCGCCTCTTGATCTTCCCCGCCATCCTCCCCCAAATGTTCCCCGAAGGGTTTCCACAACAGTTGGGGGAACACATGGCCCGATACCTTGGCAGAGCTTTTGCCAAAAGGCTCGGCCACATGGGCGATTCTAGAAGGCGGGGGGCGGCGGTGATTCGCCGTAGGCGTCCTCGATTCGCCGCCCCCGGTTGGCTTGCCACAGAGGTGCCTGGCGTGCCAGACCCCTTCGGTTTGGGTTTTGGTTCTTGTTCCAAAAGAACTCCCCCTGGGGCTTCGGCCCGTCCCGCCGGCCACCCGGAAAGCTCTTCCAGCTTGCCCAGAGGTGGTTGCAAAGGTTTTTCCTGCTCCAGACGGCTCCAAGACGGTCCAAGATGGCCTCCAAGACGCCTCCAAGACGGCCAACGTGGCCTCCAAGACGGCTCAGATGGCACCAAGATGCCTCCAAGATGGCCCAAGATGCCTCCAAGACGGCCTAAGATAGCCTCAAGATGGTTCTAGACGGCCTAAGAGGCCCCCAAGAGCACCCCAAGACGCCTCCAAGAGGTCCTCAAGGAGAGCCCGAAGAGGCCAAAATCATTGGTTTTCTTAGGTTGTTGAAGGATTTTGGCATTTGCTTCTTTTCGGCCTTCCGAAGACCTCAAGACGGCCCAAGAGGCCCCCAAGATCGCCCCAAAATCGCTCACGAGGCCTCCAAGATGGCCCCAGAACGGCCCAAGAAGCCCCAAGAAGGCCCCAAGAGGGCCCCAAGACGGCCCAAGAGGCCTCCACTCCAAGACGGCCCCGAAGCGCCCCAAGAGAGCCCCGAGTCGGTTCCGAGAGGCCCCCAAGACGGCTCCCGACGGCGTCAGACGGGCCAGGAACGTCATAAGACGGCCAAAGAAGCCGCCGAGAAGCCCCGAAATGGCACCATGAGGCCCTCAAGAGGCCCCAAGAGAGCCCAAGATAGCCCCAACATGGTCTCCAAGACGGTCCCAAGATGGCCCAATCGAGCCCAAGAGTGCCCCAAGAGGCTCCGAAGATGCATCCTCCCCCTTCTCCTTTTTTCCTCCTTCTCCTCCTCCTCCCCTTCCTCCCCCCCGCGTTCCCCGAAACCTTTCCAAACCGAGCTCTAGCCCAGCTGTCGGACACATAGGCGCTTCCACAAGGGCAGGGGGCGGCGGTGATTCGCCGTAGGCGTCTTCGATCCGCCCCCCCCTGTTGGCTTGCCACAGGGGTGCCCGGCGTGCTAGATCCTTTCGATTTTGGTTTCGGTTGTTTTCCAAAAGAACTCCCCCTGGGGTTTCGGCCCGTCCCGCCGGCCACCCGTAAGGCTCCAAAAAGGTGGTTGCAAAGTTTTTTCCTGCTCCAGACGGCTCCAAGATGGAGTCCAAGATGGCCAAGATGGCCCAAGATGGCATCCAAGTTCGCCCAAGATGGTCCAAGTTGGCCTCCAACACGGTCCAAGAGAGTCCAAGATGCCTCCAAGTTCGCACAAGAAACCTCCAAGACGGACCAAGACGGCCCCAAAGGCCTCCAAGAGGCCTCCAAGACGGCCCAAGAGGCCTCCAAGAGATCCTCCACGAGGGCCCAAAGAGGCAAAAATTAGTGGTTTTCCCTAACGTTTTCGAAGGATTTGGGCTTTTGCTATTTTCCAGCCGTTCGACGGCCCACGACGGCTCAAGGGGGCCGAAGGCCCAAGAGCGCCCAAGAGGCCTCCAAGATGGCCCTATGACGGCCGAAGAGGCCTCCAAGACGGTCCCAAGAGAGCCCCAAGACGGCCCAAGAGGCCTCCAAGACGCCCAAGATGGCCTCCAAGACGGGCAAGATAACCTCCA
This sequence comes from Prorocentrum cordatum, assembly GCA_963575745.1. NCBI lineage: Eukaryota > Dinophyceae > Prorocentrales > Prorocentraceae > Prorocentrum > Prorocentrum cordatum. The sequence goes on along the minus strand of CAUYUJ010022086.1, from coordinate 113,342 downwards.
AGATGCCTCCAAGACGGCCGAGAAGGGCCTCAGACTGCCCAAAAAGGCCCACCAGAGGCCTCCAAGACGGCCCAAGACCCCTCCAAGACGTCTTCCAGGAGGCCCGAAAGCTCGGAAACCACCTGGTCTGATAGCTCGCCCGACTCCGTGTTCCCCGAAGGCTTTCGAAACCCACTCGGAGAACGCGTGGTCCGACAGCTTGGCCAAGCTCAAACCCAACTTTCGGCCACACAGGCGCTTCCAAAAAGGCAGGGGGCGGTGGTGATTCGCCGGAGGCGTCTTCGATCCGCCGCCCCCTGTTGAGTCATCACAAGGGTGCCCGGCGTGCTAAATCTTTTCGCTTTTGGTTTTGGTTCTGCTCCAGAAAAGAACTCCCCCTGGGGCTCCGGCCCAGCCCGCCGGGGTCCCAGAATGGCCCCAAAGACTGCCCAAAAACCAGTTGCAAAGGTTTTTCCTGCTCCAGATGGCTCCAAGATGGCCAAGATGTCCCAAGATGGCCTCCAAGTTCGCCCAAGATGGTCCAAGATGGCCTCCAAGACGGCCCAAGAGAGTCCAAGATGCCTCCAAGTCCGCCCAAGAAACCTCCAAGACGGCCCAAGACGGCCCAAGAGGTGCCCAAGAGGCCTCGGAGAGGTCCTCCAGGAAGGCCCGAAGAGGCTAAAATCATTGATTTCCCATAGGTTTCGAAAGGTTTTTCGTATTTGCTCTTTTCGGTCTTCCGACGACCCAAGACGGCCCAAGAGGCCTCCAAGATCGCCCCCAGAGCGCCCAAGAGGCCTCCAAGATGGCCTCAGGACTGCCCAAGAGGCCCGCAAGAGGGCACAAAGACGACCCAAGAGGCCTCCAAGACGCCCAAGATGGCCTCTACGACGGCCCTGGAGCACCCCAAGAGGGCCCCAAGTCGGCCGAGAGAGGCCCCCAAGACGGCTTCCGACGGCGTCAGACGGGCCATGAGCCCACCAAGATGGCCGAAGTTGACTCTAAGCTGGTCCAAGACGGCCCAAGAGGCCTCCAAGAGGGCCTCCAGGACGGCCAGAAGAGGTCCAAATCACTGATGTTCCATGACTTTTTGAAGGATTGTTGCATTTGCTTTTTTTCGGCCTTCCGACGGCCCGAGACGGCCCAAGAGCCCCCAAAGATCGCCCCAAGATCGCCTAAGAGGCCTCCAAGATGGCCCCAGAACGGCCCAAGAGGCCCCCAAGACGGCCCCAAGAGGCCCCCAAGACGGCCGAGGAGGACTCTAAGACGCCCAAGATGGCCTCCAAGACGGCCCTGGAGCATTCCAAGAGGGCCCCAAGTCGGCCCAGAGGGGCCCCCCAAACGGCGTCAGACGGGCCAGGAGCCCACCAAGACGGCCTAAGATGGCCCTAAGATGGCCCAAGAGGCAACCAAGAGGGCCTCCAGGAAGGCCCGAAAAGGCCAAAATCATTGATTTCCCATGACTGTTTGAAGGATTGTGGCATTTGTTGTTTGTTTTTGCCTTCCGACGGCCCGAGACGACCCAAGCGCCCCCAAAGATCGCCCAAGTTGTCTCCAGTATGGCCCCAGAACGGCCCAAGAGGGCCCCAAGACGGCCCCAAGAGGCCCCCCAAACGGCCCAGGAGGCCTCCAAGACGCCCAAGATGGCCTCCAAGACAGCCCTGGACAACCCCACGAGGGCCACAAGACGGCCCAGAGAGGCCCCCAAGACGGCTTCCGACGGCGTCAGACGGGCCAGGAGCCCACCAAGACGGCCAAAGAGGTCCCCGAGAAGTCCCCAAAGGTCCAAGAGTCTCCCAGTAAGCTCCTAGGAGGCACCAAGAGTGTCCCCACAGGCTCCCAAGATGCCCTCTCCTCCTCCTCCTCCTCCTCTTCCTCCTCCTCCTCCTCCTCCTCCTCCTCGTCCTCCTCCTCCTCCTCCATCTCCGCCTCCTCCTCCTCCGCCTCCTCTTCATCTTCCCCGCCGTCCTCCCCCAAGTGTTCCCCGAAGGGTTTCCACAACGGTTGGGGGAACACATGGCCCGATACCTTGGCAGAGCTTTTGCCACAACGCTCAGAGCTTTTGCCACAACGCTCGGCCACATGGGCGATTCTAAAGGCGGTGGGCAGCGGTAATTCGCCGTAGGCGTCGTGATAACGTCAACGCCTCAATATGCGCTGATGATTCCTATCCACCCCCGCATGATGTTCTGAGATGCGCCAAGGCAGCGCCGAGACGCCCCGGCGCGACTCTGATGCATCCCATTCTGATAGGGAGGGGGCCGGCGGCAGGGGGCGAAGCCCTTACGGGTAAAATCGGACGAGGGGATACAAATCGGGAATCTCTGGGATCCAGCGGTTCTGGAGGATTTGGACGCCCGAATTATCGGGGGTAACTCGGGTCCGGGGTAACTCGGGCTTGGGTTCCCGAAAAACGAACCCGAGTTATCCCTGACCCGAGTTACCCCTGATGATTCGGGGCTCTGGGCGCCCGATTTATCCGGGGTAACTCGGGTCCGGGGTAACTCGGGTTTGGATTCCCGAAAAACGAACCCGAGTTATCCCTGACCCGAGTTACCCCTGATGATCGGGCAGGAGAGCCCAGAATCGAATCGATAAGTCGGATCGGCGATCGAAATGAATCGGATCGGCGGAAATCGGCAGCCGAGTCGGGAAAAGTCGAATCGGCAGACATCGGCAGGCTAGTAGGCCTCCAATAAGAAATCGGAGCCCAAGTCGGAATCTCAAGTCGAATCGAATCGGAATCGGAAGCCATCGAAATCGAATCGAATCGAATCGGAGGAATCGAAACGAGCCCTATGATTCGGGGTTCTGGAGGATGCCTCGGGTGCCACGGCCTTCTCAGAACGCTCCCGGGACGCTCTGAGAGCGTGCCGGGACGATCTGGAGCGGATCGAACCTCGCCCTGGCTCTGCTCGACGAAAAATAAAAGACACCCCACGTATGCTCCAAGATGGCCCCCCAAAAAGTGCTCCAAACATAGTCCCCAGGTGCTCCAAAAATAAAAGACACCCCACACATGCTCCAAGATGGCAAAAAAAAGTGCTCCAAACATAGTCCCCAGACAGTGCTTTGACTATTTCTGCACCTCTTCCCCCTGTAGAGGGACAGGCCCGACCTGACGGTCCTCGCCGAAGACCAAGACCCAGACCCTCGACGTCGTGATTTTTTCACGACGTCGACCCCCAAAGGTCTGGACCCCTTCCCCGGGACCGCTTGTTCATCCCGAGCCGTTTTTTGACGCCCCCGAGGCCCGGGGGAGGGCCCCCGGAGGCCGAGGATTGCGAAAAGCCTCCCGTCGTGATTGTTTCCACGACGCCAGGAGGTCTGGGGTTCCCTCTCGACTCAAGGTTCTTCCTCCGCGCTCCGGCGCCACCGCCGGGCCTCTCGCAGACCCCTTCCCTGGGACCGTTTGTTCATCCCGAGTTGTTCATCCCGAGGCCCGGGGAGGGCCCCCGGAGGCCGAAGGATTGCGAAAAGCCTCCCGTCGTGATTTTTTCCACGGCGCCGGGAGGTCTGGGGTGCTGGGGGGCGCCCGCGCCCTGCCCCCCAGGCCCACCGCGCCCGCCCGCCGCGCCCCGCGCCAGCCTGGGGCTGTGGGTGCGCTGGCGGGTTCGCCAAACGGGCTGCGCACTCCGCCGAGCACTCCCCTCCCCACCCCAGACCTCCTCGCGTCGTGAAAAAATCACGACGGGAGGTTTTTCGTTATTTTCGGCCTCCGGGGGCCCTCCCCCGGGCCTCGGGACCGTCAAAAAACAACTCAGGACGAAGAACCGGTCCCGGGGAAAGGGTCCAGACCTCTGGGGGTCGACGTTGTGAAAAAATCACGACGTCGGGGGTCTGGGGAGGGAGGAAGGACTCAGACCGTGAAGTGGGAGTTTCGCCCACAGTCCCCGCAATCTCAGACCCCCGACGTCGTGATTTTTTCACAGCGTCGACCCCCACAGGTCTGGACCCCTTCCCAGGGACCGGTTCTTCGTCCTGGGTCGTTTTTTGACGCCCCCGAGGCCCGGTGAGGGCCCCAGGAGGCCGAAAATAGCGAAAAACCTCCCGTCGTGATTTTTTCACGACGCGAGGAGGTCTGGGATCCCCGCAATTGACATCAGCCAGAACGTTCGGCTCCAACGCCGCCCATGCCTTCGTGTCCGCTGGAGGAGAAGAGAACGGCAGGGTGCACGGTCGAGAGGCCGGCTCGAAGGCGGGAGAGCTCAGGGTTAAGTCGGGCCTGCCCCCCTGCAGCACGCGAAATGGTTAAGAAATCATGGGTTAAGAAATTCATAGTCTCAAAACTTGAATAAAAACCCAAGATTTCTATTAAAATCTTAAGCTTTGCATTGAAACGTTACGAATAATCGAGACTCCGGCCGAAAACTTGGGTTTTCTTAAGCATCGCCTAAGGTGTTCAGGGGGATTTTCGAAGAAAAATAAGAAATGCCCCCAAAATAGCCCAAAAATAATCCGAAAATAGTCCAGGGACTATTTTCGGAGTACGTTTGGCCATTTTGGAATATTTTTGGAATATGTTTTGTTCTTCGTCGAAAATCCCCCTGTAGGGGGACACGCCCGACTGAAGCTCAGGGTCGCCCTGAAGTCCCGGGAACTGCACTCGGCGGCGGGCGAGGCGGTCAGGCGGGAGCCGCGAGGCAGGCGGGAGCAAGAGGAGTCCCAGACCCCCGACGTCGTGACTTTTTCGCAACGTCGACCCCCAGCGGTCTGGACCCTTTCTAGGGGGCCACATGCGAACCCTACCCCTACCCCCACGATTTCTGATGGGGAGGGTGGGGTTCACTTCGCTCGGGAGCTCCCGAGCGAAGTGAACCCCACCCTCCCCCTCAGAAATCGTGGGGGGCAGGGGTAGGGTTCGCATGTGGCCCCCTCCTTTCCCCTGGACCGGTTTTCCAGCCTGAGTCGTTTTTTGACGGTCCCGAGGCCCGGTGAGGACCTCCAGAGGGCGAAAATAGCAACAAAAAAAAAAAAACTCCCGTCGTGATTTTTTCACGGCTCGAGGAGGTCTGGGGTGGTGGGTGCTGCCGCCCGCGTCGTCGTGGCGCAGGGCTGGAGGGAAAGGGAGCTGGGCCCCCGGGCCGGGCAGCGGAACGGCGTGGCTCAGCAGCTGGCACGGAGCAGATGCGTCGGTGCTCGTCCGAGGTGGCCAACTGAGGAGTTCCCCCCCAGGCCAGTTGCGCTGATCTGCGCCCGCCTCTACAGTCGGGGCGTTGAGCTAAGGAACCCTAAATAAGGAACGAGGCCCCTTTTTTTCAATAAGTTGAACTTCGATTCCCCATCGAAAACCTAAGGACAACCTAAGGCAAGCTGCGAAACATTAAGGAACACGGAGCCCCTCCCCAACGAAAAGGGTTCCTAGTTTAGCGCCCCGACTGTACCGCCGCCTCCCAACCGCAACGTGCGGCAGGTGTCGGTCGCTGTGGAGGTCGACCTCGAGGCACGAGTCGTCGGCGGGCTGGCCACCAGTCGTGCTGGTCGTTGGTGGGGTGCGTCTGGTCGCTGCGGGTCGGCACGTCGCCGGCCTGGCCCGTCTGAGCGTTGGCGCGCTGCGCGGCAGAGCGCCAAGTGCCCACACGCGGCAAGTAGGCCCGGGTAGCGCGGTCAGTCGTCTGCGCTGCTGCGAGTTGCTTAGCCCCGCTGGGGTGGGCGTCCTGGCGGGCGCCCCGCGGCGCGGGCGCCCTGCGGCGCGGGAAAGCCGCCCTGGTCTTGTGGTCGGGCGACGCCCTCGCTGTGTGCAGCGAGCGGTCCGCCGACTGGAGGGAGGCGGCGCCCTCGCCGTGTGCAGCAGCGAGTTTTAGGCGACTCCCTCGCGGTGTGCAGGCGGCGCCCCGCGGCGCCGTGTGCACTCGCTGGTGCGCGTCGGCGCAGGCCACGGCCGTCGTCGGTGGCCTCCCTGGCGGAGGGCCGGCAGTGGCCGCGGGCGGCGTGTCGCCGAGGCCGTCGGCCCTCCCGCCTGGGCTGCTGTCGGTGGCGGCGCTGGCGGGTCAGGGTCTCGGCGTCTGCCTCGCGGGCGCGCGCCACCAGGAGGCGAGTCGTCTGCCTGAGCGGCTGGACGCCGCTGAGCTCGCCGAGCACGGGCCGTACCTGCTGCCCTCCAGCTGCGCACCCCTCGTTGCTCGGGGGCGCCGCCGCGGCTCGAGGCGCAGAGGGTGTAGATCCACCTACCCCATTTCGCCGAAGGGTGGATCCAAGTGGCCCGATCTCAGGGACTCCTCCTCCTCCTCCTCCTCCTCCTCCTCCTCATCCTCCAGGTGTTGGTAATGTTGACCATCCTCCGATCCTCTGGTAGAGATGATGAGACTGACACCACCACCACCACCACTCCCACCACCACGCCCACCACCACCACGCCCACCACCACGCCCACCACCACCACCACCACCACGCCCACCACCACCACCACCACCACCACCACCACCACCACCACCACCACCACCACCACCACCACCACCACCTGGGGGAGCGCGTGGCATGCGGATGCGCAGGATGCCCCGCCCAAGTATACTCCAAGGAGCAGACAGTGCGGGCGCGGCCGCAGGAACCCCCCTCGCAAGGAGCCCAGCCCTGAAACCCGCAGGCGCGAGGCGCAAGTGGGAGGAGCCCTAAGCACCCTGAGCGCAATATCCTCCTCCTGCTCCTACTCCTCCTCCTCGTCCTCCTCGTCCTCCTCCTCCTCCTCGTCTCTCCTTCAACGGCCGCGGGAAGCTTAGCGCGCAGCGCGCGGAGCGAAGAAACCCAGGGCACACCCCTGACGAAAAGCAGCCAGCTTCTTGATGCGCGGCCCCAGTGTACTCAGGAGGGGGGAACAAAAATCACAGACACAATTCATCGTCGATTCCCAGAAAAAATGGGACACTATGGGAAGTGGGGGGGAAGACAAAAATCCAGAAAACATGGACAAAGATTGGGAATCCTTTTATTTGTGTGTGTATTGATTTGTGTGTCCTTGGGACCCTTCGTGTACACCCTCACTGCCCAAGTGCCCCCCACTGCCTCTCCCTCCCAAGGGAGCAAGGGAGGCCAGGGAGGCGCACTGAAGAGGTCAGAACAGCGCAGAGCGTGCAGTGGCGGCCGACGTGCGGAAACTCGTGCTGCTCCATGTCCTCCCTCCTCCTCCTCCTCCTTCTCCTCCTCCTCCTCCTCCTCCCTCCTCCTCTCCGCCTCCTCCTCCTCCTCCTCCTCCTCCTCATTCCTCCTCCTCCTCCTCCTCCTCACCCTCCCTCCTCCTCCTCCTCCTCCTCCCCCTCCTCCTCCCCCCGCTGCCCGCTGCCCGCTGTCGCTGTACGACAGTCATCGTCTGTCCACGGCGCGCGCCCACAGGTCCATGATGGGCAGGAGCTTGTCGGCCGGCCACGTCTTCAGCTTGACGTAGATCAACTGGGGTCGGCGGACGAACCCTGAGATCCGACGCTCCAAAAAAATTGGAGCAAGCGGTTTTTGGCCGTTTTCGGCCTTCGGGGGCCCTCGCCGAGCCTCGGGAGCGTCAAAAAACGACCCAGGACGAAAAACTGGCCCCGGGGAAGTGGTCCGGACCTCCGGGGCCCACGCACCAAAAAAATTGGAGCAGCAAGATGTCTGGGAAGGCACTGGACGAACGAAGACCACCGCTCGGACACGTCCGCACAGAATGCGTGGACGGAAGGGGCGGTGAGAGATCGAGGAGGGGGAACGAGATGGCCTCCAGGGCCAGTGTTCACACCACGGTGCCGTCAAACGTACTGCGACAGAAGACCCTAGGAGACCCTAAACCGCTGTTTTGAGCACTATGGAGAGCATCGTGGATAGTGAAGAATAATACAGAGAGTGCTCTAGAACGTTGTGCAGGGAAGCCATGGGGAAAACCATGAGGGAGGACGTAAGGAAGGCCATATCAGAGACAGAAGGGAGACCGCATGGGAGACCACAAGGGAGACCACCCGAGAGACCCTAAGGAAGACCATTAAAAAAAAGGGAGACGATAAAGGAATCCAAGAACGAGACCATAATGGAAACAAGCGACATACGGGACACCGTAAAGAAGACCAAAAGGGAGACCACCCGAGAGACCCTAAGGAAGACCTTAAGAGAAACAGAAGGAAGACGATAAAGGAATCCAAGAACGAGACCATAATGGAAACAAACGACATACGGGACACCGTAAAGAAGACCCAAAAGGGAGACCACCCGAGAGACCCTAAGGAAGACCATAAGAAAAACAGAAGGGAGACGATAAAGGAATCCAAGAACGAGACCAGAATGGAAACAAACGACATACGGGACACCGTAAAGAAGACCCAAAAGGGAGACCACCCGAAAGACCCTAAGGAAGACCATAAGAAAAACAGAAGGGAGACGATAAAGGAATCCAAGAACGAGACCAGAATGGAAACAAACGACACGGACACCGTAAAGAAGACCCAGAAAAGGAGACCATCAATAAGACCGAATAGGAGACCGTACAGGGTACCTACCAGACCACCCCAGCCCAACCCGAAGACCCGAATTTCGGGTTGGGGGGGGGTATGGTTCCACGCGTGTTTTTTCAATGTTTCCCGACACCCCCCCCACTGGAAATCGAGGGCAAATCTGAGCCTTCGGGCTGGGTTGGGGTGGTTTGGTGGGCGGTGACGTACAGGGTACCATTATGGATACCGTACGGGAGACCCGTACCATACGGACCGGGAGACCACAGGGGAGAACACACGAGAGACCATGACGGCAGACCAGGAGGAAGACCATAAGGGAGGCCACACAGAAAGTCTATCAAAACCAGTGGGATACCATAAACTACCCCCAAGAGGCCCCCAAGAGCGCTCGTCGTCGTCGTCGTCGTCGTCGCCATTCAGGGTCGGCGGCACCGGCCGTAAGGCCTTCGTAATCTATTAAAACCAGTGGGATACCATAATGCATGAAAGGAAAACGAAACATCAGACCATACGGCAGACCATACGGGAGGCCACAATGGAGAGCACAAGGGAGACACAAGGGAGACCACACATGAGACCACAAGCATACGGGAGACGACACAGGAGAGCAGACCACGAGCCATCAATTCCGAACTCAGATTCGCTCACGCCAAGGTTTAGACAATGATCCGCGAGAAGGGGCAGTAAGTCGGGTTTCCTCCACGTCCTCGCACTCGTCCTCGTCGTCTGAGTCACCGCCCTCCGCGTGGCAAGCATGAGAAAAAACGGGCACAGCATCATGATGCGGCCTCCTTCTCGCATGGCCTGAACTGCGCGCTGGTGATGCTGACCTTGCGTTCGAGAAGAAGGGGCAGGGCATCTAAGTCGTGTGCGGAAGAAGAGCCAAGATCACCTATCTTCGCACTCTTCGCGCATCGAGTCCCTAATACAATAATAATAATAATGGTAATAATAATAATACTAATACTAATAATCGTAATAATAATAATGATGATAATAATAATGATGATAATAAATAATAATAATAATAAGAATATTAATAATAATAATAATAATAATAATAATAATAATAATACTAATAATAATAATATTCGCGCCCCGGCGCCGCCGCCCACGAGCTATGGCGCTTCTCCTGCCCAGGCCGCGACGCGCGAAGCGCGGCATCTTCGCGCCCTCGCGGGTAAGAGCGCACGCAGCCCGGAGCCGAAGGTGGACCTGGGACACGGAGATTGCAACTACGGCAGGTTCGTGTCCTCCTCCTCCTCCTCCTCCTCCTCCTCCTCCTCCTCCTCCTCCTCCCGGCAAGAGGAGCCGCCGCAGGTGCCACCAGCCCAGATGAGCCCAAAGACAAGGGACATACGGCAGGTTCGTGTCGTGCCGACTTCGGCGTTGGTTTCTGACACCGAGGGGATCGTTCAAAGTTGAACGATCGGCCGATTCCGAAACATCAGATCGTTCATCATCGACCGATTCTAGGTCGCCGGCGGCGTTCAACGTTGAATGCGGGCGGCGGGGTCGCCGCTGGTCGACACGACGCAAACCTGCCGTACTGGGGCTTGGCAGGGAAACAGACGCGAAACAGAGATGACCAAGATGGGTGACAGTTCCTGCTGCTCTCCACCAGGGGGTGGATGACTGAACAACGCAATGCGCATGCTGTGACATCTATTCGCTGCGCTTTTCTGGCCTGCTTTCACAAGAAAGGTGACTGAGACGAACCCGTCACTTAGGGCATCCAGCGTGATCAACTGCCACATATGAGTGTGTAGCGGCGTCGACTGATTTTGTGCTTTGTGATATGGCGGGCACTGTGCGCATGAAGCCTACCACGCCTTCTCCTCACGCGGACGTGCAAGCAGCGAGGAAAGTCCGTAGCGGGTACCTTCAGCCGACCGATGGCGTCGGTCAGGAACCCCACCTTGATTCGCGGATCGGGAGGAGGAGGAGGAGGAGGAGGAGGAGGAGGAGGAGGAGGAGGAGGAGGAGGAGGAGGAGTAGGGGAGGGAGGAGGGGGAGGGGGGGGAGGAGGAGGAGGAGGAGCGGGGTGGAGGAGGGGGGAGGAGGAGGGCGGAGGAAAGGAGGGGAGGAGGAGGAGGAGGAGGAGGAGGAGGGAGGAGGAGGAGGAGGAGGAGGAGGGAGGATAAAGGAAAGGGGGAGGTGAAAGCGGATGAGGCGGGGAAGGAACAGGCGGAAGGAGAACAAGGAGGAGAGGTAGGGTGGAAAAGGACAGGGCGGAGGAAGGAGGAAGCGAGCCAGGCCGCAGAGCAGGTGGCAGGAACCTCTGGCGACACCTGAGCCAAAGCACACACTGCCTCTCACACGGTCGAGTCGAAAAGCGATGATCGAGATTGAAAAAACAGCACTAATAGGTCAGACTACCTGTCAAAGGGGATGAGCACCCACCAGGCGGGTTTGCAGCATGGGAATGGCACCCAAAGCGACACACGAATCACCCTGGCCCAGACAAGTACTTTCCTCCGACGCACCAGTGGGTCCAACCGGCGTTCAAAGACATGGGGCGCGTGGCGAAACAGTATCCCCAGAAACGCGCCGTGGCGAATGGGGGCCTCAAAAACACGCGATAAACACGCACACACACGCTTATTTTTAAGTCGGGCGTGTCCCCCTACAGGGGGATGTTCGACGGACAAAAAAAACGAATACTCAAAAAATACTCCAACTTTGTAGAAAAAAAAACACTAAAAAATAGTCCCCATACCGATTTTTAACTATATTTGAATCTTCCTCCTGTAGAGGGACGGGCCCGACTCAAACTGAATTCTCGGTCCTCGCGGGCGGGAGCGCCTCCTCGCCGTCCAGCCCGCGCGAGGAGGTAAAACAGGGCTAGGATCGGGATAAATCGCTCCAGAGCGTTCCGGAGCGCTCTCAGAGCGTTCCGGAACGCTCTGGAGCGGCCGCGGCGCCCAGTACATCCTCCAAACCCGCCGATTCTCAGAGATTTCGAGTTATCCCGATCCGATTTTGTCCCGATCTTCGCGTCGTTTTATCCTCGCCGTCCAGCCCGCGCGAGGAGGGCCGCGCGGGAGCCCAGCAGTTCGCCGAAGAGAACAGGGAAAAGCTAGAGCGCGGCGGAGGAGGAGGAGGGAGGAGGAGAGGGAGGAGGGAGTGAGGGAGGAGGGGGATTAGGAGGGAGGAGGAGGTGGGAGGAGGGAGGAGGAGGAGTGAGGGAGGGGAGGAAGGGAGGGAGGGAGGGAGGGAGGGGAGGGGAGGGAGGGAGGGAGGGAGGGAGGGAGGAGGAGGGAGGGGGGAGGGAGGGAGGGGAGGAGGAGGAGGAGGATGAGGAGGATGGAGGAGGATGGAGGAGGAGTAGGAGGAGGAGGAGGAAGGAGGAGGAGGAGGATGGGCGGTGGGAGGAGGAGGAGGGTGGGAGGGAGGGAGGAGGAGGAGGAGGGGAGGAGTGAGGTGTAGGGAGGAGGAGGAGGATGAGGAGGTGGAGGGGAAAGGAGGAGGGGGAGGAGGAGGGGGAGGAAGAGGGGGAGGACGGGGCGGGTCGCCCAAGCCCTTCGCAGACACCCTCCAGGGGGCGCTGGGGCAGCGAGCAGGCGCCAGGCCCAGACCTCCTGGCGTCGTGGAAAAATCACGACGGGAGGTTTTTCGCTACTTTCGGCTTCCGGGGGCCCTCGCCGGGCCTCGGGGGCGTCAAAAAACGACTCAGGACGAAGAACCGGTCCCGGGGGAGGGGTCCAGACCTCTGGGGGTCGACGTTGTGAAAAAATCACGACGTCGGGGGTCTGTTAACGGGCGAAGAACGGTATAACATAAACTTGTTCGCCGTCGGGGACACCTGCCCCAGGGCGGCGGGAAAGTTTATACCCCTACGGTGCCACCGTAGGGGTATAGGGGGAGGAGGAGGGGCGGAGGCGGAGGAGGTGGAGGAGGAGGAGGAGGAGGAGGAGGAGGAAGGAGGAGGAGGAGGAGGAGGAGGGAGGAGGAGGGAGGAGGAGTAGGAGGAGGAGGGAGGGAGGAAGAGGGAGGGAGGAGGGTGGAGGGTGGGAGGGAGGCGTTGGGAGGGGAAGGGAGGGAGGAGCTGGAGGAGGAGGAGGAGGAGAGCTAGGAGCTAGGAGCTGGAGGTGGGAGGAGGAGGAGGAGGAGGAGGAGGAGGAGGAGGAGGAGAGGAGAAAGAAAGGACGAGGAGCAGGAGGAGACAGTGAGGAGGAGCAGGAGGAGGAGGAGGGACGAGAGCAGGAGGAGGAGGAGGAGGAGGAGGAGGAGGGAGGAGGAGGAAGGAGGAGGAGAGGAGAAGAGGAGGAGGAAGGAGGAAGCGGAGGAAGCAGGAATGGAGCGAGAAGGAGGAAGAGGATAATTGGAGGACGAGAAGGAGGAGAAGAGGAGAAGTGGAGAAGAGGAGGAGGAAGGAGGAGCAGGATGAGGCGGGGGGACAGGAGGAGGTGGAGGAGAAAGCAGCAGGAGGAGGAGGAGGAGATAGGAAAGCAGCATCAGCAACTGAAGCCGCAGCAGGATGGAGGAGGAGGAGGAGAGTAGGTGGAGAGGTGGAGGCAGCAGCAGCAGCAGCTGCAGGAGGAGCGCGGAGGATTGAGGAGGGCAGGTAGGAGGAGGAGGAGGAGGAGGAGGAGGAGGAAGAGGAGGAGGAGGACGGAGGAGGAGGAAGGAGAAGGAGGAGGAAGTGGGCAGGTCCGGGGGGCTGCAGCAGGTCGGCCGCGCTGATGCACCGCGCCGGGGTCCACTAGTCGAAGCGCTGGCGCTCGCGCGGAGGATCGAATCGAGGGCGAGAGGGGCGGCGAGCTCGCCGGGCGGCGGAGGCTGCGGGGGCGGCTGGGCTGTGTGGCAGGGGCGGCCCGAAGGCAGCCTCGGCCCAGGGGGTCCGTCAACGCCCCGGAGGTCCGGGCTTGCCGAGGCAGCGCCGTGCGTCCGTCCGTGCCACGCTGCGTTGCCAGGAGGCGGGCGCGGCCGATCCCAGGCCCGCCTCGAGTCAGGGCCGCGGTTGCACCAGTGATGCCCAGTGGCGGCATGGGTCCAGGAGGAGGAGGAGGAGGAGGAGAGGAGGAGGAGGAGGAGGAGGAGGAGGAGGAGGAGGAGGAGGAGGGGAGGAGGAGGAGGAGGGAGGAGGGAGGAGGAGGAGGAGGAGGAGGAGAAGGAGGAGGAGGAGGAGGAGGGAGGAGGAGGAGGAGGAGGAGGAGGAGGAGGAGGAGGAGGAGGAGAGGAGGAGGAGGAGGAGGATTAGGAGGAGGCTCCACGCGGCCACCCACTGGAAGGCTGCTGGCTGAGCGGGCGGCCTGTGCCGTGGCGGCCCCCGGCGCGGGGCGGCGGAATCTGCGGGCGGGACCAACGGACCTTTCGAGCCCTCGGCCCCGAGAGGCCCCCAGGAGGCCCCCAGGAGGTTCCAAGAGGCCCCCAAGAGGCCCCCAGGAAGCCCCAAGAGGCTCCCAGGAGGCCTCCAAGACGCTCCAAAGGGGCCCCCAAAACTTCCCCCCAGAGGCCTCCGAGAGCGCTTCGAATAGACCCCAAACAGAATCCTGAGGACTCTGGCCCACGTCGTCGTCGTCGTCGTCGTCGTCGTCGTCGTCGTCGTCGTCGTCGTCGTCGTCGTCGTCGTCGTCGTTGTCAGCGTCGTCGTCGTACCCCTTCAGTGTCGGCAGCACCAGCCGTAAAGCCTTCGCAATAAAGAGAAGATTATCGTGTTCATCCACCCGTACCCTACCTTGTTAGCTCGTGCCCATGTGCCTTCTCCTCGTGCGCACCGTCCACATCATAGTGAGGCTGAGTCGCCATCTGCCCTCCTCCCTGGTTCTCCTCCTCCAGATGCCAAACTAGTCACACCACGCGCACACACACACACCATAACTCGGCGGTGGACAAGTGACCATCAGGAGCGGCGCGACCCAGGCCTCCGACGTCGTGATTTTTTCACAACGTCGACCCCCAGAGGTCTGGACTCCTTCCCCGGGACCGGTTCTTCATCCTGAGACGTTTTTTGACGGCCCCGAGGCCCGGCGAGGGCCCCCGGAGGCCGAAAATAGCGAAAAACCTCCAGTGGTGTTTTTGTCCGACGCGAGGAGTTCTGGGGAGCTAGAGGAACCGCCTACTCCCGCAACCTCCCGCCTCCTTGTGGCTCCGCCTCGCTGCCGGGGCTCGGCCGCCACCGGGGCGCCCCGCCGCGGCCCCCGCTGCGCCAGCGCGCTCGGCTCTTCCCCCCCCCCCCCTCTCGCGGCAGTTCGGACGTCCATTTCCCTCCTCCTCCTTTCCTCCTCCCCCTCCTCCTCCCCCTTCCCCCTCCCCCCTCCTTCCTCCTCCTCCTCCTCATCCTCCTTCCTCCTCTTCCTCCTCCTCCTCATCTCCTCCTCCTCCTCCTCCTCATCCTCCTCCTCCTCCTCCTCCTCTTCCTCCTCACCCCCCCTCTCGCGGCAGCTCCTCCTTCCCTTGCCGTCGCGCGGACGTCCAGTTCCCGTGCACTGTTCGGTTTCGTGCGTGTTTTTTTTGCTCGATGATGTAGGATGTTCCTCAAGGGCCCTCGCCGAGAAAAAATACACACGTCCGCGCGATGCCAGGTGCCTCTCCCCTCCCTCTCGCCTCCGGACCATTTGCAATGGCGTCACCCGGCCTGCTGAGCGCGCGCGCGGACCGCCCCTGCCACGCTGCGACGTAGACAGGTGGCTGTGTGAAAGGGCCCTGGGACACACAAATTCGCCGGCCCAACGGGCCAGGGCGTGCTAAGATCTCCGGTAACTGGTTAACAGTATTAACAGTATTTAATCGCTTCGCTCATTCCGCCGGCCCATATTGTCGCACCGTTGTGGGCTAGCCGAGTTTTGGGGCCCCTTGGGGGCCGTTTTGGGGCCTCTTGGGGCCTCTTTTGGGCCTCTTGGGCGCCTCTTGGGGCGTCTTGGGGGCCTCTTGGGGGTCTCTTGGGGCCTCTTTGGGACCTCCTGGGCGGCTTCTGGGGCGGAGGGCTCGATTTTTCAGTTCTCGGTATCCCTCTTGAGCCCCTCTTGGACCCGTCTTGGGGCCTCTTGGTCCGTCTTGGGCGGGGCTTGGGCCGTCTTGGGGGCCCTCTTGGGCCGTTTCGGGGCCGTCTTGGGAGCTTCGTGGGCCGTCTTGGAGCGATCTTGGGCGCCTCTTGGGTCGTCTTGGAGCGTCCGGAAGCCGAAAAAGCCAGAACGCAAAAAACATAGGAAAAAACAATGAAAATCAACGATTTTGGCCTCTTGGGGCCCTCTTCGGAGGCCTCTTGGAAGGCTCTTGGGGCGTCTTGAAGGCCTCTTTGGCTGTCTTGGGGGTCTCTTGGGCCGTCTTGGGGTCATCTTCGGCGCCTTGGAGCGCTCTTTGAACGTCTCGGGGGCCTCTTGAGCAATCTTGGGGGCCTCTTGGGGCACTCTTGGCGCGCTCAGGGCGGCCTGAGAGGCCGCACCCAGAAGGAAAACCATCTCTGAGTTGAACCGGGCGGGACCTTGCCAGGCGGCGGGCGGGGTACTTTTCGCCAGGGGACCCCGAGGGGCCGCCCCGCGCGCGCGAACTAGTACAATATACAATTGTTAACCAGTTACCGGAGATCTTAGCACTCCTCTGGCCCGTTGGGCCGGCGAATTTCTAGTTCGCGCGCGCGGGGCGGCCCCTGGGGGTCCCCCGGCGAAAAGTACCCCGACCAACGCCCGACCGCCGCCCGACCAAGTCTACTCAGAGATGGTTTTCCTTCTGGGTGCGGCCTCTCAGGCTCCCCAGAGCGCGCTCAGAGTGCCCCAAGAGGCCCCCAAGACTGCCCAAGAGGCCCCCGAGACGCCCAAAGAGCGCTCGAAGACGCCGAAGATGACCCCAAGACGGCCCAAAAGGCCCCCAAGACAGCCCAAGAGGCCTCCAAGACGCCCCAAGAGCCTTCCAAGAGGCCTCCGAAGAGAGCCCCAAGAGGCCAAAATCGTTGATTTTCATTGGTTTTTTCTATGTTTTTTGTGTTCTGGCTTTTTCGGCTTCCGGACGCTCCAAGACGGCCCAAGAGGCCCCCAAGACCGCTCCAAGACGGCCCACGAAGCTCCCAAGACGGCGCCGAAACGACCCAAGAGAGCCCTCAAGACGGCCCAAGTGCCGCCCAAGACGGACCAAGAGGCCCCAAGACGGGCCCAAGAGGGACTCAGGAGGGATACCGAGAACTCAAAAATGGAGCCCTCCGTCCCAGAAGGCGCCCAGGAGGTCCCAAAGAGGCCCCAAGAGGCCTCCAAGAGGCCCCAAGATGTCGCCAAGAGGCCCCAGGAGACTCCCAGGAGGCCCAAAAGAAGCCCCAGAAGGCTTCAAACATGTCTCCCATGCGCCCCCGAACGGCCTCTCAACAGACCCCAAGAGGCCCCCCAAAGAAGCATCTTGACGACGACTCTATTTCGCCCCATCGAGAGACGACCCCCAGGGAACTGCTTCACCATCAAAACTCCCCACGCAACGCGTCCGAACGACACCCGCCCCCAAGAGCGCAACATGGGCAACGAACACACAGACAAAAACCAGCGATGCCATATCACGGGCCGGCGGAATGAGCGAAGCGATTCAATAAATACACACAAATAGCCAGATTCCCCATATGTTCGCATATGTTCTTGGGTTTTGTCTTCCCCCCCCACTTCCAGTAGTTTCCCAGATTCTCTTGGGGGACGACGATTAATTGTGTCTGTGTGTTTCCTCCCCTCCTGATTGTCTCTCTCTTTCTCTCTCTCTCTCTCTCTCTCTCCTCCGCTCCCACCTCCCGAGCGTCGCCGCAACCACTTCTCGCCGGCTGCCGGCGCGGCGGGCGGCCTCGTTGGCGTCCATCTTGGCCTCGCCCTCCACCTGGGCGCGGCGGGCTGGTTCGGCGCACGCGGGCCACGGGAGGAGGGCGGCGACACCGACAGAGGGGAGAGAGGGAAGGCGGCAAGCACTGACGAGGCGGAGGAGGGCGAGGAGGGCGAGGACTGGACTGGACTGGAACGCTTACGACCCTGGTGAGTTCCAGTGTCGTGCGACGCTTAGCAAACGAGCGCATGATATGTATAAGGATCTGCGGATAGCACGGGGCTATAGCCTGCAGCCTCATTGGGGGAAAGCCACTGGCCCAAAGCAGAACAGTCCAATGGGGAACGGCCCGTGACGGCCTACATGGGCACCATCCTCCCAGCGGCAGGCTCGCATCAGAAGAGAGTCGAAAGTCTCCCCCAATTCAATCCTAGGCCACGGCCCAGCAACGACACGACGAGGAAACGAAGGGGAACGACGGGCGAGAGGGAACAGGACACCGCCAACACACGCAACACACACACACACACACACACACACACACACACACACACACACACACACACACACACACACACACACACACACACACACACACACACACACACACACACACACACACACACACACACACACACACACACACACACACACACACACACACACACACGCGAGGCCAGGAGGAGGAGGGCAAGCAGCAGCAGGAGCCGCGGGAGAGAGGAAGGGGAGGAGAGAGGGCAGCAGGCAGCGGAGGGGGCCGTGGCGTCATGTGCGAAATTCATTCTGCTCGGATTCTGAAATCAGTGACGGTGGTGGTGGAGGAAGGGAGGGAGCAAGCAGCGCACTCGAAGCACGCGCATCAGCAGAGAACGAGGAGGAGCTGAGGTCAGTGGAAGCCGCCCTGACCTGAGCGGCTCTCTGAAGAGCCTGAACCACCGTCAAACGAAACTCCAGGGGGTCCTGATAGTAAGCCTTAAATTTCATATACCCCGAAGTGTATTCTAAAATCGGGGTGGCTGATTTCTCTTGCAGCTTGGCAAGCTGGGAGTGTCCAAGGTGGCCCTCTTGGGCCAGCTCGAGCATGCGAATTGACTGAGCGATGGCAGACAAGCGAGCGGGTTGCCTCATCCTCAAACGAGCACGGGTCTCAGAAGAAGTAGGTGCCGAAGTCGGGGCCGAGGGCGTCGCTGAAGCCGACGCACTATCCACTCTCTGAATCATAGCAGGGGGGGGGGGGGGGGGGGCTCCGAAGGCGCAGGACCAGAGGCCCAAACATTCAGGCGTTGCACACCGACGGAGGGGGGGTGTCATACGACCATCTAAGCTGCCAAGTGCTTCTGAATCTCCTCTGAGGCCATCCCGAACTTCGCCAGCAGACGCTCTGCGTCCCTCTCCAAGGCCCCCTTGGGAGCCGCTCCAGCCTTGATCTTGCCGCCCCCCTGACGAATGCACACCTGCAGCGCCGCGTGGACCGTCATCAGCGGCACGCCGTCGATCGCGACAACTCGGCTCTGAATGCATGGGCCCAGCACGAACTGCAGTTTGTAAGTGTCCGCCTCCTTCTTGCCAGCTTTCTTGTCGAACCAGCGTGCCCGCGCGCGGCAGTAGCGCGCGTGCTCGGCTAGCAGACAAAGAGTCGCAGACTTGTCGTCCTTGATCGTCTGCGTCCAGTAGTGCTTGAGAACCGCCAGCGCCTGACTCACCACTGGCTCCTTGTTGTCCGCTAGAGTAGTCAGGAAATGAGCTACCAGCGCCATGAGTACGCAGGGCCAAAGAGGCCCGTTGTCGCGCTGCCCCCCCTGCTCTTCGCAGTCCGTCGCGCAGTCCTGGCCAGCCGTCTGCATCACTTTGACGAGGGCGGCGGTGGCTGGCAGGAGGAAACAGGTGAACGCAGCGCCTGTGATTTCCACGAGGTCGCGGGCATTGGCGAGAGAAAGCCTGCGCAAGACTGTCAGCAGCGCCGCCATGGTGCCCCCTCCTTGCCCTTGAGCTCCTGGCGAGCCTGGCCGACCACATGTTGTCCCAGCCGCTGCCGTCGATCGTCGCCGCCTGTGTCCTGACTGGCCCTGCGCTTCGCGCTGAGCTGCCGGGCTGGGATGCTTGCCATGATCGCCACCGTCGAACAGTAGCGGCAATTTAACAAAGTGCGAGCGTATACGTTGTGAATTAAGTTCAGAGGGTCAGACACCTGAGCCTCGCACAACGAGCAGTCCGAAGATAAAAGGTGTAGGTGTTCGGAATGTCGTACTGCGATTCGCCATGCGCGCTCCACTCTGGAATGAATCCACCGCATGTTTGTATGCTGAGTTTCTTGATTCAAAGAAACTGTTGCACACGAAGCACTGGTTGTTAACCGCAGCGGCCCCGAGAATAGATTTGAGGCCGCGATGGTTATGTAAATGGACCAGGACCCGGCGTTTACTCTGGAACCTTCTGGAGCACCCGTGAGCAGGACAGCCGTGCTCCCCAACCTCTTGCCGCGCCTCGGGGCCCTCTGGGGTCTCAGATGGCGGGGTCCAATTGGGGGGAGGGATGCGAACCGATAAGTATGCCGCTCTGATCTTTTTTGCGTCGAAGAGCGCGAACCAATCGATCAGCTCGGAGTCAGAAAAAAAGGCGGAGAGGCTGCCCATCGAACTGCTGCACCATACTGTAATCATCGTCCCCGAGCCCTGCCAACGATGATATATCTTCCGCGATTCTGCGAGCCCAGGGACATGCAGCCTCGGTAAGTCGAGCGTCGCCGCCCACAATCGGCAACTCGTTTGCGAGCTCGACCCGCATGCTGCCGAGTAGTGCTCCCCATTCTGCAATGTGTCGTTTAGGATTCCCTACCCACCTCTGATACCACCTTATCCTCCTCGCTCTAAGCTCATGTCCTACTGGAGCCATTTGCCAAAAACGATAACACTGCATGTTGGAAAGCGAGACCTTGTGACCATCCTTTTCGCATGTTGCTCCTCCCCCCATCGCCCTCCGCGCATAGTGCAATACTCGTGCTTGTAGTTTATTAAAGTGCGCTACCTCAGAAACTGCTGGCCCTAGAACCCGAGAAAGACATGCAGCTCGCTTCTCAACTGGTGGAATACCATACTGATACCAATATCGGCCCATGCTGTGAAAACCTGCATCAACTGCTGCGAGCCCGGCCGAAAGCTCGCTGTTAAACGTAGAATCTGCACGCACGAAGCCCCCCAGCATATTGGCGAGGTTGCCGGGCACGCCGGCTGTCGGGAGCACTTTGGCCTTAAATCTCGCGCGGCCAGCCTGCGAGCCTTTTCCGAAAAGGGCCAGCACCGTCTCATTCTTAGCAGGATTGAGGTCGTAGTTGTGAGTGAGGAGCTGATCGGTGAGGAGGGCGTTGTAGGAGATCGATTTGGAGCTGAGCTCGGCATGAGACGCGGTGCCACTCAATCCAGTGACCAGCGTCTTGGTAGCATCATCTACATACGTGTGAAGCGACAGGTCTAACTCGATAGGTTCCTTCTCCTCCTCATCTTGCGGCAAATCGACAATGCGCCAGTCTGAAGTCTCATCCCCCCCTCGATGAACGCGTCCTGGGTCTGCTCGAAAACGATATCTATGTCCCTGGTGAAGATCTTGACTGCCCACGGGCCCCCCTGGAGAGCTCCCGCATGAGGCTTGGCGAAAGGAAACCCGTCGGGACCTTGGAAGGCAACGGCTTACCTCATAAAACGATGTTCACCATAGCAAATCTCCTGGGGCTTCATAATGGCCCCGTTGGTGCTAGAGAGATGAGTCCAGTGGGTGCTGCCGAAGGCGCCATCGATGTCCTTGTCACGAATATGCTGCAAGCCTAGGCGTCTGAGACGCCAACTCAAACTCTGTTGAATCATCATGGCCGTTTCTCTTCGTCGTCCAGCCACGCAGCCATGAGCAAAGAGAGGCCCCCGATCACGCTGATCGGGTCGGAGGCCTGCGGCGATAAAGGCCTTGCCGAACGGGCACAACACGTGCACGAGCCTCTTAAACTTGATGGCACTGCCCTGGGATAAGTGCCAAACTACTGGTGTTTGTCCTGAGCGATAAACTCGATGTAGACATACCTTTAAGTAGTACCTGGTCCATGTCTGGTCAACCGTAGGAGCCTCATAGCCTTGCCCTCGAAATATTTTGGAGATCCTTCTGCACGGGTGCAGGAGCATCCAGAAGAGCTCTAAAGGGAGTGACCACGGGTGGGGCTGCTCCTCGTTTACTGGCCTTCCGAAGGTATCTGGATATTAGCTGGAGCTTCTCCGTGGCCCACTGGAGGCCGTCCTCCGTGAAGGGGGGCATGAACTGTTCGGTCTCCAACCCTGACTCAGGATGGTACAAGAAATCCTCGGCCTCTTGAGACCAGTCGATGATGGTGGCCTCCAATCCCCCCTGGCTGGAGGGCAACTGAAGCCGAGCCTTCCAGTCGTCTGAACAGGGAACAGCAGCAGCAGCTAGTTTATAATTGCGTTTCTTGGGGCCTGCGCCCCTGGCCGACAGCAGGCGAGACAAGCGAGCAACCTCGGCCTTGCGGTCCTGCTGGTGGGCTGCCACCAGCTCGTCGGTGATGTCCTGGCGCCACAGTGTGAGGCACCGTCGACGATGGCGTCGTAGGTCCCCACTGAGCGCTCGAATATAGCTGCGCCTAGTGCCTCACGAAGTTGACGCTGTTGCTGTATGAGACTGGTAAAGTGAGCTGGTCGCTGCTTGTACTCCGACGATGGCGAAGGTGGGGTCGTGAAATATGGAGCTGCTGCCTCGCCTATGACCTGAAGCAAATAAGACCAATCTCTGTTGGATGTCTGTTCCTCTCTTTGAAACTGCTTCCACTCATCCATTTCGTCAGAAATCCGTTGTTCAACCTTTTGAAGAAATTCCACTCTATGAGTACCTCGTCGTAGTCCGTCCATAAGGGCGTCTCTGTTCCAGCGGTGTACTGTCTGCACAACGCCCAGCTGTGGATGATCAGAAACTGACGTCGGTAATCCAAGTGTGTCCGTAATCGAGTATGCAATTCGAGCATGAACTGGGATATGATCTCGAGGCGTGTGAGCCGCTATGGCCTGTAATGATCTGCCCATGCGTCGTAGCGGCCCGACCGTGAGTCTGAAATAACGAGCACCTCGGACCGATGATGTAGTCCAGCTGGCTGCCTTGTCCTTGGTTATTGAAGTAGGTCGCGCCATATCCACGGTAAGTGTTGAGCACTGCCATATCAAGCATGTCCAGGAACGGAGAGAGGACCTCTGCCGAATATTTCTGTCGTAATGTGCCGTGATGGGGTCCGACCGCTGTGCCTCTACAGGTCGCCAAAGTTCCGAACCTTCTAATCTCGTGAGCCCACAAGCCCGGGTTGAGGTCGGTACAAATGAATTAAAGAATCACATGTCTGGTAATAAGCCTTGAAATGACCAGCCTTCGCGGGAACTGGTGGAAAGTAAATTGAAACCACAGCCACGCCATAATACTTACATCTTGCACGCAGAACAACACCTCGGCCAGGAATTGGGCACACAAGTGTTTGTACCACTGTGATGCGCTTAATGTGCGGCCCGGGGGGAATAAAACAGCCACAAGACTTATTGCTACGCGGAGATCTGAACCAGCCAGCGTCCAAGCACCATCTAGTGCCCACTCTGCGCCATGTAGCCACGCCAGCAGGTCCGTAACGCTGCACACCTGTTGAATTGAGACAAGTAAAATCAGCGTTCTGCGATAGATCCGCGATGTCCTGCAATCTGTCAGAGGTACTGGCGTACATGGGATTGAATTGCAGGATACTCAACGTGTGCTTGACCCTCTTCAGCGCCGTAGTCATTGTGCGGATGGCCGAGGCTGCACTTGTCCCTGTGGGCCCTCAACCCATGCAAGTGAAAGACCAAGAGAGACACGCTGCCTCGACTGAACGAGCGCCGAAGAGGTAGCAGTGTGGGCTAAATTAATGTACGGTGTGGTGGGTGTGGTCAGCCCTGCAGAGCCGACGCTTAGGAGGGCGAGGAGGGCGAGGAGGACGAGGACGGGGAGCAGGAGCAGAAGGAGATGGGATGGGGTGGATGAGGATGAGAACGAGAGGCGGACGAGTGCGACGATCAGGATGACGAGGACGAGGACTGAGGCGGGGAGGACGACGAGGAGGAGGGCGAGGAGGAGAGAGAAGCAGGAGGAGGACGACGGAACGGGGAGGGCGAGGCGCAATAGAGAGAGGGAGGCAGGAGAGCCAGAGCAATAGGACGTGCAAGTGGAGGGAGGAGAAGCAGCAAGCAGACGAGAGGAGGAGGCGGAAATGGAGGAGGAGGCGGGCGAGGAGGGTCAGGAGAAGGAGGAGAAGGACGGGGCTGGGGCGGGGGGAAAAGGGATGGGGAGGAGGGCACGGGGAGAGGGAGGGGGAGAGGGAACGGGGAGGGCGACGGCCTTCGCAAGGGTTTCCCATCCTCCCCTTCCTCCTCATCACTACCACCACCACCACTATCATCATCACCATCACCATCACCATCATCATCACCATCACCATCACCATCACCATCACCATCACCATCACCATCACCATCACCATCATCATCATCATCATCATCATCATCATCATCATCATCATCATCATCATCATCATCATCATCATCGTCGTCGTCGTCGTCGTCGTCCTCATCATCAGCATCAGCATCAGCATCAGCATCAGCATCAGCATCAGCATCACCATCATCATCGTCATCATCACCATCACCATCATTATAAGTATTATCGTCATCATTGTCATCATCGTCACCGTCATCACCATCATCATCATCACCATCATCATCATCATCATCATCATCATCATCATCATCATCATCATCTTCGTCATTACCATCGTCATCGTCATCGGCATCAGCATCGTCATCGTCATCGTCATCTTCGTCATCGTCATCGTCATCGTCGCCATCATCATCATCATCATCATCATCATCCTCATCCTCATCCTCATCCTCATCCTCATCCTGATCCTGATCATCATCAGCATCATCAGCATCATCATCAGCATCATCATCATCCTCATCAGCATCAGCAGCATCATCATCATCATCATCAGCATCATCATCATCAGCATCATCATCTTCATCATCACCATAAGCATCATCATCTTATGCTATTCGTTCCATCTCTCTCTCCCCAGTCCCCGCTTCAACACTCCATGCCTCCATGCACATCATTATCCCCCTTCTGCTCGCGCGCCCCAAGAAGGCCCAAGAAGCATCCAAGACGGCTCCAAGAAGGGGCCCAGGCAGGAGACCCTAACGGACATTTTGAGCCCTCGGCCCCGAGAGGCCACCAGGAGGCCCCAAGAGGCCCCCAAGAAGCCCCCAAGAAGCTCCAAGAGGCCCCTAAGAGGCCCCCAGGAAGCCCGTGGAGGCTCCCAAGAGGCTCCCAAGGAGCCCTCCGAGACCCCAAACAGAATCCCTGATGACTCTGACCCACGACCCAAGCACGGGGGCGGGATAGGCCGAAAGCCATTAGATCCGCCGCCCCCTGGGGTGCCCGGCGTGCTCGACGTCTGGCGCTTTCGGTACAGCCCGCCGACCACCCTGAAGGCCGCACAATCCGCAAACAAAAATCGCCCTATCGCTTCCAAGACGGCCAAGACGGCCCAAGACGGCCTCCAAGTCTGCCCAAGATCTTCCAAGATGGTCTCCACACCGGCCCAAGAGGGTCCAAGGATGCCCGGGCGATGCCCGGGCGCTCCGGGAGCGCGCCAGGAGGGCGCCCCCTATACGGCCCAAGAGACCCCGAGTCGCCGAAAGATCGTTCCAAGACGCTCAAGATGGTCTCCAGCTGGCCTCAGAGGCCGCGAAAAAAAAACAAGAGAGCCTCAACAGGCTCTCCATGAGGGCCCCAAAAAGCAAACATCGCCCCATTCACTTCGGAAAACGTGCGCGTTTCGCACGTGCGACGTTTGGGGGTTCACAGCGTCCAAAACTGCCTCAGAGGCCTCCAATATCGTCCCCTGACGGCCCAAGACGCTCCCAAGATGGGCCCAAGAGAACCCAAGAGGGCCCCAAAACAGCCCAAGAGGGCACCGAGAGGCGTCCAAGACGCCCCAAGAAGGCCCCAAAACGTCCCCAAGAAGGGGCCCAGGAACCGAAAAGTCTAGCTTTCAGTACCAAGAGGCCCCCAGGAGGCCGCAAGAGGCCCCCGAGCAGCCCCAAGGGGCTCCCAAGAGGCAACGCAAGACGCCCCAAGAGGTTCCCAGGAGGCCCCCCAGAGGCCCCAAGAGGCCACGGCACGGCCCCCACGAAGCCTCAAAACTGAGCCCCAGAGGCTCCCGAGAGGCCAACCACGAGAGCCCGACCAACATCCATGAGGCCTCCGACCCACCACCCGGGCGCGGTGGCGGGATGGGCCGAAGGCCATTAGATTATCAACGACCCCACCCAGCAGCGCCGCATTCACAACGATCATTCGGGCAATTTGCAGCGCCGCAGGCGGCACTCCTCGAACGATCGGTCCGAGCCACCCACGGTGGCTTCCAAACGGCCCACGACGCGTACAAAACAGGCCACCTGTGGAAGATATGAGCGCGCCTGAGGGCCCATCGGCGTGAGCCCACCCCCTGGGGGACGGAGCCCGCACTAGGAGTCGGGATGCCCCCCAGAGACGCGTGCGCCTTGTGAGGGCAGCGCACAATGAGGTTAGAGGTGGAGAGATGCGATAGAGAGACAGAACGATGTTGATAGAGGGAGGGAGGGAGGGAGGGAGGGATAGAGAGAGGTAGAACGAGCACGAGAGAGAGAGAGAGAACGACCACGACAGAGAGAGAGAGAGAGATAAGAGCATCCAGTGAACGGAAAAGACTCGGACCACGATCCCTGTGAGGGTCCTCGAAACCTTTAAGCAGCAGGATATGGCATGCGAGGCTCCTAAAGACCATAAACATCACATGTAAGCAAAACAAACAGAACATCGCACACGTAAGCGTTACATGAAACATACGTATGGGGACTCTACTAACAAGCTGTAGGTACAAACAATGAAAGCAATCTATATGTTTGCCCAAAACCAACAAGAAACCTCAGATTTGAAACAATAATCCATACCCCCCCCCCTCAAAAAAAAACATACGTGCAAGGAACAACAACAATTAGAAACCTTATACGTATACGTAAAACCAAGAGACAATCAACATGCAAAAACAAGAAGAAAACGCATTAGGGCCACGATCCATGGGAGGGTCCTCCAAAACCTGAAACAAAGCCTTATAACAAAACGAACTGCAATATCCCTGCGAGACCCCGTGTAAATCACAAATTTTCGGCAGTAGCGACCCCTCTGGCGGAGGGAGAGGGGAGAGAGACCGGGGAGGGAACGCAATCGCCAAAAACCTGTGATGTGTATTGTCCTTACGGGCATCACGAAGATTATGTTGTTGTCGTGTTATTCTTTTTTTGAGGTGCAAGTTCATAGGGCCATCACAGGGATAGTGGTCCCAAGACGACTCCTTTTTTTCTCACGAGATGGTGCTGGCTTTAACGAGAAAATATTATTATAGTCGTTCTGTGTAAGATTCTCCTATTGCTCTAAAAATGAAAAGTGAAAAGCGAGGGAACCGAAGGGAGAGGGGAGAGAGACCGGGGAGCGAGCGCGAATGCCAAAAACTTATGGTTTTATTGCTTCCCAGGGTCGCACAGGGTTTATTAGGATGTTTAATGATTTTTGTGTTTCTACGGCGCTCACAAGGATCGTGGTTCCGAGACGTTTCCTTACTCTTGGATTGTCTTAATTGATTATTGACTTGTACGGTTTTCTGGGTGTTTGTATTGAACACGTCTTCTTACAGCTTTTACGCGTGAGAGAGAGGGAACTGGAGTCAAAGGGGAGAGAGACTCAGGATGGGGCGCAAATACCAAAAACTTCTGATGCTTACAGTTTTCCCGGGTATCGCCAGGATGATTTGGTTGTTGAAATGATTATCTGCTTCTTTAGTCCCTCACAAGGATCGTGGTCCCAAGACTTTTCTCATTGCTTTGAAATGTGGAGTTTCTCATTCATATTAATTGTAAGGTTGTCGCATTGCTGTTTGTTGAAAGAGGGAAGGAAACCCGAGGGAGAGGGGAGAGAGACCCAGGAGGGAGCGCGAATGTCAAGAACCTTTGATTGTTACTGCTTTTAAAAGATTTCACACAGGTCATGAAGTTGCGATACTCGGGTTTTTGAAGCATTCAAATACCCTCTCAGGAATCGCGGTTCCAAGACGACTCCTTATTTCTTTAAACATTGAATTTCCTTTTAAACTTTAACGATAAGGGTGTCTTACTGTTGTGCATTTGTCAAATTATTTGATTGCTGTTCGTGAGAGAGGGAAGGGAACCCGAGGGAGAGGAGTGAGAGACCGGGGAGGAAGCGCTAATGCCAAACACCTGAGTTTAAGTAAATCTCACAGGGATGCTTCGTTTTCCTAGTGTTGTAGGACTCTCACAGGAATCGTGGTCCCAAGACGTGTTCTTATTTTCTAAAACTGTGGATATTTGTATTGATTCATTTTGTATGAGGTTTTCTTATTGCGTGTATGTGTGAGGATTTCTGATTGTTGTTATGTGTGATGGTTTCGTATTGCTTTCATCTGGGTATTTTTTCTTGTTTTTGGTTGCAAGGTGTGTTCCAAATGTTTCCATTGCTGAGGCCCTCGCAACAACGCTGCATCAACATCGACATTAAAATATGTATGAATTTGATCGTTTACAGTCCTCGGGCTTCGGGGGTCCCCGCTTCCATGTATAGGAGGTGAGGGGGTGAGATCGAAATGGAACGGAGAGCCCCCCTACCGGGAAATCGGTTTCGGTTTCGTGTTCGTGCGTGCCGTGCGTGCGGGCGAGGCGAAGCTGCGTGGACGGGCGAGAAATGTCCCGCCTCTGGCTGAGGCGCGGCCGGACCAAAAGTCTCCCTTCCGGCAACTGGTGGCGCGCGGTGTCCCGCCGGTGTCCCGTCCCGTCGCTGTCCCGATGATGATGATGATTATGATGATGATGATGATGATGATGATGACGATGTTGATGATGATGATGATGATGATGATGATGATGGCCATGGTGGTGATGATGATGGTGTCCCGATGATGATGTTGATGATGCTGATGTTGCTGATGATGGTGATGATGGTGTCCCGATGATGATGACGATGATGTTGATGATCCTGATGATGTTGATGATGATGAGATGATGAGATGATGCTGATGATGATGATGATGGTGTCCCGATGATGAT
>CAUYUJ010022086.1:27500-80000 GCA_963575745.1 Prorocentrum cordatum | reverse complement strand
TTCCTCTCGCGCGCCCACGCAGCTTCGCCTCGCCCGCACGCACGACACGAACGAAACGAAACGATTTCCTGGTTGGGCGTCTCCGTTCCACTGCGATCTCACCCCCCAAACTCCGATCATATTTCTCTCTCTCTGGCTCTTTCTCCCTCTCTTTTCTCTCTCCCTCACTCGCTATCACTCACTCTTTCTCCTCTCTCTTTCTCTCTCTCTCTCTCTCTCTCTCTCTCTCTCTCCCCCCCTTTCACTCACTCAATTACTCACTCGCTCTCTCTATCTCACTATCTCTCTCTATCTCTCTGCCTTCCTCTTTCCTTTCTTTGCTTCTCTCTCTCACATTCTCTCGTTTTCTTTCTCTCTATCTCTCTCTCTGTTCTTTCTCTCTCTCTCTCTCTTCCTCAGCGCATCCAACACCATACGCACACACACACACAAACGCACACGCATACCACACGTTTGGCATGGAAAGCAGTATCCTTCCATCCCAACCTCATCCTCCTCGGCCTCCTTTCCACATTTTTCCCTCCCATCCCCTCTCCTTTTCCCTTCGCCCTCGCATCGCCTCCCTTCCCTCCGCGTTTTCTCTTCCTCCGCCTCCTTATTTCCTATCACCAGCTCCATCTGCAGTCCCCTCTCCTCCCGTTCCCCCCCTCTCCTCCCCTCGCCCCCCCCCCAGGCTCCAACCCATCCTCCCTTCCTTCCACTCCTCTTCGTTCCTGCCTCCACGCTCATCGTTCCTCGTTCCTCCTCCTCCTCTTTCTCATCCTCTACCTCCTCCTCCTCCTCCTTGTCCTCCACCTCAACCTCGTCGTCGTTCTCCTCATCCTCTTCCTCTTTCTCCTCCTCTCCCTCCTCTTCCTCTTCCTCCTCCTCCTCCTCCTCATCCTCCTCATCCTCATCCTCATCCTCATCCTCATCCCCATCCCCATCCTCCTCATCCTCCTCCTCCTCCTCCTCATCATCATCATCATCACCATCACCATCATCATCATCATCATCATCATCATCATCATCATCATCATCATCATCATCATCATCATCAGCATCATCAGCAGCATCATCAGCATCGTCATCATCGTCATCCTCATCCTCATCCTCATCCTCCTCGTTTTGTTTCTTCTGGGTTTCATTTGTCCGACTAATCCTCTCTTGCTCCGATCCTCACACCCCCATGGAATACATCTCACTGTGCCACAACGCCGGGCGATACACATTCAATCAGGGTGTTCCTTCCGGCCTGTCGAGAAAATACCAAAGCATGGTCGTCCGTCTCAACATGGACGCCCATGATTTGCGTCGCCCCCGTTGCGTCGTGAGGAGGAGGAGGAGGAGGAGGAGGAGGAGGAGGAGGAGGAGGAGCAGAAGATGGAGGAGGAGGAGAAGGAGGAGGATCTCAACATGGACATGAACCACGTCGCCCCCGCTGCACAGCGCTTGGCAAGGCACGGGGGCGGGGGCGCACCTCCCGCGCCAGAGGCCCGGATGCCGCTCCCCCCCCGGGCGTCGCACCCCATTTTTCCAGGCACTTGACCTAAACGAAGGATTGCAAAAAAACCCAGGATTGCAAAAAAAACCGATTGCAAAAAAAACCGATTGCAAAACAACCCAGGATTGCAAAACAAAAAAACGATTGCAAAAAAACCTTCGTTTTTTTTTGCAATCCTTGAACGAAGGATTGCAACAAAAAAACCCTTCGTTTTTTTGAAATCCTTGAACGAAGGTTTTTTTGCAATCCTTCGTTTTGTTGCGATCCTTTTTCCAGGTACTTGACTTCTCGCTCGGGCGCGGCGCCCGTTTTTCGCGCGCGAATGCAGGGCAGCTTTGAATACATAGGATGTTTGAAAAATATACGACTTTCAATGCGTGATCCATCTATGAACAAATTCATGCATGGACCCATCGTTGTTTTTGATACTAAGTCCCTGCATCTTTATCGGGGATGGACAGACCCCCCTTTAGTAAAACGTGGTTTAGTCAAAACGACCTGAGGCCTAAGCCTGGAGGGCGCAAACCTGGAAAACAACGGCCACGGCGCCCTCTCGAGAACCGAAAACGGACAATTCACTAATCGACGTGTCACTGTTGGGGGTTCTGTCCACCCCCGACTCTAAGACATGATCCGCACGCGGAGCTTGTGCTGAAGACGGCAGCGCACGCACGCGCGCGAGCGGGCGACCATGTCGCCCTCGCCTCGGCGCCGCGCAGATGTTCCGCCTGGAAGTGGCGGTCACGCCTCGGCGGGGCGCGCACGTTCGGCGGCGACCCCCGGGGGGGAAACGAGAAGGGGCGTGCCCTTCTCTAGGGGGCAAACAGACCTACCTCGCTTTTGACCACCCTCGCTTCCAAGAGATGCCAAACGATGCCAAATTGCAGCCTGTACTGGTCAGGCAGCTTGACGCGGAGGCGCGTGGTATGGCTTGGTTTTGCCTGGAAGCGAAAGCGGGGCAGGTAATTCACGCTCTGATTTTCAGAAGGTTACGGGTCGTGCACGGAGGTTCCAGGCTGGTCGAAGGTGTAGTGGAGCCAGAAGGAGAAGCCACAGAAGAAGGAACAAAAAGGCTTGGAAATGCCCCGCTTTCCTGGCAAATTCTCGGAACCTTCCCCTGAGGCACAGAACACTGTTCCGAAGAACAGAGGGCTTCAGAGAAGCCCCGCCGCCTTCAGAGAACGCCTCCTCCTTTTCACTTTTCCCCTTTGCTCGCCGCCGATGTTTGCCACTCGCCAATTTGGGGGGGGTGCCCGCGCGAATGGGCGATCTGTCGCCTCCGCCCAAACTCCGCGCGCACTTCGTCCGGAAATGGTGTTCCGCGCGAGCGCAGCGCAGGGTTCGTTCGCCGAAACGCATTCAAGCGACAGCGGCAGCGGGGCCGCGCGCGACCTGGCGACATGCCGACATCGCCCAAAACATCTTCTTTGCGGATTCAGATTGACTCCGACCAGTCCCTACTGATCCCTACTGATCCCCATGCTTCCTACTGACTCCCATTGGTCCCTTTGGGTTGCTACTCATTACTATTGATCCGTATTGGTTCCGATTGATTTAACGGTTCCCATTGATTCCTGCTAGCTCATATGTTTCCGAACTGTTGCTGTTGCTTCCGAATGACGTCGACTGATTCCGACTGATTCCCACTCATCCCTAATCCTGCTGCTTCCCCACAGCTTTCATCCAATTATAATGATTCCGGCTTCCCTGGGATTCCAGAAGGCGCCGTGTAATTCCTGCCGGTCCCGAATGATTCTTTTTGATTCCTATTGATTCCGACTGACTCCGATTCATCCCGACATATTCCTACTGATTCCTATTGAACCCTGCTCTGCTCGAACTTGCCGCGCGCGGTCGTCTGCGCGACGCGACGAAGCGGCGTCGCCGCGCCCCGCGGCGCGGAGTCCCTCGGGGCCGCGCGCAGACTATGAGAACGCCACCCCGCGACACATGGCGACAAACCCAGACCCCCGACGTCGTGATTTTTTCACGACGTCGACCCCCAGAGGTCTGGACCCCTTCCCCGGGACCGGTTCTTCGTCCTGAGTCGTTTTTTGACGCTCCCGAGGCCCGGGGAGGGCCCCCGGGGGCCGAAAATCGCGAAAAACCTCCCGTCGTGATTTTTTTCACGACGCCAGGAGGTCTGGGAAGCAAGCGCGTCACATCTCGACCAGCGCGTCCGCATCTGCCTGTCGCGGCGCCGAACGCAGGGACGGGGCGCCCTCGACGCGAAGCTGGGCGCTCCGCGAGGCCGGCGCGGGAGGGGGAACTGGGGCGGAGAAGCCGACGCCCCTCTTCGAATGTCAGGCGACACCGCTGCGGGAGGCTGAGATGGGCGCGTGTCCACTTCAATTCGATCGATTCGGTTGATTCCTACACATCACCGTTGATTCCGACTGACTCCTGTAGTTGAAGTGATCCGTATTGGTCCCGATTGCTTCCTATCGATCCCGATAGGATCCCGCCGACTTATTTCGCCCCCGATTGGGTCCGACTGGTTCCTATGATTCCTCCCAGTTCCTATAGATCCCTATTGATCACTATTGCTTCACATTGATTCCTACTGGCTCTGACTGCTCCCTACTGCTGCCACTTGATTCCAAAGTATTCCAACTGTGTCTGACTGGTTCCGAGTGATTCCTATCGATTGGCGTCGATTCCAATTAACTCAGATTGATTCCGAATGATTCCGTTGGATCTCCCATGGGACCCCAGTGACTCCCATTGATTCATCTCGATTCTTGCCGATGCCAATGGATCTGTCTGATTCCACTGCTTCCGATTGATTCCAACTGATCCCTCTTACATGTTCTTGTTGGAATTAGATGGTTTCCTATTGACTCCTACGGATATCCCTATGATTCCTGATGCTCCCTACTGGCTCCTTGCGATTTCAATTTGTTCCTCGTGATTCCGGCGCATTCCGATCGATTCCGAACTGCATATTTTCCAACGGCTTTATATGATTCCACTTGGCCCCTACGGGTGCCAAGCGATTCCCGGCGTTTCCGATTGCCCCGCAACGAGTCCCATCGACCCCTATTGATGCCGAAAGATCCGCGTTGATTCGTGACGATTCAGATCAATCCCTGCGCACTCCCATTGCTTCTAACTATTGCTGAACGATCCCCGCTGTTTCCTATTCGCCCCCATCGACTCCAATTGCTTTCTGATGGCGCCAGATACTTCCTGCTGGCCCCAATTGATCCCTTTTCATCCCTGCTAATTCGGATTCAGTTCGCCCCCATGGCGCCTGCAGCCCCTAGCTCCCAAGACTGGGGCCGAGTGCCTTGGCGGCGTCCGCATCCACATGCTCCGGGGGGCCAGCAGCCGCGTGTCCAAGGGGGGCAATTGGCCGTTCACTTCCTGCGGCTGCAAGAAGAACAACGCGCCCTGGCAACGATTCAAAGTCCGCTGGGCTCACCGCGTCGTTCCAGGGCGCGGGCCGCCGCGTCTTCCGATCGGGGCGCGGGCCAATCCTGTCGCGCCTGGACAGTGGCCTGCCCCCGCGCATGGTCCTGCGCTGTTTCCTGCTCGCCCTGACCCTCTTTTCATGGCTGGCGGCGGCGGCGGCGGGCCCCATCGCGGCGGCGGGCTTCAGTCAGGCGGGCGCCGCCCCCCGGTCACTCCTGAGAGCGAGGTTAAGACGCTCAAGGAGTTGCGCGCTCAGCTTGCCGCCGCGGGCGACACCGGAGGCGCGGCCAAGTGCGAGGGGCCCGTTGCCAAAGAGGCGGAGATTGCGAGTCATCGCCAAGCCCCCCCTTTACAGCGGCAGTTCAAGAAGGCTCTCCACGACGCGCGCACTCTCGAGGGCAGGTTGTCGAAGGCTGTCGGGGCCTTTGAGTCGACGGCCGCTTTGCTCGAGAATCATCGCGGTCGCGCCAAGCCCCTGTCTCACGAGTTGCGCGAAGGAGAGAAGTCCCACGAGTGGTCGGCGGAGCAGCTGCGCTCGCAGGTGGCGCCCGGGCCCTCTGCATCAGTCCTTCCAGGCTTGTCGATCGAGCCCATTCTCGCGGGGGAGGAGGTCAACATCTCATTCGCGTCCGTCGACGCGTCGGCGCGTGGCCTGTCTGAGGCCGACAAGGAGCTCGAGGAGCGCGTTGCAGTCGGTCGCGGGGCGAACTGCGACAACTGGCCAAGCCGATGTCCGGCGACGCGATGGAGAAGTTCAGGCAGGTGGGGCGGCCGCAGAACGGCGAGGCGGCCGCGCTGGCGACCAAGAGACGCAAATGCGACCTCGGACAGGGCCATGCGGGCGGCGCGTCGGCGGAAGCTTCGACTCCGACGGGGGCGAGCAACACTCCTGGTACTAAGAGACCTTCGACGGCGGAGGGGCGGGCGATCGATGCCGAACGCGGGCTTGCGGACGCCGAGGGCCAATCGTCTTCTGATCGGAGCGCCTTGTGGAAGCGAGCTGAGGCCGTCGCCGTGCCCTCGCCGCCGACGCCCGTCGCCGATGTGGCCCCTGATGGCGATCGCCCTCGGGATGGCGAGGCCGCGTCGGGTCTTTGACGGTTTAGAATGCAGTGCTGGCCGCTTTCTCCTGAGGCCTGTGTCCCAGGGGCTCGTTTCTCCTCCGGGCTCTCCGGGGGGCCCCGGGGGCCCGCTCGCTGGTCGCCGTCTGGGGGTGCCCCGCGGGTCGGCCGCGTAGAACGGCTGCCGCTCTGCTTCTGCGCTGGATTGACTTGGGCTAGAACGCCCCCGCCCCACTCTAGAAGCGCCCCGTTCTTCTCCAGAACCGCCGCCCCTCAGAGTAGAGCCGCCCCGCTCCACTCCTGAACCGCCCCTGCGCGCTGAAGTTTTTGATATTGGGGCCATCGAGGCTTCGCCTAGGCCTGATGACTCCAGCCGCCCCCGCCTGGGCCCCGACTTTTTGGGCTCTAAATTTGTGCTCCAAGGGCATCTTTTTCGCGCGGTCCGCCGCGCCCTGGCCGGGGCCGACGCGGCCCTGCACCCCGCGGTTTCTAGCATGGAGCGCCTCTGAGAGCCCCTTCCGATGCCAGTGGGTACTGTTTGCCATCTGGCAGCGGACGCGTCGGAGCAAAGGGCGGCGCTCGATGCGCCAGCGTAGTTATCCTCGTCTTCCGAGGGTCAGCTGCGCCCGCTCATCGGGACCTGCAACGCATCAGGGCGGGGGCGGGGTCAAACCTGGGCACGGAAGACGGAAGCTCACGCTGCGCCGTTGGAGGGGCGCAAGCAAGTTGAGCATAATATTGCATCACTTGGGCCACCAAGCGCGACTGGAAGTCGTTGTGGTCGCCAGCTACCACATGACCTGGTGGCGGACATTCGGCGGGCGCGGCCATCCTGGTGAGGAGTGGGCCTGGGCCACGCCCCCCTGCTTCGGGACATGAAGTGGCCCCAGCGCGCGTGGCCGCTGGCATAGTCGAGCTTCCTGGATCCTACCCCCTCCCCTGGCGCGCTGCTCTTTTCCCGATTGCGAGGACCTCTCGGAACGCAACCCCCCCCTGCTCTCTGCTGCCTGTCCCTTGGGGGGGGGGGGGCCTTGGGATTTGAAAACCTGTTGGAAGGGATTTCAACTTGGAACCCTGGATCGCGCTGGGATCGGGCGCGCAGGAATTGGGCTGCACCGCCCTTCCTGCGTCGGGCGAGCACGCGCGCCGGTCCACGGCGGGCTCGATGCAGCAGACACATTGGGACGTCTTGCGCATTATACCCAGACCCCCGACGTCGTGATTTTTTGACAACGTCGACCCCCTGAGGTCTGAACCCTTTCCCCGGGACCGGTTCTTCGTCCTGAGTCGTTTTTTGACGCTCCCGAGGCCCGGTAAGGGCCCCCGGAGGCCGAAAATAGCGAAAAACCTCCCGTCGTGATTTTTCCACGACGCGAGGAGGTCTGGGTATATCGCGCCCGCGGACGCGTCCGCCGCCATCTGCGCCGGCGGTGGAAGCGACCCAGCCCTCGGCGGCGCTGCGCGGCTGGGCCGTCGGAAAGGGGGCCCAGGATGCGGCGCGGCAGCGGCCGCTCCGTGCCGAGCCCAGCGCCGAGGATAATGCGAAGGGAAACTGGGACACACAAATAAATGCACACAAATGAAAAGATTCCCCATATTTTCCCATATTTTCTGGGTTTCTGTATCCCCCCCCACTTCCCATATTTTCCCATATTTTCCTCGGGGTCAACGATTAATTGTGTCTGTGTGTGTTTTTTTCCCTCCTGAGCCGAGTCCAGCGCCAAGGATAATGGTCCGGCCGCGACGGCCCTCCTCGATCTGCACAAACACAAC
Organism: Prorocentrum cordatum; assembly: GCA_963575745.1. NCBI lineage: Eukaryota > Dinophyceae > Prorocentrales > Prorocentraceae > Prorocentrum > Prorocentrum cordatum. The sequence goes on along the minus strand of CAUYUJ010022086.1, from coordinate 72,269 downwards.
GCGACGATTGATCTCCGCAAAATGTGTTCCATCGGTGCAAGATGTCGAGGTTTCCGCTGGCTCTTGCGAGAGCTGCGGTGTGCAAGCGCCTTCGTGGCAGACGGTCCTGGCTTTCGGGTTTTACCCGCGGGCCCTTTTGGGCTTCCAAGGCTATTGCGGCTGGTTGCGGGCCCGCGCCGGCCCCGATCCATCTGAATCTGCTGCGCCAGGTGCATTTCATGTTGTGCATTGACGATTCTGGCCTTTCATCCTGATAAGAAATCGCCCGTCTGTTCCTCGAGAGCGCTCGCCCTGGGCGCTCGGCGCTCGCCCCGGGTGCTCGGCGGGCCCCCGCGCGCCAAGCGCGGCAAACTTCGGCGCGGGCAACGCCGCGGGCAAGGCGCGTCGACGCCAATGGAGACCTGGCAAGGCCCAAAAAGAAGGGAACAAGCCCAGGAGCCGCTGTGCCAGGTTGGCGCGCTTGAGACCCACGGTCGGGGGCCGCGCGGCCCGTCGCGCGCTCGCCGCGGGGCCCACGGCTGGAATCCGGCTAGAAACCCCTTCGGCAACGGAATTCACGAGGTTGCAGATTGCGAGCTGTTGCAGTTTCGTCGCCAAGCGGCCTCAACGCTGCGGCCCACCAGGGGCCGCGCTGACTCGCGGCGGTAGCGCCAATCATCCGCTGGGCCAAGGCGGTTTGGATATCCCACCGTTCTCCGTACTCGTCGTCTGCCCCCTTAACCGAGCTCTGAGGAGCTCGGGGCGTCGGCGTCCGCGGGAGGGGGGGGGGGGCGTGGAAAAATATGTCTGGGCCTGCGTCGGCCATTCGGAAGCCCCGTGGGCGCATTTCCTGGAAAATGGGAACTTTTGCCGCGATCACTTCGGCCTCAAGTTATTGAAGTTTACGCCTCAGCTGCTGAAGACGCTTCTGCAGGAAGCAGTCGTTCGCGGGCTAGGGCGGGACTCGGGGGCCAAACTTAACCTGAATGGGGGGGCGTGCGTCGATGGAGTTTCGAGGTGGCCCCAGAGCTCTCGGCTCGGTCCCTTCCAGGAAAGTTGCGTGTGAGGTCTTTGCTTTGCAACGCCATTTACACTAGGCAGCGCGCTGCCGACCTTGGCTGCGCCGGGCCGCCTACGCGGCGCCCGCTGCGCCTCGACGCGGAAGATACACTAAGGCATCGCTTTATAGCGTTGCACGGAGGTGTCGAGCGAGAGGGAGGCTACGGTAAAGGACGAGGTGAGGAGGTGGGAAGAGGACGCGGACGACGCGATCGCGTGCTTCGGAGACTTCAATCACCCCGCCGAATCTTTCCCTCGCCCTCTTCATTCGGGCGGCGCTGGTCGAATGGGCGCCGGTCGCTGACGGGCCCCCCGCGCTCGACGACGCTTTCGTCGGGATGCGTTCGCGGACGGGCCATGCAGCGAGAGGGCCGCCCCCGAACTCGATCGCGCGGGCTGGGCCTTCTCGCTCTGGCATCGCGACGCAGGCCTCGAGATCGTTAGAGCGCGGGGGCCAGCCCGGCCCCCGTGTTCACCGACGGCGCAGGCCTCCGAGATTCACGCTTACTCGATCGCGCTACAGCGGTCGAGTGGTCCGTGCGAGTTGTTCGTTGACCGTCGATTGTCATGCCCCTCCGCGGGGAGAGGAATGCCCCCCCAAGCGTTCGCGCGCCGGAGTTGCCCAACAACGCCGTCGAAAGTTCCCCCCGCGGTGCGAAGCGCCAAGGCCCACCAGTCCATCGAAAGAGCCGAAGATAGCTGGGATCTCCACTCGCGCGAAGGCAACCATGCCGTCGACGTTTCGGCAAGACAAGCGGCGCTGACCCACCCGCAGCCCGACCGCGCGGAAGCTGCGGATGTAGATTGCAAGCTGGCCATTGCGAGAGCTGCGGGCGCTCTGGCCGCGAAGCTCCCACCGCTTTGGCCGCGGCTCGATATCGGGCCGAGCGCGCAGAGGGCCCGCGCGGCCACCCCGCGAGCTAAGGGCAGGGTCCGACGCAAGCTCGGAGCTTGACGGGGCGAGGCTGGCAGTGTTATTTTTTTCGCAGATCACGTTCAGCCGACAAGACGCCCCCGAGCTTGTGCCGCGGTGGCGCGAGCGTCGGGGTCCACGGCGTGGATGCCCATGCGTTTTCCTGCAGCGCGCCGTTGCTTGTCGCCCCGGGCGGCAGCCTTGTTTTTGCGCGCCTCAAGTGCACGCTTTGCGCTGGAAGCGGGCAGGCTCAGCCTCCGACGGCCCTGCCAGCCGACCCCAGAGAGTGGAGCTCAGGGTCGGAAGCACGCCTGGAGCCAGATCGCGAGGGGATGGCACCCCAAGCGCGGAGACGTCGCGGTCTCTGTTGGCCCATGGGCAACCATGGAGGAGGAGGAGGGGGAGGATGAGGAGGCCCCGGCCCCCCGCCGAGCCCCTCCTGGGCCTCGCCCCGCACGCGCATCGGCGCGGGATGAGTCGCGAAGTCAAATGAGCTGGGGCGCAAGAAATCAAATTATCCCAGTGCTACCCCACCTAGGAGTTGGAGCCTCTAGGAAAGCAACATTCGTCGTAGTTGTAGCAATAGCGGTAGCTATGCTATGCTGCGCTATGCTATGCTATGCTCTGCTCTGCTCTGCGATGCTTGCTATGCTGCGCAATGCTATGCTGGGCTAGGTTAGGCTAGGCTATGCTATGCGATGCTAGGCTATGTTGCGCTATGCTATGCTGCGCTATGCTATGCTATGCTATGCAATGCAATGCAATGCAATGCAATGCAATTCAATGCAATGCATTGCTGTTGCTTTGCCTTCGCTTTTGCTTTCACTTCTGCCTTTGCTTTTGCTTATGCCTGGCGCCCGGGGAGCGCAAATGGGGGAACCGCGCGTTTGCTTGCACCTGTGCTGTCGCATTTGCTCGGCCCCCAGGGGGCCGGGGGAACCGCCCGGGGCGATTTCCACTGCCCGGCCCCTCTACGCCAGAAAGTAAGAACCCTTCTAAGCAGAGCCCAGGTACGAAAAAAAGACAAGTCAGCAGTGGACCCCTCGATAAAATCCCGTCGCAAAGGGGCGCGGCCCACTGGCTCGCGCAGCGCGCGCGCGCCGGGCTCGGAGCGCCAGCGGCGGGCGAGGCGAGCCGCGGCGGAGGCGAGCTAGAGAGCAGCGCCGACGCACTAAAACGCGCGGGCAGAAGGCGCGGCACGGCAGAAGGTCGAGCGTCGGGCGCCGGCGCCGCTCGGGGGCCATCGCGCGCAAGCACGAATCACCAGGCAAACCTCGCGCAAAAAGGGGCGCGAGACGAGAGGACCACCGACGCATTCCTTCGCCCCCCAATCGGGGCGCGATTATCCTTCCCGCGACCGCTCGCGCAGAACCACGCCCATGGCGACTGGGCAAAGCCCCAGCGCCAGGTGGGTCTCTCGCGCCGCGCGCCGCTTCCGCCGCCGCATGGGCGGCGCCTCCGACTCGCCCGCCCCGGGCGCTCAAACGCTCGAGCGAAAAACGAGAATCGCCTCGATAGGAGCCGGCCTTCTCTGCAGAGCACCCTGAAACGACAGGCGGACGACAATCTGCTCAAAGGCAGAACCGCCCACCCGCCCCATGGAGCCTCAGAAAGGGTTTTCAACGGCGCATGCCCAGGGCCAGGCGGCGCAACTGCGACGCGGCCAGATCGTCGCCGCGCCGCCCTGGCAGGCCGCTCGACGGAGGGGGCCCCTAGCCGAGACCTAGAAGTTCGGCCGCCTCGCGGTCCGCGGCTTCGCCGATTAGAAATCTGCGTCGCAGCGAAGCGCGGCCTGCGCGGGGGCGCGCTTCGCGCGCGGGCGGGCGTCGAGCGCGCGGCCCCTGCGCGCAGCTACTGGCGCTGCTGACGACGGCCGGCGCGCGGCGCGGCACACCCTGCCGGGGCGGGGGGCGGCTGGCACGCGCGAAGCGGACGGGTCTAGAATCGCGGCCTGGCCCAGCAGGCATCGCGGCGCGGGCTACTTGCTCGGGGCGTCGAGCCACGCGCCGAGCTCTTCCTCGAGCCAGCCAGGGGGCGTCGCCCCCGCGTGGACCACGCCCCCTCAGCGCGCAAGGCGCGAAGAATCAGGTCCCTGTGGGGGACGGTCTTCATCGCAATCAGGATACTCAGGTTGTTCTCGTCGTGGCACTTCTCCAAGCGCGCCGTCTGGGCGTGGCTCGTTAGGTCGAGCTTGCTGGTGCTGGGCTGCCCCATCTCGTCCTCGTCGCCGTTGACCGCCTTGAGCCACTGGTTCAGCTCGCCCTTGATTGCTACGCCCACGTTGCACGTTGCGAGCGCCTCCACCAATGCCACCAGCAGGCAGGCTGCGGGATACCCGAGTGTCTTGAAGCCCTTTTTGTCGCCCTGCCGTAGACCGTAGGGGAACACCTCCAGCGTGTCGCTGACGGCCGGCACGGCCTCGTGCTTCATGGGAAGCGTCACTGTGTCGACCGTGCGCGCCAGTGCGAGGCGGCCGCGATCCGCCGTCCGGAATAGCAACTTGCCCATCACCAGGAGCGTGGCGTGCAAACGTTTGTCCTTCGAGGTCCGCGTCTTTTCGCCGTGCTGCCCTCGGCGGCGGCGCCCGCCGCGCTTGCGACGAAGCGGGCGCTGGCCCGCGCCGTCCTCCTGGCCATCCGGAGCGTTGGCAGGCGGCACTGGGAGCGAAAGCGTCCGTGGTCTTCGCCTTCTTCGCGGCGTCGGCGGGCGCGGCTGCGCTGGCACCATGACCAGGCGCCGTCGAGGACGCCCGCGGGAGGCGCCACGAGGCCCTCTGCGGGCGGGGCCGGTGCTGCCGTCCTCGCCGCCGGGCGCCAGCACGGGACGATGTCGGGATGGCCGCGACGCCCTGGCCCCGCCAGGGGGGCGCAGGCTCGCCGAGCGGTGGCGGCGGCGCCGCGGGCGCCGCGCGAGGCTGACGGGCCCGAGGGCGTGGTTCAGCAGCAGGTGCTGGTGGTGGAGGCACCCCAACATGAAGTAGGCGTAGTGACGCCGCTTGGCAGGCGCGGCGGGTCTCCGAAGTATCGGAAGCCTCGGGCGGCATTCCATTCCTCACCGCGGAGACAACGACACCGATTAGGCACTGAGGAACCTGCTCCATTTTTGTCTGGGGGTCGGGCCCTGTTCTAGGGTTGCCCCGAGTCACTACCTGCCCCGCCCTACCTTGTGGTGTCTGGCTGGACTTCGCCTTTCTTTTCTTCTTGTGCGTCGCTGGCTTGTGCCAGCGCGCTGCTTGCCTCGCCGCGGTGGCAGCAGCACTGTTTAGACATTTAGAGGACTGCCCCAGCTTCTTATGGGTGTATGGTGGTGTCGTGGGTCGGGTCCTGTACCAGGGCTGCCCCGAGGCAGCACCCGCCCGTTCTAGCCCAGAACGGACCCGTTCTTAGGCTAGAACGGGGCCGTTCTAGTCTAGAACGGCCCCTTCCTGCCCTGGTGGCGCCAGGCAGGGTTTCACGTCTTGTTTCTCTCGCCCAGCCTGTGTGCGCGGGTATAAACTTCGAGCCTGCCTGTTAGATGTCGGTTTCTGGTTTTGCTTTTTGCTTATGGGGTCTCGCCCTCCCCTGAAGTGACGTGCGGGCTGCATGCTGCGGTGCGGCAAAAAATCCTCCTCCTCCTCCTCCTCCTCCTCCTCCTCCTCCTCCTCCTGCTGTTTGCCCCGCCCCCTCCCATCACCTGCCCGAGGTGAGAGGCAACGCAACCAGGCGGCGGGCCGCACATGCCGCTTCCCCGCCAGCATTCTGGATGATGAAGGTCCTTGGCCGCAACAGGAACGTCGTTGTCGACGCCGCCTTCGCCGCCGCCGTCGCCACTTTCGCCGCCACCGCTTTCGTCGTCGCCGCCCTCGCCGTAGCCGCCGCGGCCACCACGTTCTTCGTCGTCGGTGCCGCCTTCGTCGTTTTGTGCCGGTCGGCGGGGGGCGGCGGCGGGTGGGCGAGGAGAAGGGACGGGAGGAGGCCATGTGGAAGCAGAGAAGCAGGATGGCACGCGCGAAACAGTGAACAGGATGGAGCAGCGGTGCCAAGATGGTCGGAGTAAGACTGCGAAGGCGAGGCGGATGAAGGGGACCAGACTGATGGGGGGGATGGAGGAGGCATATGCAGAGGGGGAGGACGGGGCAGGCGCCACGCGCACACGTCTTGCATTTGACCACATCGTAGCTACAGTCGGGGCGTTGACCTAAGGAACCCTCAATAAGGAACGAGGCCCCTTTTTCCCATGAGTTAAACTTCGATTTCCCATCGAAACCCCAAGCAAAACCTAAGGCGAACTGCAAAACAACTAAGGAACACCGAGCCCCTCCCCAACGAAAAGGGTTCCTTCCTCAGCGCCCCGACTGTACTCACAAAGCACCGGGGATGTAGGCCACGAAAGCTCGTCAAATGTGGGGGCGGCCCGCGCTGTACGCAGTCGCCCTCCATGCCACACGCCACTGCCATCACACTGCTCCTCTTGCCCCTTCAGTTCAACCGTGGCCTCCTCTTCGTCCTCCTCCTGCCTCCTCATCCCCCTGTTCCTCCTCTCCTCCTCTCCTTCTCCTTCTCATCCCCCTCACCCCTCCCTCCCTCCCTCGTGGTGGTTTGCCTTTTTCTTCCCTTATCCCCATCCTCCTCACCACCATTTTCCTCCTCCTCCTCCCCCTCCTCCTCCTCCTCCTCCTCCTCCTCCTCCTCCTCCTCATCATCATCATCATCATCACCACCACCACCACCACCACCATCACCATCACCATCACCATCACCATCACCATCATCATCATCATCATCATCATCATCATCATCATCACCACCACCACCACCATCATCATCATCATCATCATCATCAGCATCATCATCATCATCTCTTCCTCCATCCCTCATGTAACCCTCACCCCTCATGCTCGACATTTCGTACACAGGAACAAACTGCCCAGGAGTTTGAGATCCCCAAAAAACCACGGCCGCAAATTAGTCAGTCAGCATCGTGGCCATTCTCTCCAATGCCCCTCCTGTGCATCATGGACACATGGTCGGGCCATGCTAGATGCGATATTTCCGACCAGCCCGAAGGCCGTGCCAATCTAAAACTCACTCGGGGGGGGACTTGGCCCATGCTTCTGGCCCCCAGGCGATTACGCGATCGTCGCGCATGGAAGCTTCACTGGCAAGCAGGAGCGGGAGGAGGAGGAAGGAAGCGAAGGGGGAAGGAAAGTGGGAAGGCTGGGAGAAACCGCTCAGATCTCGATCGCAGGTAACTTCACGAAGAACGCTACGCTGACAGGCACAAATTCAGTCAGTCCAACTTTGAAGCAGTCGGCCTCGATGGTGCGCCCCGCTAGGTCGCCAAACATACGAGAAAGAACACCGTTGTGACAGTGTTCCGTGCTCGATTTGTTGGACGAGCGAATCTCTATGTCCGTTGCGCTTGACGCTCCAATATGTGACGGGCTGCTGCGCCAGAGCCGCTTCCAGCTGGTGCTTCATCCGATGGCCAATAAGCTGGCCCGCTTCCTCCTCAAATGGAACCCACCCAACATTTTCCTCTGGAGTGCGTCCAATTTGTCGAGGTCTTTTTGAGCGAGGTGTCGTGGTCAGGCTGCAGAGAACAGCCGGAGGCACCACGGAATCGAAAAAGACTCAGCCGTAATTTGATCAGAACGTTGAGCTTCTGAAGCGCCGCCGCAAATTGATGGCACTTACGCGAGAGATCGCCCGCGGTACACTCCCAGGGGGGGGTCCCCCCTAGTTACCCCCCCCTCCCTTCGACCTCCCCTGCCGAAGGCGCCCCCTCCCCCCCGATTTGTTTTCCGCCCCTCGGAAGCTATCCCCCCCCCTCCCTTTCGCGCACCCCCCCTCCCCCTCCCTGTCCCAAGGGGGGAGGGGGCTTTGCTGCCCCCCCATACCCCCCCCCCCTTGCACCTCCCCTGCTGGAAGCCCCCCCTTTTTTCTGCCCTTCGGAAGTTACCCCCCCCTCCCTCTTTCGCACTCAGGAAGCTGCCGCCCCCGCCCCTCCCTTTCCAAAGGGGGTTGGGGTAGCTACTACTCCCCCACCCCGCATCCGGAAGCCCACCCCCCCTCCCCTCCCTTTGGGCTTAGAGGGGGGGGGGCGGAAGCCCCTCTCCTTTGACCAAATGAAGGAGCGCCGAAAACTAAAAGGGCGCCGAAAACCAAAGAGCGCCAAACCAAGGAGCGCCGAAAACCGAATGTGCGCCGAAAACGAAAATGGCACCGAAAATCAAAGGAGTGCCGAAAGCCAAAGGGGCGCCGAAAACCAAAGGAGCGCCGAAAGCCAAAGGGGCGCCGACAACCAAAAGAGAGCCGAAATCAAAAGGAGAGCCGAAAACCAAAAGAGCGCCGAAAAGCAACGGGGCGCCGAAAGCCAAATAGCGCCGAGAGCCTAACGAGCGCCCGAAAAGCCAAAGAGGCGCCGAAAACCAAAAAACGGCTCCGAAGACACACGGGGCGCCGATGACCAAAGAGGCGCCGCGCCGAAAACCAAGAGAGCGCCGAAAACCAGAGCGGCGCCTCCTCCTCCTCCTCCTCCTCCTCCCTCCTTCCTCTTCCCTCCTCCTCCTCTCCCTCCTCCCTCCTCCCTCATCCTCCCTCCTCCTCCTCCCCTTCGGAAGGGGAGGCCGGGCCTGCCCCAGGCCCTGAAAAGGAGGGAGGGGGTAGCTTCCAAGCCACCCCCCTGTAGCCAGGGGCCCCCAGCCACGAAATCCAATTGCAAAGAAGGGGGGGGTAGCTTCGGAAGCCTCCCCCGTTTGAAAGCGGAGCCCAGGCCGACCCCACGCTCCGAAAGGGGGGGGCAAGTTTCCAAGCCTCCCCCCTTTTAGCTGGGCCCCCCCGACTAGAAACCAGCACAAAGGGGGAGGATGGGGAGGGTGGCTTCAGAAGCCCGCCCCTTTTTCCCATTCCATGGGGGGGTAGCTTGAAGCTGGGACACCTTTTTTTAACTAAAAAAGGTGTGTCACGAGCGCGCTCTTTCGTTAAAGCCAAACACACTTCATCCGCTGCTCCATGCGCATTTACCTCGCATCCTCGAATCGCGTGCGTGCTCGCGCGCTTGACAATCTCAACCATCCCACCACTGGCATTGACAAAAGGCGGGCACTCGTCTGCTGCGACGCTGATATATGGTATCGATACATTCGTCTTCCGCGCATTGCCGGACAAGCCGGTTTTGAACAAGTCCTCCACGAGGCAATCGAAAATGAACATTGCATTCTCAAGCGACCGAGCAAGCAAACAAATAGATCGTCTGCGTACCTACGGTTGGTCAAGTTCTCGCTCTGTGGACTGAGCAGAAGACCAGGATTGCCAAGCCGAGCCTTCCACCGACACATTACCGCCTCCAGCGCAGCATTGACGAGCATCGGGCTAGCCACATCGCCTTGTCTGACACCACTATCTATGTCGAACGGACAGCAGGCCACAACACAGCGTTGAGCAGTGTACAAACATTGCAGCAGCGGGCGATACTGGATAGGCACTCCTTTTTCTGACATGGCATCGACCAGAGCAGTGTGCTCAATCCAATAAAAAGGCCTTGGTCCAGTCGATGCTCACGGTCCAGACCAGCGAATCAAATCCAATTGTTCTTAACAAATTCTTTCGAGCTGGCGGCTGACGGGATTCCAGGATGGCCTTGAGGCGGTCGTGCAAGATGTTGGCTGGGATCTTGTATGACGTTTCCAAGATAGCAAGCGGCCTCCAATTGTTCGGGCCCAAAGCGTTGCCCGCGTTGGGAACCATGGTCGGGCGGTAGCACTATTTTCGCTGCTGGGGCTGATAGGCCTTGAAGTGGTCAATCGACGACGGCTAAGTCAGATCGTTCCGCGCACCACCCGAAGAGGTTCTGGCATCGGGCTGGATGTGCATCTCGTGAAACCACTCAACCACAATGCAAAAGCAAACACAGGGCTCGCAGCAATGCGCGAGCCCAGGTGCATCCGAAGGCGCCGAACGGCTTCATCTCCGTCTCATCCTCCTCCTCCTGCTGTTCATCCATCTCCTCCTCTCCATATCCTTGTCCTCATCTTACCCTCCTCCTCCTCCTCCTCCTCCTCCTCCTCCTCCGCTTACTCGTCCTCCTTCGCCTCAACCTCTTCCGTTCCCTCCTCCTGCTCCTCCTCGTCTCAACTCGGAAGCAGCAAATGAAACTTCGAATATCCTCCTAACCCTGGTCCTTCTACTCGTCTTGTGCTCGACTCAACTCGGAGGCCTTAAAAGAAGCTCCGTAAGTCTACGTCATGCTAATCATCCTCGACATCCTCGTCCTTCCCACCTACCACCATTCAACTCGGAACCGGCCCTCGTCCCCCTCGTCAAACTCCTCCTGCCCTCCTCGTTATCGTCCTCCATGTGACCCTCCCTCCCCACCCTACCTCCTCCTCCTCTTCCTCCTCCCCACCCTACCTCCTCCTCCAACCTCCTCCCTACCCTATCTCCTCCTCCTCCTCCGCCTCCTCCTCCTCGTCCTGCCCACCCTGCCTCCTCACAACTCATAACCCATCCTCTCCCTGATGCTTTACTTTACTCGTATGGCGCTCTCGAGCCCGTGCCTTTTCAGTACGCGCGTCAACGTTTCGCCCCTGCTGGGGCTCGTCAGGACTCGAATGAAAATGGCAGCGGCATGCGAACACAGCAGGTGCATGATCGACACAATACTGCGTGCAGTGCGATACGGCAAACGTAAGCACATGCATGCACGCGGCGATCTCTCAACAGCACCACCTGTATTGGATGACTGCTGCTTCTGCCGCCTGACTTGCTCGATGTTGCCCTTGTTTATCTGCTCTCTGGTGCAGAACGACTCCGCCACCACCATCGGGTTCTGCCCGCGCGCGGCCAGCAGAGGCGGGGGGGGGAGGGCGAGGGCAGACGTGGAGAGCGGAGACGAGGAGGAGGAGGAGGAGGAGGAGGAGGAGGAGGAGGAGGGAGGAGGAGGAGGAGGAGAAGGAGGAGGAGGAGGAGGAGGAGGAGGGAGACGAAGAGGAGGAGGAGGAGGAGGAGGAGAGGGGGGAAGAGGAAGAGGATCAGAACAAATCCGAAATTCGTTTTTTTTTTTTTTTTTTTAACAAAAAAAAAAAAAAAATGCTGCAATACACCCTCCCGTGTCGATCGTTATACCGATAATGGTATCACATCTATTATACATATATTTAAATATAGTGAAATCGATACTGAAATCGATAGTGATATCGATAGTGGGGTCAGGTCGATAGCAAAACGTACATTGAGGCTGATAATGAGACCGACAGACATACAGTGGGCGGATGGACCACGATGGTGTCCCGATGGTCGGGGGTGTTCCGATGGTGTCGTGATGTTGTCCCGATGGTGTTCCGATGGTGTCCCGATGGTGACAGTTATTTGTTGAAGTGGTGTTCCTATGTTGCCCATCGTAGCGCCGATGGTGCGGTCGATCGTGAGACCGATATATTCATAGTGAGGCTGATTGTGAAATCGACAACCAGATAGTGATATTGAGAGCGAATCGATAGCGGAACCGATAGTGATATCGATAGTGAGATCGACCTACAGATAGTGGTACCGATCGGAGCATCGACAGTGACATCGATCGTGACACCGATAACGCGACGTAGTGCTCTTATTCCCAGGGTGCCTGGATGGTGGCCCATCGCAGTTGTCATCAGCTGGCACTCCTTTTCCACAACCCTCCCGAGCACCCGAGAGGTGGCCGCAGATGTACTCTTGCAATCGTACTACAGTCGGGGCGCTGACCTAAGGAACCCTAAATAAGGAACGAGGCCCTTTTTTCCATAAGTCCAACTTCGATTTCCGATCGAAAACATAAGGAAAACCTGAGGCAAGCTGCGAAACACTTAAGGAACACCGAGCCCCTCGCCAACGGAAAGGGTTCCTTCCTCAGGGCCCCGACTGTACTCTTGCAATCGTTCTATTTTTCCATCCAGAGATCAGGGCAAGTGTCACAGCTGCACGGATGGACGGACGCTCCTTCTCCAGATTCGGGAGCGGCCAAGAGGGGGGTGTACAAGAGGGGGGGCGCAAATCATGGCCGGCGGCATGTGCGCGGCCCAGGTTGGGGGCCAGGGACGTATTGAAATAAGAAGAGGCGCCAAAATCTGGGAAGATGTCATGGCCCACGCCATATCCCCCCCCTTGTCATCACCCCCCTCTTTGCCGCCCCCGAGCCTGCGGGAGCACCGGCATCCCTCGGAAACCGGGCAAGGGCTGCTGAATCCGTGGCTGCTAAAATCGACCTCCGGGAAGCTGTCTTCGTCCCTCCGGGAAGAAGCCCGTTTTGACTGCTTCGCGTGCCGCGCCGAATTCCGGGAAGCTGTATTTTTTCTTCCGGGGGAGGGCCGTGTTAGCAGCCACTTGGACGCCCGAGTTACCCCTGATGATTCGGGGCTCTGAAGGGCCGTTTTAGCAGCCACGGTTTTAGTTTTAGACGCCCGTCGATGGGGGAGGCGCCGCCGCCGGCGCGGGAGCCGGCACAGCAGTCGAGGCGCTCAGCGGGAGCGCGTGGTGGGCCCGTTCTCCACCACCACCACCACCACCACAAGTAGGAGGGGGAGGGGGTCCTCCTCCTCCTCCTCCTCCTCCTGCTCTTCCTCCTCCTGCTCTTCCTCCTCCTCCTCATCCTCCACCTCCTTCCCACCACCAACTTATGGTGGTGGTGGTGGTGGAAAACAGGCCCATCAAGCGCTGCTCGGACGTCCGTTCCCTGTGCGGTCTTCGGTCTTGTGCGTGCTGGTCTTGCTCGGTGATCCAGGATGCTCTTCGATGGTCCTCGCCGAGAAAAGTGCCTCGTCGATGGTCCTCGCCGACCGCGACAGCCTGCCAAAGACCAGGAGAGAGGGCGACCCCCAGCCGGCTCTTGCCGCTGCTCGGACGTCCGTTCCCTGTGCGCTCCTCCGGTCTTGTGCGTGCTGTTCCTGCTCGGTGATCCAGGATGCTCTTCGACGGTCCCCGCCGAGAAAAAGTGCACACGTCCGAGCGATGCCATCTTTGGACGATGTTTCTACTGTTTTGGGGGTATCTTTTATTTGTCGTCGAAAATCCCCTCCTCCTCCCCCTCCTCCTCCTCCTCCTTTTTCTCCTCCTCCTCCTTTTTCTCCTCCTCCTCCTTTTTCCTCCTCCTCCTCCTCCTCTCCTCCTCCTCCTCCTCCCTCTCCTCCTCCTCCTCCTGTTTCTCCTCCTCCTCCCTGCCTCCCTCCTCCTCCTCCTCCTCCTCCTCCTCCTCCTCCTCCTCCTCCTCCTCCTCCTCCTCCTCCTCCTCCTCCTCCTCCTCCTCCTCCAGGCCGGGCGGCGAAGGGAGACGCCCGACCAGGGCCCCCACCAGACGCCGCGGAGCGGGGCCTCGCGAAGCAGGGCGACCCCGGGAGGGTGCACTCCCTGCGCCCCGCCGAAGGCCGGAGGCGAGGGGGCTTTGGGGGGGGCTTGTTGCCCCATCCCCGCCTCCGCCGCGCGTCTTCGGGTGGGGGCAGCGCCCCTCGCGCTTCTCGGGGGCCCGCTGGGGGGGCGGGCCTTGGCAAGGTCCCTCTCCCCTCCTCCCTCTCCCCTCCTCGCATTCCGAGGCGCATTCCGAAGCGCCCCCCTCCTCCCCTCCTCGCATTCCGAAGCGCCCGACGGCGCCCCTACAGTCGGGGGCGTTGACCTAAGGAACCCAAAATAGGGAACGAGGCCCCTATTTTCCATAAGTGAACCTTCGATTTCCGATCGAAAGCCTAAGGAAAGCCTGAGGCAAGCTGTGGAACAGTCAAGGAACACCGAGCCCCTCCCCAACGAAAAGGGTTCCTTCCTCAGGGCCCCGACTGTACGATGCCCAAGCGCGCAAATAGACCAAGGCGGAGCTGTGCAGGGAGGGAAAGGGAGGAGGCGAGGAGGCGGAGGTCAGAAGGGCCCACCAACTCCGGCTCGCCCATCCCGAGCGCAGTTTTCTTCGCGCCGCTGGCCCCTGTGCCTCTCGCCAGGCGCGCGCCAGCGGAGAGCGCCTCGGCGCCACCAGTCCCTGGTCACTCCTCCTCCTCCTCCTCCTCCTCCTCCTCCTCCTCCTCCTCCTCCTCCTCCTCCCCCCCTCCTCCCCCTCCTCCTCCTCCTCCTCCTCCTCCTCCTCCTCCTCCTCCTCGTCCTCCTCCTCCCCCTCCTCCTCCTCCTCCTCCTCCTCCTCCTCCTCCTCCTCGTCATGCGTGCGCCCGCAAGACTGGCCGCGGCCGCGGCGGCTGCGGCCCTCGGGAGGCGAGCGCAGGAGCTGCGCGCAGCAGCACCTCGAACGTCCGAGGCGAGGGCCCGCCCTGCGCCACGGCGCGAGGCGCGGCGCATCGGCGTGTGAGTTCCTCCTCCTGCTCCTCTCCTCAGACCCAGACCTCCTCGCGTCGTGAAAAAATCACGACGGGAGGTTTTTTTTCTATTTTCGGCCTCCGGGGGCCCTTACCGGGCCTCGGGACCGTCAAAAAACGACTCAGGACGAAGAACCGGTCCCGGGGAACGGGTCCAGACCTCTGGGGGTCGACGTTGTGAAAAAATCACGACGTCGGGGGTCTGGGGACGAGCCTCCTGCTCCGCCGCCCCAAAGGCCAGAGGGGGAGGAGGAGGACGAGGGGGATCAGGAGAGCCTTGCGCCGTCGATGGCGAGGTGGGCGCAGAGGGCCACCTGCCCGAGGGGTCCGGGCGACCCGAAGGGTCGACTCGCAGCCACAGGCGCGCCGGGCCCGAGAGCCCACAGCTCCTCGAGCCAGCCCCGCAGGCCGGGGGCTGCCTGCGCACGGCAGGCACTCGTGCGCGGGCCGCCGCCTGCCCCGCCCGCCGAAGCGCGGAGCAGCGGGCGGGGCGAGCAGGGCCCAAGGCCGCGGCGGGCCGCCGAGCAGGCGAGCAGCGCGAGCGGGCGATCGCAGGGCGAGCAGGGCGAGCAGCGCGAGCGGCAGGCGAGGCGGCGGCGAGCAGGGGAGCCGCGAGGCCCGCCCGCCCGGACGACCGCCGCCGCGTGCGGACGGCGGGGCCCCCACGCTGGCGCAAGACGGACGGGGCACGGGGCCGGCCGGCCCCGACCGGACCCCCGGAGGCCGCGAAGGGCAGACGACCCGAGAAAGGCCGCGCAGGTGAGGGGCAGCCTGCGCGGCGACGGCAGTGCAAGCCCGCGGCGCCCCAGCCGCGCGCGCGCGCGGCTGGGGGGGCGGGGGGCAAGCGGGGCAAGCTTCGGGCCGAGAAACTGCGGAGACCGTTGGGGCGCAGCCAGGAGGATCATACGGGCACCACCACCTTCTACCGGCGTCAGCACTGCAAGTATTTGCAAGACAAGTGTGCGGGGCGCTCAGGCGAGAGCCCCATGTTGAAATCGACCTGTGCTTCATCCTTGTAACGGTGGCAAGCGTTGAAGACGAATGCGCGCGGCGCTGAGGCGAGAACCCCATTTTGAAAATCACTCCCTTCATCTGTGAAGCTCTTGCAACTATCAAGCTTCAGGGTCACAGATGGTGAGGAAATCTCAGGTGATGCAAGGAGTTAGTTATTCCAGCCCCCCTCTCCCTTTGAGGGACAGGTTCACCTCTCCCCCTACTCCGACCCACCCTCCCTGGGTCTGGACGGGCACGGTCGCAAGGGGACAAAATTTTAAAAATGGTCCAAGATGGCCCCAGATGGCCAGGGCCGGAGAGCCCCGCCATCGAGTCGAGAGGCGGAAATCGGCGATCGAAGTGCACCGGTGAAGGGGCCCTGGAACACACAAAGAAGTACACACCCAAATGCAAAGGATTCCCCAGATTTTCCCATATCTTCGGGGTCTTTGTCCCCCCCCCACTTCCCATATTCTCCCATATTTTCTGGGGAATCGACGATTACTTGTCAGATGCCCAGTCTGGGGACCCTCCTGGAGCCACTCGCTCCACTCGCGCGTCGAACCTGAGTCGAACCTGAGTCGAACCTGAGTCGATCCTGAGTCGAACCTTAGCCGAACCTGAGTCGAACCTGAGTCGAACTCGAGTCGAACAGATCCACTAGGTGGGCCCCAGGAAGGTCCCCAAAACGAGCATCGAATAATTGTGTCTGTGTGTGTTAGCTCCTGCTCCCTTCCTCCGTCTTTTTCATTGGCTCCGCGCAAACACGGTCCAATCCGAGGCCGCTCGCGGCTCCAGGCGCAGCGGCGCCGCAGGCAGAAGAACAAAAGCAATAAGGGGTGGGCGGGCGGGACAAGCGGTCCCACCCTTGAGCCCCCAAACAGCGGCAGACACGCGGCGAGCGCGCGCGAGAGTGAGACACGACGAGGGGCACCAGGGAGTCTAACTTTGCTTCACCTTTGTGAATCCGAGTTTTTCCCTCTCGAATCGGGTCGGCGGAGATCGGCAGCCGAGTCGGGAGAAGTCGAGCCGCCGGAGGTCGGCAGGCGAGCGGACCCCCGTCGAGACACCGGGCCGAATTCCGGGTCGGAGCTCGAAATCGAATCGGGGTCGGAGTCGGTCAAAATCCACTCGAACAGAGTCGGGAGAATCGAAATGCAGTCATCGGCCTGACCTAAGGAACGACAGATAAGGAACGAAGCCCCTTTCTTCCAAGGACTAACGCATAGGGAACGATTAACAAATAATACATTCAGGGGCTCCCCAATGGCAAGCTCAAGAGGCCCAGCGTCTCGGCGCTTCGCGCTGAAGGCCGCCTCCCGAAGGGGCCAGGGGTGCCCACTTCAGTTGGCCTCCACGGGCTTCAGAGGTGGGTGGTCTCTGGGCCAGTTAGTGCTGGTCACGTCGGATGCTCTCCGCGCGTTTTGCCAAGTCGACCAAAATCCACTCGAACAGAGTCGGGAGAATCGAAATGCAGTCATCGGCCTGACCTAAGGAACGACAGATAAGGAACGAAGCCCCTTTCTTCCAAGGAATAGCGCATAGGGAACGATTAACAAATGATGCATAACGCATAGGGAACGATACATAACGCATGCAAGCCTAAGGAACGACCGAGCCCCTTTTGAAAAGTAAGCGTTCCTTATTCAAGCCGCTCACTGTGAGCCATGCAGGGCCCGAGAAGTGGAGGGGGAAAGGGGGGGAAAGGGGAGGGAAAGGGAAGGGGGGCAAGAGCATCCGAGAGTCGGAGCGAGATGGCGAAGGCCGTGCTTGCAGTGAACGGCTGCGCCGACGCGTGCGAGAAAGTGCGAACACGCAAGCATGCTCCACTTCCTGCTGCTGCTCCTCCTCCTCCTCCTCCTCCTCCTCCTTGTCCTCCTTGTCCTCCTCCTCCTCCTCCTCCTCCTCCTCCTTCTCCTCCTCCTCCTCCTCCACTCCTCGAAGGCGGCATCGTCGACGGCGCCAGTGGCAGGAGCCTGGCCCTTGTTGTACGGCAGCCTGGTGGTCGCCCCCCCGGCACCCATCTCGACGTCGAAGATGAAGTCGTACCTGCGCGCGCGCGCGGCCTCGGGGAAGAAGGGCCACAGGAGGAAGAGGACGGGAAGGGAGAGGGAGGGAGGGAGGAAGGGGAGGAAAGAGGGGAGGGAGAGGAGAGGGGCGGAGAGAGGAGGAGGAGGGGAGGGAGAGGGGAGGGAGGGGAAGGAGAGGAGAGGAGAGGGGAGGAAAGAGGAGAGGAGAGGAGAAGGGGAAGGAGGGGAGGAGAGGAGAGGGGAGGAAAGAGGAGAGGAGAGGAGAAGGGGAGGGAAGGGAGGAGAGGAGAGGGGAGGAAAGAGGCAGGGACAGGCACAGGAAGCGGGACGGAAGACTATGGCGGGCTGCCTCTGGGCGTGGCACACTGCGCCCGCACGGGCAGCTGAGCCACACCCTCGGCGCGGCGGGCCCGGGGCGCCCGAGAGAGCCTACTGAGGCCTCGAGACCTCACCGGCCGCCGCCGCCGCCGCCGAAGACGACGACGACGACGACGACGACGACGACGACGACGACGACGACCACGACCACGACGACGACGACGACGACGACGACGACGACGACGACGACGACGACGACGACGACGACCCCGCCTCGCCCCGTCCTCGGCACCAGACAGAATGGTGGAACCCTTGACCCCACCCCGCCCCCTCCCCCGAGACTCAGAGTTGCTCCCGGGCCTTCGGCAGCGCAGGCGTGACGGGACAAAAAGTGGAGCCCCCCTGGCCGCCACGCGCCCGACCCAGCCTTGAATCTCGGGGGGGAAGGGGGGGACGAACACGGGGTCGAACACGAAAGGGTTCTACCCCCAAAGGGTCTTTGATAAACCCCCGGGCAATGATGGGAAAAGAGGAGGAGGAGGAGGAGGAGGAGGGGAGGAGGAGGAGGAGGAGGAGGAGGAGGAGGGGGGGGAGGAGGAGGAGGAGGAGGAGGAGGAGGAGGAGGGGAGGAGGGGAGGAGGAGGAGGGGGAGGAGGGGGAGGAGGAACAGGAGGAGGAAGAAGGAGGAGGAGGAGGTGTTAGAAGGCAGGCATGTGGTAGAGCACAGCATGAGCGTGTAACATCAGTTTCCATGTCCGCAGCGGTCAAGCCTCAAGCCCTGGCAAACTAGTTTCCTTCTTTCATGGAAGCCGAATCGTGGTAAATGAATACCGATTAAAACTCCAAGAGGGAAACCGATCACGATTGAAACACATCACGCGTGAACCATGGCACAAGGCGCGATCGATACGAAAGTTCCGGGAAGGAGCGTCAAAGTGTTTTCTGAAAGAGATACTGATTGGCCAGACGGGTCGCTTCAGTCAGAAAACGACGCACATGCAGTGAGTAGTGAAATGTGGATACACATGGAGCTGGCAACAATGCAACAAGAGGTGATCAAACTGGCCGCACCGATTAAACAGCATGCGGCGAATATTGCTTACATGTAGGTTGGCCTCGGCAAGGGAGAAATGGCAAAGGTGTATCGCAAACTTGAAAAAGGGGCACGGTTTCGAGACCTGGCGGAAAACATGCGCCCGATATGACCCCAAATACAGAAACACACGATAGGGCCTAGTGACTCACCGCTGCCATTCTGAATTGCGACTTATCTTCTGGACATTTGGACAGCTTGTCAGAGTAACTTGTTGAATTCGAGGTTCGCGTGCAGCAGCAAGATGATTGGCAAGCCACGAAGAGTGCTCTGATGACGCGACGGTCACAGCAATCATCCAAACAAGTCCTGAGCCAGTGAAAAAAAGGCACTTTGAGCTGAAGACGGACATGTATGAAACTTACGAGATTCTCAAACGGAAGAGTCTAGCTTTCCTCCAAGGAAAAAGAGACAGGAAACACCCTTTCGCCAAATCAAGGAACGACTCCAGAAACAAGCCCATGGAAGTGGACCCATTCACGTCCCATTGGAAGGAAAGACAGGAAAAACAGGAGAGATAACAGGAAAGACAGGAGGAGAAGGATACGATTTAGGAGGAATTGGTAAAGGAGAGAAGGCAGGATCTGAAGAAGGTTCAGGAGATTTTCAGCACGACTACACCTGGGGACGTCCTGGTCGCGGACCGGGCAACGGGGAGCCTGGTTCCACGTGGGGGCGTCAAGGCCAATGGGCCAAAAATGGTCGGCAAGGACCCGGTAAATTCTCGACAAAATCGTATGGCAACCACGGGTCGCCACAGAAATGGCGCGACACTTGCAGAATCATGTACCATTGGACGTCTGAGTGCAGGTTAATTCGAAAGGAAAGCGCGGCGGAAAACAAGGCGGCAAGGGTGCTCATTCAAATGAAGCCGATGGTTCGCACGTTAACTGTTATAACAACGACTGGAACGAGCACAACGCACACGGCCACGAAGAAAGTCGCGAGGAACCGGGCCAAGAGCAACCCGTGGAGTTCAGTGCGTCATCGCACTAAACTCCACGGGTTGCACATCGGGGTTGTGCCAGAATCTACAAACGTAGTGCCTACGAAAATTTCGGCAGCAAAACAAATATAGGAAACGAACAAGACGGAATAGTTCGACATTGCCAAACAGTCATTCGCCAAGCATATCCACAGTAGAGCAACATACAAGGCATTATTTGTACACCCGCCTCAGGCTCGCCTGACCACGGACAAACGCGCCAGTGTCGCCGAGGACTGCGCAATTTCCTCTGGTTCCCTTTTTGGTCTAGGACTGAGTATGCCCACTCTTTCGGGCATCCCTGGTCCAGTCCATCTCCAACGTTTCGGCGTGTGGTTGGCGATCCTCTTCTGGACCTGCCACAAAAACCACACGGGGCAGGCCGACGCTGTCACGAACGACGCCTCTGTTTCCGACTGTGCGAAAAAAACCACGCGTACCTCCTGAATGCAAAGATACACTGTGTCTGGCTGTATTATGGGACACCTTCGTACACACCAAAATTGCCAGAAGATGTCAAGCCAGGCTCTGCGAACCTGCTGGTTTGGCCTTCGAAAGTTGGAAAAAAACAACTGCCCCCTCTTTCGTGACACAGCCGGCAACCGCAGCTAAGCCGGGCGATTGCCCCCTTTTCCTAGATCGGGCCCAGGGGCGTGAGCCACCCGACCCCTGCGTTAGGCGCTCGTGTATAATCAGAGCGCACCTGCAAAGCCCCCTTTTTGGTAAAGCCACCACTGCTACCTCTCCGACTGTTGGGAAAAGGCGGCGCCACCGAAGACGAGCTCCTGGAGAGACTTTCGGTTGATAACCAGTCATTCGCCACGCATGTCCATATTAGTGCAACATACAAGGCATTTTTTGTACACCCGCCTCAGGCTCGCCTGACCACGGACAACCGCGCCAGGGTCGCCGAGAAGCAGTTGACTGCGCAATTTCCTTTGGCTCCCATTTTGGTCTAGGACTGAGTATGCCCACTCTTTCGGGCATCCCTGGTCCAGTCCATCTCCAACGTTTCGGCGTGTGGTTGGCGATCCTCTTCTGGACCTGCCACAAAAAACCACACGGGGCAGGCCGACGCTGTCACGAACGACACCTCTGTTTCCGACCTGTGCGAAAAAAACCACGCGTACCTCCTGAATGCAAAGATACACTGTGTCTGGCTGTATTATGGGACACCTTCGTACACACCAAATTTGCCAGAAGATGTCAAGCCAGGCTCTGAGAACCGGCTGACTTGGACTTAAAAAGCAAGGAGAAAACAACTCAAACAAACCAAGAAACACAAAATGACAAGAACGACGAAAACGAACGCGTCTAGAAATCAGAGTGCTGGAGACTATATTTTTGTTTTCATGTGGAGCTTGATGCCGCTCATGCGTTGTCCTCCTAAGCTTCCTCGCGTCGGGTTTCATTATGGAGCCCGTGGCAACGGGGGGAAGTAGCAGGATTCATGGATGTCGTCGCACCTGTGGCTCCGAGGTGGAGCTGGCG
This sequence comes from Prorocentrum cordatum, assembly GCA_963575745.1. Taxonomy (NCBI): domain Eukaryota; class Dinophyceae; order Prorocentrales; family Prorocentraceae; genus Prorocentrum; species Prorocentrum cordatum. The sequence goes on along the minus strand of CAUYUJ010022086.1, from coordinate 51,107 downwards.
GAATCCTGGGACCGAGCCAGTAAAAGAAGGAAGCGCTATTTTGCCTGGACTGGAAGCTCAAGCGCTGCGGACATGCCAACTGATGATGCACGCCTCTGCTGTGGTTCACCATCTGCCTGTATTCTAACGCGCCCCATCAGATCTCAGCCCGTGGGAAAGAGCTGTCTGCTTGGCTAGTTCCGGTCAAGGCACTGCTTGGGCCCACCCTTCGGATACACCCAAATAGTTACATCGCATTTGTTATAACTCTAGATATGGCCAGAACAGAACAATCTGATGGTACCGAACGTGCGATCGCGTACCCAATTCCGTTTGAACAAACACGTCTCTGTTTGGTTTCATACACGCAATCAAGTGTGGAGACCCCCATATCCAAGATTATATGTTTCGCGACATATTCCGTTTAGAGTGTCGCTTCTGGCTGATCTGTTTCGCGCGGCCTGCCGCCTTTTTCAGCAACTGCCGGAGACTCCCCACCTTTGCGAGGTTTCCGATGTCACGGGGCATGTCGCGCAGAATCTCGATCTCTGCGTCTCCTGACGATTTCGACTCCTTATCGTCGCTGGCGGGGGGCGGCTCGCGCCCGCCGGCATTCGCCGCCTTCGACTTCTGCGACGGCGAACGAGACCTCCGCGAACGCGACCGCGCGCGCGCAGGGCTGACGCTTGCCGAGCATTTCCCAGCGACCTTCCCGGCAGCGGGGCTTCGCCGGCAGCGGCGGCGGTGCCGGGGCAGCGGCCCACGCCTCTTCGGGGGCGCCTGTCTGCGCGGCCATCGCGCGCCCGACGAGCGGCGGGCCGCGACTCTGCTCGCCAGCTGCTTTGCGGAAGCCCGGTCCATCTCGCGGATCGGTGCGATTTTCGAGTGACTGACCATTCTCTGCGACAGATCATCTTTCGCCCGCTGCTCTGATTGCATCTGTCTGCAGAAAGTGCTGAAATGTTGCCTGTCTTCTGCGGGCGCTCTGCTCCGGGCAAAGAACGCGCGCCATCTGCGCGCGGCTTACAAGAGGCATTGCACACAGTGCGGCACGCTGGCGCGAAATATATTCGAGCGCATTCTTTGTCCGAGATGGCCGCTGACGTTCGTCGGATTCCAAAGGGGCGCCTCAGGTATTCAAGGCTCCGTTTGTCCAAACACTTTGCGCCCATGTTCGAATGGTTATCGCCACTGCGGACCTTGGCAAGCTGAATTCAACCGTTTGCACAACAGTTGCTGCGCGGGCAGATGCTTTGCATCGACGTGTTTCAGTTTGCCTAGTCCGAGCCCGGCAGCAACCGACCTGCCGGCGCTCGAATCCGACATGGCCCAGACGGTCACCTGGAAACCTAGCTCGTCTAGGATGCTTCGCGCTAGAATCCCTTCGCCTGCCCCTGGACCGTTCGCGCGCAATTCAGCTTTGCCTGAACTCTGCGCCATCGCACCTGGTGTCCTGCCGCGCGCGCGCAAAAGACATTCACCCCAATGCACAACTCCTGCGCTGGTTGATTCTCGCGCTAGCCAGCATCCGGCCCAATCAGAATCTACATGAACAATTATAGCACGAGAAAAACTGGAATTCCTTCGGTGAAAGCCGGTGATTCGCGCCACCTGATGGTAGCGCAACAACTGTTTCAGCGCACGCGTGTCAGAGTGCATTGGCATAGGTAGCTGTCTCGCGCGCTCTTTCGCCGCGCGCTGCATGTCCTGCATGTCTGCTCTCTCGTAACATACGAACTGGACGTATTATACCGCGCACCTGTATACATGATGCTCCCCTTTGCTTTAAATACCCAATCTCCTCACAAACAGCTCCAGAAACAGCGTTTCGATTATGATGCCATGTCGCTGCAACAGGTAAGCATCGACTCGCACCTCACAGACCCGAACACTCGTCTACGTTTCGGAGACGGGCTCACTCGGATGCCAGATCTCTCTCGCAGGTAACACCTGCCAAAGTATTTTTACGGCTGTCGTTTCACTGAGTCTTTCGCCTCGCCCCACGAGAACATGATTTTCGAGATCGGCGAGAGACTGAGTCACTTTCTCATGTGGGCCAAGGATGATCGGATCATCGACGTAGATGCTCAAACGCACGTCAGAGCGCGCGTTTCAAAACAGCTGCGGATCACGGAGACAACGTCTGAAATTGAGTTGGTTCATCAACGCGTATGCCATAAAATCCTGAACACCCTGGGGGGGCTTCTCGGGCGCCATTCATCGCCGCGCGCATTTTCCACGCCCAACCTGGACACTTAGATCTCCAAGGCCCCGGTGGGAAACCATGCGCGGCCTCTTCCGCGTTCTCCGGAACGCATGAAAGCACAACCACATCGTCGACTTGCAAGGCGAAGTTGCTGGCCATGGCGATGCCAAGGAGTCTCCTTAAACCTACCGGCGTTGGAGCGGCTGCAAATGCATCTTCGCGCTCGCTGGCAAATTGTGAAATCTGCGACTACCAGACGGGATCTCGCTGCATCGCCGCGCATTCTGTAAAACCACCGCGCGCCAATCGGCTCCGTCGTGGCTTCGCTCTCCCCGCGCCGCCGGGACACTTTTAAACTGTCGAAATGCAGCATCTCACGTTCCATGCCTTCTTGCACCATGTGCTTCGGAAATCCGCCAATCAAGTCACGATGTCTCAGTCTCTGACAGTGTTCGACAAGATTTTCTGGTTTGTCATGAAACTCGCACAACGTCGGTTCATTTTCCTCGCGCTAATGCGCGGCGTAGCTGATGTCGAAAATCGAAAAGATGGGTAGCATCGTTGCTGCTCCAGGGGCACCTGGGCGCCCCCACTCGGCCAGCCGTTTCTCGCGTGGTGCGGGCGCATAGTTTTCAGCTTGTTTCTGAAGTCTGTCAGTCGAAATTTCCGGCGGCCGTTTCAATGAAAATCGCGCTCTCCGGGCTAAACCCTCAGCAGCACTGCTGTTCAAGTGGCGGTGGTGCGCCAGTTGCTCGTCGTTTCTGCGAAGGTTCGCTATCCCATCGTTCGTTGTCTGCCCGCTTTACATTCCGCCGAGCGGGCGCCCCCGCGGGCGCCGCTGCGGCGCGCGCGGCATCCCGGAATATTCCCACACGCCTGCCAGAACTGTCTCAGTGTCCACTCGCGCTCCGTTGCGCTCTGTTCGACGCGCGGCGCTGGTGGAGATGGGTGGCTCGGCGCCGTTTCGGTTAGCCCCCCTGTTCATTTAATGTCCCAGTGTCCGGGAGAACACCCTGCACCTGTGCAATGAGATTCGGATCGCACTTCGCCGTCCGCTCGTCGGCGCAGACATCTTGCTTGGATCGCGCCCTGCACCTTTGCAACAGTGCGTTCATAATTTCCGACCGGCTCGCCTCGCCAAACACCTGATACCCACTGGGGCCCCACTTTGCGGGCAATGGAGATGGGCTGGCGGACGAATGAACATTCGCCGAATTCGACGACTGCCGCATGGCTCGCGCGACTTTGCATAGGTTCGAGCGAGGTTTTGCCATCCGCGCGTTTCCGATATTTCGCGCGCGCGCCCAACGGCGGCGTCGGATGGGCCACGGGGCTAGGGCGGCGGCACAATGCGACTCTGGAGCAAGACGGCCCATCCGGACCATAGCTTCGACAGCTTGGTGGAATCGCTCGATGCATCCATTCGACTGCTTCGATCCTACTGGGGCATGCTGGAGATGAGTTTCCCCGGCTCGTTCTGTGCTCGCCGCCCTGACAACATTCACGATCGACGACGCGCTGCCCGACGGTGTCGCGATTTCCCCTGCCAGGCCGGCGCGTTCCAGGTGGCGACGCGAACCCTATCGCGCGCGAGTCCGATGCCCCCTTGCATTCACCTGCGCGCATGTGCCGTTTCTGGGTTTGGCGCTTATGTCTGACAAGCCAGCTATCACGTTTGCGTCTTGCTCGGCTTCAAATAGAAATAATCCATTCGCGTCGGCGGGGGCCCGCAGTCGTCGCGCGACTCCCCTGTCGGGCGCGGGGGATATTTCGCGCGACCGCGCGCGCAGAACCAACGCCAATCCCAGTACGGACTGCGAGTCAAAATGGGCTCTCCTCGTTCTGCTCTGCCGGGAGTGGCTGGCGCACGCGGTGCGTTCGTCATCTGGCCTTCCTCGCCCGCGCCAATTCCATTGCGCGGGGCGTCGGGTTCCGCGGCCAACGCCGCGATCATCCTCGCAACCTGTCCGTCTATCCACGCGAGCGTTTGCAGCTGCTGTTCTGGATCTTCCAGGCTTCGCCGTGCTTCGCGCTGCTCGACCGGCCTCCGCGCATAACCACCCTGCACCAACGCCCATGTCGATCTGATCGGAAAGCGATCGCCGTGTGACAGGATTTCCAATTCCACGGGGCTCTCAAACGCGACGTACAATTTATCCTCGTTCTCGCAGCTTACACCCGGGTTATGTTGAACCCGCTGGGGAGGTCATGCCTGGCGCGACGACGACGACGACGACGACGACGATGAGGTCGTTAAGTTTCTGCTCGCAGCCGCGCGCATCACAAACGCAGAAACTAGGAGTCTCGGGCCATGCAGAACAAGTTCAGGATTTTGCACGCCGGCCCCGTCGACTCTGTTTTCCAAGAACTACCGCGGCGAAGGGGCGCACATCAGCCGCGAAGTGAGCGTCGAAAATGCATCGCGCTTGGCGCGGCTACAAGCCATTCGCACCCCAATGGCCCCCGCCACCGTTTCGATCGAAATCCCCCTCGGGATCTGACCCAACACGTCCGTTGGAGGCTCCCCAAGGGAATGCAGAACAGCAATCATGGTGACCTTGTTATTAAATTGTTGGGAATGTTGTGTGGCTCGCAAACTGGCGCGCCATTCGATGCAAACGTCCACCCCTTTCCCTGCATCTCTAGCCCCCCCTGTGAAGTCTGGGCTTGTTGCGATCGTTTTGTTTCCGTCGAACTGCAGCGATGCGTTTTTCATTCTGCCAACCTGCTAACGCTGATGAGCGTCGCGATTGCTTTGTCAAACGCCGAAGCGCTCGACACCTGACACCGATCTTGCGTTCGACACAATCAATATTAGAGGAACTTCCCTCTGCCCTGAGCGTTCGAGACGCCGCCGCGAAGCCGCTGGGCCACTCGCGAAACTTCATGGGGCCAGTTTGATGCGAGGGGCGAAATCTGCATTGCACACGTGGTCGAACTTTGCTCAGGGGGGCCCCGCCCCCGCCCCACCCCCCGCGCCCGCGCCTGGCGAGGCGGCCACCGATGGCGGCCGCCAAGCGCGGGCGCGCCCGGCTGCCCGCCGAGCACCTGCCAAAGGGCGCCACGGCGCTGTTCAGCGGCGACCGCCACGGCATCGCGCGGCACGCCTCTGCGCCTCGGCCGCGGGCGAGCTCGCGAGAAACGACGACGGCAACATCGCCCAGATCAGAGCATCGGACGCGGCGCTAGAGCCGGAACCGGTCACGGTGACAAAGAAGGTGGTCACCGCCTCCTGCGCCCGGGCGTTGCCGGTCGGCACCGAGCCGCAGACGCCCCAGATCGCGCGCCAGTTCGGCGCGCCCGACATGGCCGAGAGGCGCGACCCCCAACAGCTGCTCGCCTTCCCCTGCAGCGCCTGCCTGCGCCCGCCTCGGACTCGGGCGGAAGGCAATTCCCCGAATCCTCGAGGGGGAGGACAAGGACCAAGGGCATCCGCATAAAAGGGGGTATAACGTCAGACCAGCCACCCAGGCGACGCACGCGCCAGTGCCAAAATCCCCCGCGATTTGCCGTGCCACGGCCCTGCCGTCTCACTGGGGCCGGCAGGGGGCGCGCCCCGCGGCTCGAGGGCCGAGCTCCGAGGTGGCCCGGCAAGAGAGGCTCGCTACCTTACATCGCGAGCCCCTTCGGGCCAGCGCGGGGGGAGCGGCTGCCGGCCCTTCCGCGCGCCCTAGGGGAGGGCGCGCGCGGGCTTAGCAGGGCGCCCACGCCAAGGGGGGGGAGACGACGACGCGACCTCAAAAGGAGGAGAAGGGGGAGGGACGGAAGGCCCGACCCCCCAAACTGTTGCTGGGGGGCTGCTACCTCTACAGTTTTAATTCCGCGCCCCCACCTCGCACTCAGCTCGCTTCTCGACCGCGCCGAATGATGTTCCATGCGTTGTCACATCTGTACTCTGGCACCCTGTTGAGGTAGCCCAAGGTCCCCCCCCCCGGAGCGCGCAAGGTAGAGCACGCTGGAAGTCGCGGTCATAGGCGGGGCCAAGGAGTAGCACACTGGTGGGCTTCTTGACCACATTTTGCTCCTTTCACATCCTGCGCTGCTGTACCTGATGGCACTCCAAAATCTACTTCCCATTGCGATGGCGATGCGGGCGCACTGTTCTGCCCATGTAGCATGCGATGAGTCGCGCTCCGAGACGCCTCGCCAACGCTTCCCCTGACTGCCCTGGCCAGCTCGCATCTTGCCTAGATTGGCACTCCGAGAAACCTCGCTAATGCTTCCTCTTGACAAACCAGAAGCTTCCAGTGGGCGCGCTCACTGGCGGCCGCTCGAGCTGGCCGCCGCAGCCTCCCCCGACCCGGGGTGGCCGAACTTTTCCGCGAAGCTCTCGGTGCCATCCAGCATGATCTGGGCGCTGTTGCTTAGCTGCTGGCGCCCCTTCAGCCTCTTCACTTCCTCTGGGTCCATGTTGTCCTCGTTGTTCATCTCCTCGATGGCAACCTCCACCATGTCGTGGGGGTTCTCTTCGTCGCCCCTCGCAATCTTCAGCGCCGGCTCGCGCCAGCTCTGCTCAGCGAGCGCCCTCGTCCCTGGCCTCCCCCATTGGCCCACCGGGCACATTGCGACGAGATCGCAGCTATCGATGCTGCTCCTAATCGGGAAGGACAGCGGGATCAGCTCGAATAGCTCCTCTGGGCTCATCTTCCTGGCCGCGTCGAAGAACTCGCAATGGTACTCCTTAGTGGCGTCGTCGAGTTGCCGCGGTAGCCTTTCCGCAATGAACGCTTGCCACGCGGTTCCCATCTTGAGCCCCACCGCCGTCGATGGCCCGCTCTTGAACGGGAAGGACTTGCCCCCGCACTTGGTGTTTGGCCATTTCTCGCAGCCCACCCCGAACGTTGTCTTCATCTTGTTCACCCATTCCTTCAAGAGCACATGCTTTGGGTGACTCTCCTGCGCCCCCACTAGATGCAACTGGCCCACCCTGCATCCGAACTGCCACCTGTCACTCCTGGAGTTAGGGCTGGGGCCTCTCCACCACGGTTAGCTCGGGAAGGCGAGCCCGCGCGAGCAAGCTCCGCCCCTCTTATCGCCCCATCCAGCGCCCCTGCTGCACGCGTCGAACAGCCGCGTGTCGTCGCCCCATTTGCCCGCGAAGTCCAGCGCCTTGAGATACCACGTATGCTTCTCACCCTTGTCCTTCGCCGTCTTGTAGTCGCCCATATCGTGCATCTCTCTTTTTATTCCAACTCTTGTTTCGACGCATCAGAAGAGAGCATCATGACTCCCCGGGGGGGTCCGGGCAGGATCCAGGGAGAATCCGCGGATCCGCCAGTGACTATGGGGAACGCGCCGCTGAGGGTGAGGCTGAGGCAGAGGCCCCCAGCGCCGCCAGCGACTATGGGGAATGCACCACTGAGGCTGAAGCTGAGGCCCCCAGCGCCGCCAGTGACTATTGGGAACGCACCACTGAGGCTGAGGCTGAGCCCCCAGCGCCGCCAGCGGCTATGGGGAATCCACCGCTGAGGCTGATGCTGCGGCCCCCAGCGCCGCCAGCGACTATGGGGAATCCACCGCTGAGGCTGAGACTGAGGCTGAGGCTGAGGCAGGCCGAGGCAGGCTGAGGCTGAGGCTGAGGCAGGCTCAAGCTGAGGCTGAGGCTGAGGCTGAGGTTGAGGCTGAGGCTACGGCTGAGGCTGATGCAGGCTGAGGCTGAAGCCGAGGTTGAGGCTGAGGCAGCGGCGGCCTCCTCAGCCTGGCTTCGACGTGGTATTTGAGCGGGCGCACCTTGAAGAGGTCCCCCGTGCACCAGGCATGGGTGGCAAGACCGCCTGCCAGTGGCAGCGCACGCTGCGCACACAGTGCATTGCCAACGACGTGTCCTTCACAGACGTGACAAACGACCCGTTGTACGACTGGAAGCAACTGCTTCGGTCCGCCGATCCGTGTCTCGCTGCCCGCATCATCGGCCGGGGCATCGTCCGCGTTGTCTTTCGCATCATCAAGACCGAGCACGACCCAAACTACTCCAACACGGATGGCCACGGCAGGCATTTCTTCGAGTTCCTTCGCGCGGACGGCTCAGCCATGCGCTTGCATTACCACGTGCGCGGCCGACCCGATGAGCCCACCTATATCGGTCCACCGCGCGGCGCTGCTCAGCCTGCGGTGCCTAGCGCTCCCGCTACTCAGCCTGATGTGCGTGGCGGCGGCGCTGCTCAGCCTGCCGCGCCTGGCGGCGATGCTCCACTGCTTTTCACACTGGGGCACCTGCAAGAGGCCGCCCGCTCACGCCAGACTGTGGGCCGCGACGAAGCGAGCGAGCGCCGCTCCCCAAACGCTGTTGCACTACCACCATGGCGGAACTGCCCCAGGTGCTATTGACATCGCCGATGGCTCAGCCTTTGACTGGCTTCGATGGGTGGCGCAGATCGAGGGCGCGCGCGACGTCATCCGGGATGGCGTCCACAGGGCGTACGTTGCCCGCTGGACTCCGCACTGGGCCCCAGAGGCCGTCTTCTGCTACGGCAACAACACGCGCAGCACATTGGTGCCTCGCAAGGCGCGATACACGGGCCCATGGACAAAGACGCGCTTCAGGATTTACAGCGACGCCAATTGGGTGACAGAGCCGTTGCTGTCTGCGGCCCCTGTGGCAGCTACGCCATGGCTGTTGTTACGGGATCAGGTGAGACGTGGTGCTTCTCAGCCTGCACTTGCGTGGTGCTTCTCGACCTGCACTCGTGTGTAGCCGTGGGTAGTGAGATACGAGGCGCCTCGGTCTGCATCCTGCATGCTGTTTTGCTGCTGTGCAAACGATGGTACAGACCAACGCATTAGGCGCAAAATGCAGAGCGATGAAAACAAGGATACACACACGCCTTGCAGCGCCTGCATGCTACTACTGGTGCTACTACTACTACTACTACTACTACTACTACTACCACCACCACCACCACCACCACCACCACTACCACTACTACTACTACTACTACTACTACTACTACTACTACTACTACTACGACTACGACTACGACTACGACTACGACTACGACTACGACTACGACTACGACTACGACTACTACGACTACGACTACGACTACGACTACGACTACGACTACGACTACGACTACGACTACGACTACGACTACGACTACGACTACGACTACGACTACGACTACGACTACGACTACGACTACGACTACGACTACGACTACTACTACTACTACTACTACTACTACTACTACTACTACTACTACTACTACTACTACTACTACTACTACTACTACTACTACTACTACGACTACTACTACTACTACTACTACTACTACTACTACTACTACTACTACTACTACTACTACTACTACGACTACGACTACTAGTACTACGTACTACTATACTACTACTACTACTACTACTACTACTACTACTACTACTACTACTACTACTACTACTACTACTACTACTACTACGACTACTACTACTACTACTACTACTACTACTACTACTACTACTACTACTACTACTACTACTACTACTACTACTACTACTACTACTACTACTACTACTACTACTACTACTACTACTACTACTACTACTACTACTACTACTACTACTACTACTACTACTACTACTACTACTACTACTACTACTACTACTACTACTACTACTACTACTACTACTACTACTACTACTACTACTACTACTACTACTACTACTACTACTACTAGGCGGAGGCTGAGGCTGAGGCAGGCTGAGGCTGAGGCTGAGGCAGGCTGAGGCTGAGGCAGGCTGAGGCTGAGGCTGCGACTGCGACTGCGACTGCCGTTGCCGCTGCAACTGCCATTGCGATTGCGACTGCGACTGCGATTACACCAGAACTCTACAACAGGACTCCTACATGAAACTCAAAGCAATGCTTCCAGATATACTTCTACACATCGCTGTTAGGTTGCTTTGCCGGGATAGTTGTATTCCAACTCTTGTTTCGCCGCCTTCAACGCATCCTCGCAATTGACGCCCATGGCCATGTGCTTGTTGAGCAGGATGCCATATTCCTCTGCGCAGCGAAGAACCTCCGTCATTCTCTCTCCTGCTCTGTTGAAGGCTGAAAAGATTCCTCCCTACAAATTTATATGATCCAGCAGCGTGTTTGCTATCTCCTTTTGGTTTTTCTATGGCGATCGTGTTTCTTTGTGTGTGCGAAGCTTTTGCTGTGGGCCCCCTTCTTCTGCCAGTTCGTACCTGAACTGCTTGAATATGTCCTAGTGCCCATCGATTCGCCTTCCTCTTTTGTCATCGGCAGACCTGCTCTCTCGTAATGTAGTTTCCTTATTCATGCAGTGTCCTTTCTCCGTCGTGCCAGTCTTCCCGCTCCTACCCCTTCAGCTCCAGCGCGTACTCGACGCGCGCTCTTTCCCAGTCGCTGCCTTTGCCGCCTTGATCCGTTTCGTGACCTGGCTCGTTTCTCGCGTGCTCTCTGCGGCGTTCGAACATATTGTAATACTGGGCCCCCTTGTTGCAACGCCCGCAGGGCCATAGTTGGCTGCTGGCCGTGTAGGCCATGGCCCACACGTGCAACACACCCCAAGAAACCTCGCTAGTGCGCCACACTGCTCGCCTAGGCCAGCGTTGAGCCATATCAGCTGCGGCAACCGGGGGTTCGATGGAGGCAGTGACGAATTCTCAGCAGCCCAACTGCCCCGTTATGCCCGTAGTATTTTCGATATGCTGGTCCCATCCCCCCCACTGAGGTCGCACCGAGTTCCCAACTGCCTTGTAACGTCGTTGTACCTCGTACTCCGCACCCGTCTCCCCACATTGACCGCGACTCGTCTTACATGGTGCGTATGCTGTACTGCATGCAAGGTACCCTGCTCACCACTTCACCGTATATGCAATGGAAAGAGGGAGGCAGAAACGCATCGTATCGCCATTGTAGATGACGCCTTCGACTGACTGGGTTGGGTAGGCTGGATGTTGCCAAGCAGGCCTTTCCCCAGGGCGTTTCTCTGTAACTCGGCTTCCAGTTCTGCTCGAAACTTCAGGGCCATTTCGTATATCCTACCATTTGGGACAAAACGTCTGAGTTGGATGAGGCGTTCAACGAGGAAGGGGAGGAGGAGGAGGAGGAGGAGGAGGAGGAGGAGGAGGAGGAGGAGGAGGAGGAGGGACGAAGTAGCGACGAATCTAGCCATGGCGACAAGGATGCAGCCTTCCCAGATTCTTCCTCCTCTGGGAGCCACGCTCGGGGGAGATGGGGCTGGAGAGGGAAGGCGGAGGAGGGAACGGAGGGGCACGCGACGTGGAAGGGTGAGGAAGGGAGACAAAAGGAGGAGGAGGTGGAGGAGATTTCGAGGCGGGGCTTCTTTTACTTATATATATATATATATATATCACAAATAATAATGATAATAATAATGATGATACTAATAATGGTACTAATAATAGTAATACTAATAACAATCACAATAATACTACGAATGCTAATGCCAATAATAATAGTAATAATAATGATAATGATAATAATAATAATAATAATAATGAAAATAATACTAATAATAATACTAATAATAATAATCATCATGGTAATAATAAATAAATGAATAACACATAATGAGTACATACGAATAAGAAATATTATAAGAACAACAACAACAACAACAACAACAACAACAACAACAACAAACACAAACAAAAACATGAAAAAACGCCTGGAGGATCGACTGTCCCTGACCTCCCAGAGGCGGCCGATCTGGGTATGTTCGAGGCCACGGGGGCCACCCATGCAGCCACATCCACCGCCCGCTGGGGCCCCAGGACGTCGGTTCTCCGGGCGGTGGGCATGGATATGTCAACACCCCAACCTCCTCCTCCTCCTCCTCCTCCTCCTCCTCCTCCTCCTCCTCCTCCTCCTCCTCCTCCTCCTCCTCCTCAATTCATCGGATTCGGCATCACGCTTGTAATTCGCTGTCTTCTTCTTTTCCGCCCTCCTCCCCCCCTGCGCGTGCACGTTCTGTTTCAGTCGTAATGCGCGCTGTATTTTCTGATTCCGAGAAGTACGAAAAGCGGCTGAGCGTGCCAAGAAGGCAGAAACCCTGGATCTTGACTGGCCGTCGCACGCCGTTCGGTCTCAATCACAATGTCAACATGGTTACATAATATCTTCCGTTCGTTGTGGCATCCGTGCGAAACTTAGGCGAGGCGATTCGGTGGCGCAATATCACCTCGTGTTTATCAAGCGGCGCAAAACGACGCAAGGAGAGAAAGAGAGAGAGAGAGAGACAACAACAAAAACGGAACGAGAGGATGCAAGGTACTCTCCCGCGGGGAAAATGAGGTCGCCCGGGTAGTGCTTCTGAGGGCAAGCGGCGCGCGTGGTGCGGCCCCCCATGCCCACGGGGCTCCGCCTCCTCTTCCTCCTCCTCCTCCTCCTCCTCCTCCGTCTCCTCTTCCTCTTCCTCCCCATCTCTGTCGTCCTCTTCATGCTCGTCGTCGTCGTCCTCCTCCTCCTCCCTCTTTCCTTGTCCGTCCGTCCTTTGCCCGTCCTCGCGCGTCGTCCTCCTCCTCCGTCCTCTTCCTCAGTCCTCCTCCTCCGTCCTCCCCCTCATCCGTCCTCCCCCATCCCTTCTCCTTCTGGATATTTTCCCCCTTGTCACGCCCCCAGAAGTATGGGTAAGGTGGGCCAGGCGTATCGCCTGAAAACTCCTCACCAGTCATGTTCCTCGGGCTTACAACAGTGAAAGAGATGGAGCACCGGCCGTCTTCAAAGTATGGCACTCGCCTGAGCGCCGCGCGCATTCGTTGCAACAGCCTGCGTCGGCTTCAAAGATGGAGGGCGGTGTTTTTTCAAAACGGCGGTTTCGTCGCAGCGCCGATCAGATTTGTCGCGTATGTTTGCAGCCGCCGCAAAGATGGAGGACGGCTCCTGTTCAAAAAGAGGACTATCAGAGGGGGGACTACCGTAATTAAAACAGCCAGGAACTTCAACAGATCTAGCAGCTGCACGGATGGAGGGCGATACTTTCTTTTTTTTTGTAAAAAATGGGGTTATCGCTTGAAAAACCCTCGACGCTTATGGGCATGAGGAGGATTTGTGCGCGAGATACATGAACGGGGGCAGTCCGATCTAAAACGGGGACCTCGCTTGGCACTTCGCTGAGGTGTATGTCCATACCTTTTTCACACTTCTGGTTTACACCTTACGTAGACGGGTGCAGGGCATGTGCTGCTCAAGCGGGGATCTCGCCTGAATGGCAGGTCCATGGGGGGCTGGGCTTTCAAGGGAACTTGAGACGGGAGGGAATACTGTAGCACCGCTGGTGCGTCCTGGGCTTACTCTCGTACTCCGCCTCCCCCTATTATTCCTCCTCCTCCTCCTCCTCTTTCCCCTCCTCCTCCACAGCATCATCACCATCATCATCATCATCATCATCATCATCATCATCACCATCGTAAGCATCATCATCCATGATCCATCATCCATCATCCATCCGCCATCTTCCTCCTCCTCGTCATCATCATCACCACCATCATGATCATCAGCCTCATCAGCATGGCCATCATCATCATCCTCACCATCATCATCATCATCATCGTCACCATCACCATCACCATCGTCATCGTCATTGTCGTCATCATCAGCACGATGACCCTCATAATCCTCATCATCATCAACATCAGCATCACCACCAGTTCCCTCAGCATCATCCGCATCCTCGGCAACATCATGATCAGCATAATGATAGTCGTCATCTTCATAGTCGTCCTCATCCTCATCCTCATCATCGTCCTCATCAGCATCATCATCACCATCACCATCACCGTCACCATCACTGTCACAATCACCACCACCATCAGCATCGGCATCCGCATCAACAGCAGCATCCGCATCAGCCCCATGGTCGTCATCATCATGACCATGCTCATGAGCATGCTCATGATCATGATGACGATCACCATCACCATCATCACCATCATCATCGTCATTAGCATCGTCATCAGCATCACCATTGAAATAATCAGCATCATCATAACCATCTGCATTACAATCAACATCACCATCATCATCGCCACCGCCCACAATAATCATCATCGCCATCATCATCATCAGATTCACCATCATGATCATCAGCATCAGCATCATCGTCATTTTCAGTATGCATCGTATTGCTTATCCGTATTAGTATTCACATCATCCTGGTTCTGATATTTGCATTTGTAGCATTGCCATTATCAATATCATTAGCACCATCTTCGTTATCAGTACTATGATCAATCGTCGTATCATCACCCCTCTCTCCCTCTCTCTACTCCTCTCTCTGTCTCTCTCTCTCTCTGTCTCTCTCCCTCTCCATCCCTCTACTTATGTCTCTCTCTCTCTCTCTCTCTCGCAGTTCCACCATGAATCCATCAAAGCACATGCACAAATGAGGAAGGAGGGGGAGGAAGAGGGAGCAGGCTACCCGCCGCCGCCGCCTGGCCCACGGCCCGCCGCCCTGCTCCGCGCGGGGCCGCAGGGCCGGCACTGCGCGGGCGCCGCGTCTCTGCCTCTCTCCCTCTCTCCCTCTCTCTACTTCTGCCTCCCTCTCTCTCTCTCTCCCTCTCTCCCTCTCTCTCCTTCTGTCTCTCTCTCTCTCTCTCTCTGTCTCTCTGTCCCCCCGTCGCAAGGTTGGGTCAAGCGATCCGGAGGCGAGGCGTGACACGGCCCGAGCGCTGGCGCGGTGCGCGGGACGTGCGTTCTCCCCAGCTGTCTTGCGGAACCGCTGGGAGGAAGACCGGATCGGGTCCTCCTCCTCCTCCTCCTCCTCCTCCTCCTCTCCTCCTCCTCCTCCTCCTCCTCCTCCTCCTCCTCTCCTCCCCCTCCCTCCTCCTCCTCCCTCTCCTCCTCCCCCTCCTCCTCCTCCACCTCCTCCTCCCCCTCCTCCTCCTCCTCCTCCTCCTCCTCCTCCCTCCTCCTCCTCCCATTCCTCTCCTCCTCCTCTTCCGGTCTCCGCTCCTGCCCTGGGCTCGCGCCCGACGCATGAGCGACGAAAGGTGGCGGGTCCCGCGAGGAGGTCCTCCTCCTCCTCCTCCTCCTCCTCCTCCTCCTCCTCCTCCTCCTCCTCCTCCTCCTCCTCCTCCATCTCTCTCGCAACCCGCCCCTGCGGCGCCCGCCCCGCGCCCTCGCGCCTCCGCATCTGGGCTTTCTTGGGGGCCTCCTGGGGCCCACTCCGCCGTCTGAGGGCCCACTCCGCCATCTGGGGGCTGCATGGGTCCTCGAGGGCCGTCTTGTGGTTGCATGTGCTTCTGGTATACACCCTACGAAATGCTTTAGAAATCATGGGTTAAGAAATTCATAGTCTCAGAATGTGAATAAAAACCCAGCATGTCTATTCAAATCTTAGGATTTACATTGAAACATTAAGAATAATCGAGACTCTGGCCGAAAACTTAGGTTTTCTTAAGCATCGCCTGGAGTGTATGGCTTCCGAGGCTTTGCCTCATTCCGGCCTCGCTCTGAGGCTGCGCCCCCCTTTTCCTCCCCCATCTCTGTTTAATTCAAGCTTCGCGCGGCCCGCTTAGCTTCGACCGGAAGAGGTGCGCCCTCGACCCGCGGATCAAAAAAGTGTTTCTGGTATCTGGGCTTCCTTGGGGGCCTCCCGGGGCCCACTCGGCCATCTGGGGGCTGCACGGGGCTGGCTGGGGTAGCTCCTGGGTCGTCTGGCGTCTGGCGCCTTCCGAGGCCGTCGTGAGGGCCTCGGTGGCCGTCGTCATCGTCATCATCATCCCCAGCAGCATCAGCATCGGCATCGTCATCATCAACATCAACATCAACATCAACAACATCCTCGTTTACATCATCCTCCTCATCCTCGTCTTATCCTCACCCACCACCACGACCGTCGTCACCACCGATCATCCGCAACCCGTGACCATCACCCATCATCCAGCCTCTTCGCCCCTTACTCCCCCTCCAACCTTCCCGCAGCCATCCTCCTCCTCCTCCTCCTCCTCCTCCTCCTCCTCCTCCTCCTCCTCCTCATCCTCATCCTCATCCTCATCCTCATCCTCATCCTCATCCTCATCCTCATCCTCATCCTCATCATCCTCATCATCATCATCATCATCATCATCATCATCATCATCATCATCATCATCATCATCATCATCCTCATCCTCATCCTCATCCTCATCATCATCATCATCATCATCATGAGCCTTACTGTTAGTATACTCTCTTCTGGTCTCTTTCCTGCGCCTCCGAGCGTTGACGCTGGCCATTGCCTCCTCCACCCCGGTTCCTCATGAATGACTCCGGGTCGCACTCCCGGACGTTCCAACAGGGCATGCCCGGCGTTTCGCCTGGGACTTCCTCGCCACGTACACCTTGCGAAATGCTTAAGAAATCATGGGTTAAGAAATTCATAGTCTCAGAACTTGAGTAAAAACCCAGCATGTCCATTCAAGTCTTAGGATTTCCATTGAAAAATTAAGAATAATCGAGACTCTGGCCGAAAACTTAAGTTTTCTTAAGCATCGCCTGAGGTGTATGGTTCTGAAGCTTGAGGTCTGCAGCAGCTTCACGGGTGGAAGGGGGGGTGGCTTCCGAAAAAAAGTGGCTCTCGCACTGGCGCCGCGCACCGTCGCCCTGAGACTACGCGACAGCTTCACGGATGGAGAAAGGCCGCGTTCAAAGTGTGGCTCTCGCCCGAGCGCCGCGCAACTTCGTTCTGAAAGTGCACAGCGGCTTCACGGATGGAGCACGGGCCGTTTTCAGAATGTGGCTCTCGCCACAGCGCCGCCCGCATGTGCCTGTACAAATGTTATGGAATGTGATTCTCGCCATAGCACCGCGCAGATTCGCCAGACACCTTTGCATCGGTGTCAGGGACGGACGGTGGTTCGTATTCAAAATGCGGCTCTCGCCGAACGGCCGCGCGCACGCGTCTTAAATAGTTGAACCAGGTTCTGGAATCCCAAACCCCCGACGTCGTGATTTTTTCACGACGTCGACCCCCAGAGGTCTGGACCCCTTCCCCGGGACCGGTTCTTCGTCCTGAGTCGTTTTGTTGACGCTCCCGAGGCCCGGGGAGGGCCCCCGGGGACCGAAAATCGCGAAAAACCTCCCGTCGTGATTTATTTCACGACGCCAGGAGGTCTGGGCCTAGGGATAGGGATGAGTTCAAGTTCGAGGCTGGTAAAAGAAATGCTAGCTCTTTTGAAGACTCCCCCCGGGGGCTTCGGCTCCGAGGAGGAGGAGGAGGAGGAGGAGGAGGGCGGAGGAGAAGGAGGAGGAGGAGGATGGGAGGCCCGTTTTCAAAATGGCGCTCTCGCCTCCGCGCCGCGCACACTCGTCTTTAAAAGGTCGCGCAAGCTTCACGGATGAGGGGCGGTCCCTTCTCAAAGCGGGCCCGCGCCTCGGCGCCACGAATCCTCCTTCTCGGCCTCCTCCTCCTCCTCCCTCCTCCTCCTCCTCCTCCTCCTCCTCTCCCCTCCTCCTCCCTCCTCCTCCTCCTCCTCCTCCTCCTCCTCCTCCTCCTCCTCCTCCTCCTCCTCTGTCTCGCTTTCCTTCTCCTCCTTCTCCTCTCCTGCCTTGAGCACTGGCCCGTTTCAAAATGGGGGCTCTCGCCTCGGCGCCGCGTGCACTCGTATCTGAGAAGCACGTCTCAAAGGATGGCGGGCTGCCCTTTTTTGGGGGGGGAGGGGGTCTCATTTCGGGGGGGGGGCTCTTCCAGGCTATCTTGGAGGGCCTGGGGGGGGTCTGGGGACGATGTTTTGGAGGGTTCTCCCACGGGGGAGGTCTGAAATGGCTTGTCTTGGAGGGTCCAGACCCCCTCCCTTTTATTACGAAACCTGGAGTACGTACACTTCAGCTCATGGGTCTTTACAGAATTACACACAGGGGCATAGTGGTGCGCAGGCGCCTTCTGCGAGCGTGGTGGGGCCTTGCCCGACCTCCCGAGACGCACGCGCGAGTTCCTTGGCCTCACGTGTTTGTCATTCGGGTCTTGACATGCCAGTCCTGACGTGCCATCTGACGCACTGGACCCTAGTTCTAGCGCGCTGCCAGACGCACGTGAAACACAGGAAAATGATTGGCTCATTGGCCTTTTACCTGCTAGTTGAGATTGACACAGCCACTCATAATGTCCGTCATGTCCAGCTTGGCGGGGATATTCCACATTCGGCTTTCGCAGACAAATGTCTCCATATACCACTTGAAAAGCAACCACACAAAGATCCAGACGAACAGGACAGACGATGAAAACAGCAGCGCGGACAGGAGGACCAGTCTGCACTTGGCTGCCTGGATCTGCCCCTGGAAACTGCTGAATTGATGCAGTCCAGCGTGCTCGGACTTGAGAACTTTCTGGTAGCGCGAGTAGATGGCCCACACATTACGTTGATACTTGGCAATGGAAACTATCTTCGCCAACACGAGGAGCATCGACACAAATGCCGCCCCGATGCCGACCCAGAGCGCCTTAGCGCCGTTGCACGACTCCGACGCCGAGCTCACACAAAGTACATTCGCATAAGTGGTCTGGAAGTGCAGATTGGTGCCGCAGAAGCAGACGCCGTAAATGAACACCCGCGAGAAAGCACATCTCGTTATGTTGACAGCGCTGTTCATGAGCGGTCGCACAGCCTGGATGAGCTCGCCAGACATCTTCTCCGTGGGATTACCTTCGCCTTGGTACTTGGTGAGAAGGCCAGCTGCCTTAGCGTGTTCGTGGAGCTCAAGGCACTGCATCTCCAACAAGATACCCATGCTACAGCACTCCGCGATAACGTCCATGACCGTGGATGACGTCATCTCCCCGCCGAACAAGGTGGTGTACGCGTGCCTGTTGGTTGTCCACTCCACGGAAATCGGGAAGTCTGCATCAGAGGGGGTGTACTCGACCTCACCGGCTTTCGCAGGACCTCCTCTGGGGACCGTGATGAAGACATCCTTGCCGTTTGCACTACTCGCCCTCGACGTCGTGACCATGGCGGTTGCGCCCTCGAATCCATCCATCCACTGCTGCCACCTCGACATGTCCGTGATCTGTTTATTGTCTTTCTCGATCCCCTTGACTTCGAACTCAAAGCTCCTGCCCCAGGGCGACCACCTGCCGAGCCCGCCGTTCTCCCCGTACTGCCACCGCTTGTGGGCAGCAGTCTTCCACGCCCAGCGCGGGCAGTAGCTCAGCACGCCGAACGCGTAGTGGCAGATCTGGGCGACGGCCATCGCGAGGAGGATCGCCTCGAGCGGGAAGTGGAAGTGTCGTATGAAATACGACTGGCTCAACGTCTCTTTCCAGATCTGGTCCGTGGCCTTGGCGCGGTTGCCAGTCAGGAAGCCGTAGAGGACCATCCCCAGGAAGGTGTTCGCCTGGAGCCGCCCGTACACGGTTATCGTCCCCAGTACGAAGAGCCAGAGGAACCACACGTTGAAGTACAACTTCTCCTGCTCTTCGTGCCACCTGGCGCGGACTCCAGAGAAGCAGCAGCGGGACAGCAAGGCGTCAATCACAGTAACCGGCATGCATGGCCATCCTACCGGGAGACGGCCCTGCCTTAACGTTTTCCCGCAGTGGCGGCACTCAAGTACACCTCCGGCCTCGGGATCAGACAACGGGCCTCCTGGCTTCGATTCCTTTTGGATGCGGCACCCTGGGCAGTGGCTAAGCCCTATTGGGCGCTTCTCGTTCTCGTGTTTTTTTCCAAACTGCTTGCTGGCTTTGTCGGTGCACAAGATGCTCGAATACTTCGCGATGTACACCTCGAGCAACATCAGGGCGATGCAGCTGGCCCCGGCCGGCAAGAACCACTCGGGCTTGCTAAGCGGTCCCCCGTTCTTGTTCTGGCACGACATGTGCAGGAGACCCACCCCCATGAAACAGAACATCACAGATGCATGCACGAGCGGGCACCACATTGCTAGCTTGATGACGGGACCGATGCAATGTGAACGCGAACAAATCTTCTCTGCGTCCTTCATCTTCAAGATGTTCACCACGAAAAACGGCAAGCATCCAAGCACGTATGGCCCGCCAGACTCGGCGCGCTTCTCCACAAGAGGCGCATCGTACGCATCGGAGTCAGCACCGGAGTCTGCCGACTGCCTGCGAGCAAAAACTGTCAAGGAGGCGGGGGGGTCCATTCGGACCGCAATTTCTGGACACTCTGATGTGAGCTCGCGGAGCTATAATCTAGATCGCCATCCACGCATGAACGGCACGCGGCAAAGCCCCTCGCTCTCGGGCACACATCTTGAGCCAAAATGGCTACGGAGGATGGAGGGCTGCCCTTTTGAAGGAATTATCGCCTGAGACTTCGCAAAGCTGGAAGACCCGACACTTCAACGCACGTGGCGCTGCATGGACCCAGGGCGATTTCGACAACACAGAGCTGTCGCGTGGAATTTCATCGGAGCGCATGACAACAGTGTCAAACTGAAGAAACACAAACAAATAACAGGATTCCCCATACTTTTCCCATATTTTCTGGGTTTCTGTCTTCCCATATTTTCCCATATTTTCAAATATTTTCCTACATTTTCTGGGGAATCGACGATTCGTTGTGTCTTTGTGTTTCTTTCCCTCCCGACAGACATGCGCACCAGTTGCACGGACGCGGGGGCGGTCCTGCTTCTGAGAAGGGAACATCGCTGGACACCCCGTGCAGCTGCACGATCGCGCAGGTGATCACGCGCCAGAAGCATGCAAGGCAATTCCTGTTTTAGACAGACCAGACCTCCTGGCGTCGTGAAAAAAACACGACGGGGGGGTTTTCGCTATTTTCGGCCTCCGGGGGCCCTCACCGGGCCTCGGGAGCGTCAAAAAACGACTCAGGACGAAGAACCGGTCCCGGGGAAGGGGTCCAGACAGACCTCTAGGGGTCGACGTTGTGAAAAAATCATGACGTCGGGGGTCTGGGAGGGGGGAAACAAACCCACCTCGCTTTTGACCACCCTCGCTTCCAAGAGATACCAAACGATGCCAAACTGCAGCCTGCACTGGTCAGGCCGCTTGACGAGGAGGCGCGTGGTACGGCTTGTCTGTGCCTGGAAGCGAAAGCGGGGTACACCCTGCGAAATGCTTTAGAAATCATGGGTTAAGAAATTCATAGTCTCAGAAATTGAATAACATCCAGAACTTCTATCCAAATCTTGTGATTTACATTGAAAAGTTAAGAATAATCGAGACTCTGGCCGAAAACTCAAGTTTCTTAAGCATCGCCTAAGGTGTACGTAGTTCACGTTCCAATTAAAAGCGAGGCCCCCCAAAAAATGGCAGGCCCAACGGTGCTCCTCGCAGTAAACAGGGAGGGCTTGTGGGGGCGTGTGAGGCGGGGGCACGGGACGGGAATAGATTGCCTTAAGTCGGGCCTGTCCCCCTACAGGCCGATGTTAGATGAACATTAAACAACTCAATAAACATTCCCAAATAGCCAAAAGTGGTTAAAATAATCGTCCCACAACTATTATTTGACTATTTTTGAATATTCCTCCTGTAGAGGGACAGGCCCGACTCTTAAATACTGCCGCATCGCGAACGCGTCTTTGGTCTACTCTGGTCCTGCTCCTCCCCTTTCTCTGTCCCCCTCCCTCCCCGCCTCTTGCGTCCGCAACGGGCTCCCGCTGCTGCTCCTGCTGCCCCCTCCCTCCCCGTCCCTCCCCCTGTCCCCCACTGGCCCACCCCCTCCCGCCCCACTTCCCTCCCCCCCCCTCCTCCTCCTGCGCCCCTCCCCCCCGCCCTCCCCCTCCCCCCACCCCGCCCCTCGCAGGCGCCCCGGTTAGCCAGCGCAGTGTCCCACCCGATGGTTCACCCCTCCTTGCGCGCCTGCGCCGCTTCACTCCGCGATCAGTGGGGGGGCGGCGAGGGCTGCAAAAAAGGGGCCCTCTGGGGCCCCGAGAGGGGCCCTGTGAGGCCCGAGAGGGTGCCTTCACCCTGACCTTCCAGAGAGCTATTTTTTAGCACTGGAAACCTAAAAACCTAAAAAACGAGACGAAACAGCCTAAAACCAAGACGTAAAATAGCTCTGGGATAGGTTTTTACGTCGGGTGCTATTTTTTAGCCCTCCTGGAAGGTCAGGGCAGGCCCCCCCCTGAGCTCGCGCCCGCACCTCTGGAGTCACGCAGCGGTGCGGTGACAGACCGCGCGGTGACCTCGGAACCCCAAGAGACCTCACCGCACGGTCCCGTCCCAGACCTCCTGGCGTCGTGAAAAAATCACGACGGCAGGATTTCCGCTGTCTTCGGCCTCTGGGGGCCCTTGCCGGGGCCTCGGGAGCGTCAAAAAACGACTCGGGACGCGAAAAAATCACGACGTCGGGGGTCTGGGGTCGCCGCACGATTGTCTGGGACCTCGGCGGCCCCCATCGCCCGAGACGCCCTCGGAGAGGGCCTCGAGCCCCAGAGCCGTGCGGTGACCCCGAATCCCCACCGACCCACCGCACGGCCCAGACCCCCGACGTCGTGATTTTTTCACAACGTCGACCCCCAGAGGTCTGGACGAAGAACTGGGTCCATGACCTCCCCAGACCCCCGACGTCGTGATTTTTTCACGACGTCGACCCCCAGAGGTCTGGACCCCTTCCCCGGGACCGGCTCTTCGTCCTGAGTCGTTTTTTGCCGCTCCCGAGGCCCGGTACGGGCCCCCGGAGGCCGAAAATAGCGAAAAACCTCCCGTCGTGATTTTTTCACGACGCGAGGAGGTCTGGGCGGTGTGGTCACCGCACCGTCCTGGGGCCCCCGGGGCTCGGCGCACTGCCGGAGGCTCCTCCGAGCCGCAGCTCGCCCGAGGGCGCTCCAGGGATGCCCGCAGCGTGCCGCGGCGTACCCGCCGGCGACCCCAGGCCCGGCGCGCCCGCGGGCCCACGGAGGCCGTGCTGGCGGCAGGCCCAGCAGGAGGGGCCCACACCCCCGACGTCGCGATTTTTGCCACAACGTCGACCCCCAGAGGTCATGGACCCAGTTCTTCGTCCTGGGTCGCTGCTTGACGCCCCCGAGGCCCGGCGAGGGCACCCGGGGGCCGAAAATGGCGCGAAGGACCTCCCCGTCGTGATTTTTCCACGGCGCCAGGAGGTCTGGGAACGTCGTGGCAACCCTTCCAAGACGTCTTGCCCCCGAGGCCGAAGATCTTGCCCCAGAGGCGGGCGGTCGACGGGCGGAGGTCGGGAAGCGGGAGGCCGGAGGTCGACAGGTGGAGGCGAGGCCCCCCCGGAGGCCGCACACCGAGAGAGAGGCCTCCGCCACGAGCTGCTCCAGGCGTTGGATGCTCCTAGGAGGAGGAGGAGGAGGAGGAGGAGGAGGAGGAGGAGGAGGAGGAGGAGGAGGAGGAGGAGGAGGGAGGGAGGGAGGAGGAGGAGGAGGAGGAGGAGGAGGAGGAGGAGGAGGAGGAGGAGGAGGAGGAGGAGGAGGAGGAGGAGGAGGAGGAGGGAGGAGGAGGAGGAGGGAGGAGGGAGGAGGAGGGAGGAGGAGGAGGAGGAGGAGGAGGAGGAGAGGAGGA
>CAUYUJ010022086.1:0-25000 GCA_963575745.1 Prorocentrum cordatum | reverse complement strand
CCGTCATATGCACAGACATGAACGGGCAGTTCAGCCAATGTCGAAGGCGTAACGGGCACACAGAATTTGGGGCCCTTCAATTTCACGACAGAGCAGGTCTCCCCGTTGCTCACGGCACATCAACTGGCCGTGGTCAACACACATTTTGCGCGGGGATGCCCAACGTACTTCAACCAAGGAGTCACAAAGACCTTGGACTACCTCATAGTTCCGAGAACATGGATGACGGCAGTCAGATGGTGTCGGACACTACTGGCGAGTGCTTGGAGGCTCCAAGTGCACAACCTCAGCGGCATATGGGACCACGTTCCGTTGGCGGCCAGCTTCGAGATGGACGTGGTGGCCGAGCCGTACAGAGAGATGGAGTACAAGCGCGTGAAGCTAGACAGGGAGAGTATTGCGAAGATGCTTCAGCTCGGCGACAACCGACGAGCGTTTGTGCAACATGTTGAGTCTGAACTAAGTCGACAGCGGGAACAACTTGCTGCTCAGACGTGCAAAGACACACCAGATTTTGTGAATCCGACGATCCACAAGGCGATCGAGAATGCGGCTACCAAGTTTTGCACGACGACCAGAGGTTACACGGAGGACCACAAAGCACACGCTAGAGAAGTCCGACGTATGCTATGGGAACGGCGTAATCTGCGGAAGGAGGTCCAGTACCTATGTGGAGTGGGTGATGACGAGGTTTACGACGCTTCTACCGAGGTTGGCTATGACCGCGAGATGGCCGAGCTGCAGCTGACGATTAGAATACGGCGTCTCAGCAAATGGCTACGACAGCAGAGGCAAAAATATTGGCAAGAGATCGAGACACTACGATGCGACGAGTTCATGAGAGCAGTGAAGACGAACGACTTCTACACGGTCCACAAAATGGCGAGGATGTTGGCACAAAGGAGAAGAGGAGAACGGAAACGAGTGTACGGTCGACATCATGTATCGGGCACGAACGACGAGTGGGTTGAGAAGATGAAGCGACCAGGCCCCGCAGGAGGATGCTCGGCTGCTGAGACCACGGCGGACGAGATCCAAGCACGACGGGGAAGAGTTGTGCGCCAGGGGGTCACGGGCGAGGAGATCAACGAGGAGATGAAGGGCATTAGGAAAGCAATATGGAAAGCACGTCTTTGGAGGAGTTATCCTATCTGGAGTTCGAGTGTTGAAATGTATGTTTTTCCGCAGTGGGTTAATGAAAGGATGACGGCCAGGACCACTGGCCTTGGTCACGAGAATGAGGTTGAGAATTTTTGTATGCCCAATTTCTATACAGATCGAGATGAGGTACCGCATTTGGGCAGGAAAAGCAGCGTGGGCCTCCATGGGCAACTTCTGGACCTCAAGAGTTTCTCAGAGATGGAAGATATCTATGTATAAGGGGTATGTCGTCAACGCGATCCTCTCGGGCATCGAAACGTTCGTGAAGCCCCAGGGGCCCATGAAGGTGCAGGATTTCACGGGGCTCGAGGGCTACGTCGCTAGAAAGGGGCGAGTTGTCTTGGGAGGAGTGGCGTGTACGAGGGAGGACGGGTCCAAGAGGGCCCCCAGCAATCTGGAGGTGTTGGCCAGACTAGGAGCTGCAAGCATATTTGTGGAGGCCCGTATTCGGAGGCTTAAGTGGTTACAAAGTTTGCTGGCGGACCTCGAGTCGGCCGGTCAGCTTCTGGGGGTCGTGTTCGGGAACCTCAAGTGCGGGAAGATCGAAAAGCCGTCGTTCCAGGACCCCGAGGCAAAGATCAATCCATGGGCCCAGCTGTGGCTCCAGGACATCCAGGAGTTGGCGACATACGAGGACGGGGAGGTTTTTTTGGAGTACTATGATCATGATCCAGTACGGGCCATCACGGAGGGGAGGGAAGAGTTTATCAAGCTCAACTTCACGGGCATGCGCGCGCATTACATACATCACCGAGCCGAGCATGAACCCCAGCACGTACGGAGCGTTGAGGGTGGAGAGTTTCAGTGTTGGGCGGAGGATGAAGGAGGACGGCCTTGTCTAGCACGATTTCCAGACCGAACGAGATTGGCCTCCCACTATGTACACACGAAAGGTGGCACGCACGGCAAGAGAATATTATTCCGAGTGGTGTGCTTCAGCAACATGTGTACTATATGCGGCACGGTGTTCACGACGCACGCGCAGGCGCAGAAGCACATGCTGCGGGCATTCGAGAGAGGCTTGTGTGTAGACCGTGCAAGATCAGGAAATGAGGTGAGAATGGTGGTTTCTTACTGTCGACTGTGCGAATACGTAGCGGATGAGGCCCAAGAGTTGCGCCAACATATTTTAGATCGTCACCTCAGTCAACATATTCAGCAACATCAGATTGAGTTCGATGGCATGGCTCCTCCAGAAGTCTGGGCCGCAACAGGGGACGACACAGCCGCCGGGAAAAAAGGTCAAGAGCAAGGAGTCCGAGGAAGTTCTCACACGGCGGCTGGCGGTGCAACTGGAGGCCAGAATCAGAACGCTCGAATACACGCAGACCGTCCAGATCTTTCTTCCGCACGATCATCCACTGATCGAGGACGGCCGCAAAACATACCAGAAGTACCTAGACACAGTCAAAGCAGAGGGCCCGCAGCACGAGAGAGGGCCCCCAGAGTTGCAGATTTTCGGGTCGAATCTATCCGTTATCGCGAGCTGGTTGAACGAGGGCACATCAAGCCCAGCCATGAAGAGATTCAAGGGGGTCCCCGAGAGGCTGCTGCAGATGTTGGCCAACACAGACGGAATAGGAGCCAGCGAGTGGGTCAAGGAGTACACGTTCTCGCCAACGTACGATCAAAAGAAGACGAGGATCACGGTCACCCTCCTCGGGCAGCTGCTGGTCGGAGTGGCACCAGAGTCGGCGGAGACGCTGCTCAAGGAGCAAACGGACGCCTGGGGATGCGCCGCGACGGACCCCACGTTCGACGCCAAGCTGCAGAGGAATCCGCTCGAGGTCATCCCGATCCCCAGCGGAACCAAGTGCATGAATCTCAACAACATCGTGAGCCACATCCTGAGGGAATGGGGAGGCGCCCGCAAGCCTGGCCGCGCACCCCGCGGGGAGATGGCCACGATCTTGCAGGGCAAGAAGTAGGGCACTCGAGCGAGG
The DNA here is from genome assembly GCA_963575745.1 of Prorocentrum cordatum. Lineage (NCBI taxonomy): Eukaryota > Dinophyceae > Prorocentrales > Prorocentraceae > Prorocentrum > Prorocentrum cordatum. The sequence continues at coordinate 21,896 of CAUYUJ010022086.1, read as the reverse complement.
CCCCGCGGCCCGCGCGGGCCGCCAGCGAGCAGGGGTTTAGGGCTGGTGCTTCCTCCTCTGGTCTTAGGGCCCGCGGCCCCTGTGGCTGAGGGTGGGGGCTCCGTGTCGGGGTTCCTGCTCTCGGCCACAGCTCGCTGGCGGCGCTCCGCCCCTGTTCTGTTCGGCTCGCCGACAGCAGAGCTGGATCCGAGGTGGATGCATTAGCTCTAAGCGAGTAGAGTTGCCCAGCGTCGCATGTCTAGTCAGGAGTGTTGGAGCATTGGCGCGAGGAGGAGGATGGAGGAGTGGAGTGAGGAGGAGGAGGAGGAGGAGGAGGATCGATCGTGCCATTCCGTTTTTCTTGAACCCACATCTGTTGGAATCTCGAAGGCGAGCAGGTCGGCCATGATATTCCAGGGACGTGCGAGGCGAAGCCCAGAGTACACAGCCCACTTGTGTGGTGCCAGGGTGAGAAGCGCAGATCGTATTCTAGAGGGCCCTCGGGGTTGACCTCGGAGGGCCCTGGGAGACACCAAAAACTTGGGGGAGCCATTAAAGAGGGTGGTGGTGGGGCCTGTGGACGGTGAGAGGAAAGCTGCGGAGCGAACAACTCACCTGTACTCTCGAATCCCATGCAGAGCAAACCCATCGATCGTGCCATTCCGTTTTTCTTGAACCCACATCTGTTGAAATCTCGAAGGCGAGCAGGTCGGCCATGATATTCCAGGGACGTGCGAGGCGAAGCCCAGAGTACACAGCCCAAAATTCGCAAACTCCGTATGCGGTTCACGATCACGAAGCCTGTCTGAGTCTTGAGCTCACCCATGGCACCACCGGAAAATAAGATTGCTTTGATTCCTGCAACAGCTTGGTGAAACCGGAGTCGAGAAAGAGGCTGGCCAAGACGGAAGCAAACCGTTCAGGGTAAGCAGCTGCTCGTTTTGTCCAGCGGACCCCTGTGGGGTCCGGTCCTGAAAGCACGATATGAGGTTTCCCAGAGAATATGCAGGGTTGACAACTAAAACTGGGACATTTGTGCACCATCTTGGACATGTTCTCCACACCCCAGGACCACAACGTAGTAGGTTTTTTCCACCGAGCTCCGAAACCGCAGAGGTGAGTAGTGAGCGACTGCTGTTTGGCAAGATTACGAAGGCGGCGAAACTCGACAGTGTGCCAGATCAGACTTGTCTGAGGATTCTCAATCACCCAAGGAACTTCACACTTGACAGCGAACCGGCAGAGCTGGGCCGTCAGCCTCATGAAAAAAGTACCTGATGCGACTTGGGCCTGTTCCGACGGAGTGTTCGTCGGGAGGCCCTCGATGAATTCCCGGCTTCTGATCATCGGCCTCCGAGCGTTGCTGTACGTGGTGCACGGCGGCGCAAGGGGGATGCCCAAGCACCGAGGATGAGCCAGAAGCCGTCGGATGCGTCGCTGCACTGGTCGGCGGGTCACGTCCCCTGCGGCACCTTGCAGGACGTCGAAGGGGAAGGCCTCCACTCCGCGGCGCCTAGCGGCTTTGGAGAACGCCCCACAGCCGCTGAACACCTCGATCATGAAGAACCCACGCCTCTGATGCCCTTGACGTGGCTGCAGACTCAAACGATTGCTGCCTCCAGGTCGCGGGCGCTCCTGTTGCAGTAGGCCTTGGACTTCTGGTCGAGCCCGTTGTAGACCTCCTGCACGAGCGCCTGCTTCTCGTAGCGTCGCACCGACGCCCCCGTCAGCCAGGTCCGGTTGATGATCAGACACTCGTCGACGGCCCCGACTTTGTTGGGCATACCTTTCTCGGCGTGATGCAGGAGGATCCCAGCTCGCTCCATGTGCTGCTGTGCGTTCCCTTGTAAGATCTGGCTTGTCTGGAGGTCGAGGTACTCGCCTGGTCGCAGGTATGTGTCCACCATGAGAGACCAATAGAGCGCCATTTCCAGTCCGTTGACCCGGAGGAGCCCCATCGCAATGGCGGTCACCACCTCCCAGGACAAGGGCCGCCGAGCACGGCGCGGCTCCAGACGGCGCCAGCCGCGCAGGGCCCTGATCGCCCGTGGCAAGGTCATCATGCCCTTGGCGTTGTAGCTCGGCACCACGTACTGGATGGCCGCGACGAGCTTCGCCCCCGTTGATGGAGCCTTGCCCTCCAGGAAAAGTTTGTCGAAGTAGATCACGATCTGAGCATCCAATATGGTAGGATGCACACTCAGATCTTGCATCTGTTGTCGCTCCTGGAAATCGTGAAGTAGCCGTTGATACTGATCTCGTGCCCCCTGCGTCAGCAAGGCCTCCTTGGTGATGCCTGGTTCCCTCGTCGTGTCCCGGAGCGGCCCATGGACGTCCTGCCGACGTGCGGCACGACGCTCCCGCAGTTGCTGCTCCTTGTCGAGGCTCGCGCTCTTGGCCTCCAGCAAGCCCAGGATTGAATGCCCAGGAGGAGGCTGGCTGGCACGACGAAGGCTCTCCACGTCTGGCTCGGTCTTCTGCCGCTTGTCCGACCGTGGATAGCCCAACCTCATCGGCACACGAGAGAGCTCCTGCACCACGTGGGAAGCCGTCAGCGCAGTCCGCCGATGGCTGGGTTGGTCCACTTGCCAGTCGCGTGGCTGGCGCCGATGGCTCTCTCTTGCGGGATGGTCCATCGGCTGGGTTCAACTCAGATGGTAGCCATCTACAAACAAATCTCGATTTGGTAGCTAGAGCCCACGCTGCTGCCTTACGGTGAAGCATAAGTAAGCGAGGATCTCGACACCGACCTTTCGAGAGCGAGAGGATGAGCCCCAGGTTGTCACCCAACATCAGCCACGACTTGCCCCAATCACCAGGATCCCGAACCGCTTGACGGATAGATCCCAAGAAGCCCCGCATTTCAGTAACATGAATTGGCTCACGAGTAAAAACCGGTTGATATCTTTCCAGCGTCCACCGAGTTGATTGTACAAATTGGGGGGGAACGTTAGGGAAGTCTCGGTTTAGATACGCATCACTGTAATTGATCTCCTTGTTTGACATATCTCCCATGTATGTTTGTTTATCATAAGATTGTCCCAGAGCGTGACCACGGGGATCTGCACGAGCGGGATCGTCTTCATTCTTATACCTCCAACGCTCGTGCCACTTACCTACTTGCTGTACACCCCCCACCGTCCAGGCCCCCCTCACCGTGGCATGCCCCGACTCACACGCATCGTAGGCCAATACGTCCGGGGACCAGTGAGGATCCAAGTCCCTGGACGCAAAAATTAAAAGACCCTGGATGGTTCTGAGCTCCTGGAGGACACTTTTCCACAGGCTCCGGGGCTTGGTGAAATCACCCCTGGAAAAATCATAGCTGGCGCGCAACGTGCTCAGCAGCTCTCGTCTAACGAGAGCCACAAAAGTGAAGTGGCCAATCAGACGCTCAAGCTGACGGCTGCTCAGAGGAGGCTGCCTGCGCCGGATCCACTCCAGCGCCTGCCACAACCGCCAGTAGCGCTTCGCGGACACCTGCACACGTCCTGGACAGCCGGTCTGCTCGACGCCCAGCATCTCCATGCTCGCCGTAGCGTCTGACTCGTCGTGAGTGGCGTAGCCTGCCTGCTGCAGCGCGGCGCATGCCGCCTCACGGAGCCGCGTCACCTCGGCCTGGTCGAACCCCTCGATCAGCACGTTATCCACATACACCGTGTGCACCGCCCCGTCTTCGACTCGAGGCGGAGGCCGAAAGTCAACCGCTCGGCGCCGCGGCCCCAGCTCAGGAACTCCATCGAGAACATGCTCGTGGATCCGCTGCACCATGAAGAGGGCCCACTTCCACCCCATCGGAACCACGTTCATCAGGGGGTACAGGATCTGGTCGCCCCGCACGGCCTGGCCGTCCAGCTCAGCAACGCCCAGCTCCGAGGCCCGCACGAAGTCCAGGCCGAAGTAGGGCTGCAGCCAGCACGGCAACTGGTGCTGGTAGAAGGCGTTCTGAACGTCACCCCCTGCGTACCACAGCTGTTGGTGCGCCGAGACCTCGACCTCCCCGAAGCTGCTGCCCGAGAAGAGGTGGACCTTCGGCGCGGCTCGAAAGTGCTGGTTACTCCGTCTGCAATCGATAACGATCCGAATAATAGAGTCCTTCTTCTTCACGAAAAAGACCTTGACGGCCTCCTTCCGGCGGCGACTCAGGCGGAAGATCCCCCGAGCAAGGCCGTCCTTCACGAAGCCGATGTAGGCGTCTCGATTCTCCTTCAAAACTGTATCGCCGTACAACGTCGGCAGGCCCTCGACCTGCCGGACCTGCGCCACCTCCTGCGGCTGCCGCAGCCACACATCTCGCTGGCCCTCTGTCATGTACCGGAGCAGGTCCGGTGGCGCGTTCGTCGGCAGCGGGACCGGGCGGTTGCCCCTCTTGGGCCAGCTCACCAACTCGCGCGAGTAGGGCCGAACTGGAGAAACCTCGTCACCATCCATGTACGACGAGGGCGTGCTCCCGAGAAGCTCATGAAAGGCTTCCTGCGGACTGATCGAATTCACCGGCTCGGGGGCGTGAGCCGCGTGAAGCGCCCGCACGTCGCTGTAGACCAGGGCGGAGGGGCCGGTCAGCTCCCCGACGGACTCCACCTCGGGCGTGTCAAAACCTGCCAAGCGATTGATGGCTCGAATCGTCTCGGCGGTCCTCTCTTGGACCTTGAGCCGCCGCCGAACACGTTGCTCCGTGCCCCGCGACAGCGCAGTGCAGCCACCAGTGTAATACTCCTGCCGCGGACAGGCCAAAGGAAGAAGGCCATCCCCTTCACCAGCAGCAGCATCACGACGGTGAATTGACCCCTTGGCATTCGCGCCACGACCGGGGTCCGCCGTGGCGCGCCCCTCTCTCAGGGGTGCTCCTGATCCTTCTCGCCGCCACCCTTGGAGGCCTTCTTAGCCGCCGCCGACTCCTCTCGAGCCTTGCGGCACTGCTTCATCTCCTCCGTCTCCTTGCTCTTCTTGTCGGTCGCATAGTGCGCGGGCCCAGGATTGAGCGCGACCCCACGGCGTAGGCCGCCTGTGGGGTCGCGGCCCACGTAGTGCTCAAGGCCCTCCAGCTGGAGGGACCCGTTGGTCTCCTCCACCAACTGGTACAGCCGCGCCAGCACCTCGACACGGGCCAGGTTGCCGCCATCGCACTGGCCATAACACACAGAGAGATCCAGTGCCAGTTCCCCAAGATCGTTGGTGAGGTAGGCGGTGGAGTCGATGGCGATCTTCTGCTCCGTGGTCCACTTGGTCTGACTGGCGTCGAACGTGCCACCGTGATCTCGCAGGTACTTGAAGAGTTGAAGAGCCACAGCGCTGACCTCTCACCCTCAGGCGGGAAGTCCTCTATGTGCTCCGTGCTCATCTCGCTGAACGCGTTGGCGAAGTCACACCAGCGCCGCCCGCCTGGGTCGTAGCAGACGGGGGCAAGCACACGAGCGTCGCCTCCGTCGGCAGCCGAGCCGCCTTCCACGACCTTGCTCAGGTAATCGGGGCGACACGCGGCGATCACCTCACCATTTGTCATGCGGTGGCGCGCAAGCTTGCCCAGCACCTTGTCCCCCGGCTCGAGCTTCACTAGGTCGCCACGTCGCACGGAACCAATTGTGACGAAGGACACCCAGCGGCCCCCTTCGTTCTCCAGCTCCACATCAGCGTCGAGGACCTCAGGAGTGCGGGTGCCTCCTACGACGAGGTCTCCGCCCTCTGGGGGCGCAAGAGGAGGCAGCAGAGCCGGTAGTGGACGCCCGCGCGCACGCCGATAGACGCCCTCATGCAACTCCAGCGTCTGCCCCTGCCCCATGGCGTCGGAGTACGCCGTCGGCCCCACGACCTCGCCGCCCTCGGACTCGGCGAGCTGGTACCCTTCGTTGATCAGGTCGAGGAGCCGCTGCGCGTCCGGGAAGTCTCGGATGCTGCAGGTCTTGCCTCGGAGGAAGAACGGGAGGGTACCATCAGCAGGCAAGATGGCCGCGCAGCACGGTCCCCAGTCAGGAGCCCCAGCCTTCACGTTCTCCGTGTACATGTCACCATCAGGGGTGTACACCACCCAGTGCCGAGCCTCGACCTGGAACAAAATTTGACGCTCATGCCACACCTCGTCTTCCGTGTAGAACACGGCCACGTAGCCCCCCGCGAGGAGCTCATTGCAGAACTCCTCCTCCACGGCGGCGTGCCCTGTCGCCAGCAACAGGGCGGCCAGGCCCTGCCAGCGCGGCACGCCCGGGGGAGCCGAGACCGTCGGGCGCGACTCCCGCAGGGGAGCTCGGCGGCGCCTGGACTCGGACGCCATCCCTTCGACGACGGGCGCAGAGACGGCCTCCCAGCACCAGGAAGATGTGGCCCACCGCGCCTCCCGCCAGGTGCCACACGCCCTCCCTCACGTCAACGTCCGCCTCAGGGGGGCACTCCGGCACCTCTGGGCACGAGCAGGTGCAGGCTGGCGCCTGTGGGCAGCTCACGCCCTCCAGCGGTCCGCTCCAGTTGGTCAGGGCTTCGCCCGCCGCTGCCGCCGCCGCGGCGGCCAGACTGGCCGCGTCCGCGGCCGAGTGGGCGGCCTGGGCGGCCGCCTCGGCGCCGGCGTGCCCAGCGCCCTGCCAGAGCCCGGCCTGCTGCAGGAAGGTCTGATACACCAGATCGGCGTGCCTGAGCAGGACCGCGCCCACCACACCAGCTGCGGCGTGTCGTGGGCGCAGCGCCAGGGCCATGCACAGCCCGGGACTCAGGATGCCCCCCCCTCCTGTATGAGAGGAAAGCTGCGGAGCGAACAACTCACTTGTACTCTCGAATCCCATGCAGAGCAAACCCAGGAGGAGGAGGAGGAGGAGGAGGAGGAGGAGGAGGAGGAGTTCCCCCCCGGGGGGCTCTGCACCTGGGCCTGGTGGCCCACGACTGGGCGAGGACAGATACCGGACGACGACGACGACGACGACGACGACGACGACGACGACGACGACGACGACGACGACGACGAGGGCGACGACGAGGGCGACGGACGATGACGACGACGACGACGACGCCGACGACTGCACGACTCGACGACGACGACGACGACGACGACGACGACGACGACGACGACGACGACGACGACATGACGACGCAGACCCAGCCGACGACGAGTGGACAACGATGACGTCTGGGCGACGATGGGTCGACGACTGGCCGATGACAACGAAGACGCCAACGACGACGCATGCGACAACCACGGACGACGACAACCGACGACGACGACGACAACGACGACGACGATGAGGACTGGACGACGATGACGACTGGACGACAACGACGACGATGACGACGTCTACGTCTACGTCTACGACGACGACGACTACTACTACTACAACTACTACCACCACCACAACTACTACTGCCTCCGAGTTCCTTCATATTCCGACGAGCTCCGCAAGACTCCGGAGGAGTCCTTCGGAATCCGAAAGAATCATCAGGCATCCTTAGAAATCCTACTGAGTCTGATTTGCACGCCGTGCCCATGGGATCGCTTAGGAATAGTTCGGAACCCTGTGGGTTCCTTCGGAAACCTCGGAGAACCTTAGGAATCTTCTTCAAGTTTTCTGGGGATTCCTCCGGAATCCTGAGGCATCAGGAGAAATCCTTGGGGGCATCCATGGGATACTTTCGGAATCATGTGAAATTCCGAACGGATCCCTAAGAATACTTGGGCTTCCCACGGTCGAGAGATCATTTCCACGGTCGAGCTAAATCACACGTGTTTTGCAGAGATCACGGTCGAGGTGGCGACCAGTCGGCGATCGGATGGATCGCAGCCGCTTCTTCAAATTTCCATCGGGAGGCGTAAGGGAGCTCACTGCATCCAGAAGCGCTCTTAGGCTTTCCCCCGGAATCGAAACCTTGTTTTTTTTAATTCGTGGTGTCTGAGGCGGAGAACCCCCTGGAATTCCCGGCGCTTCCCTGCGTTATGTTCCAATGCAGGAGTTTAGCGCCAACCACCCAACCACACTCGACGACAGAATCGGAACCTTGTGTAAGCGTCCCAGAAACGTCGCAACCACTTCGGACAGATCGCAGCTGATTGTGGTCTGTCCGAAGTGGTTCCAGGAGGAGGAGGAGGAGGAGGAGGAGGAGGAGGAGGAGGCGGAGGAGGAGGAGGAGGGAGGAGGGGGGGGGAGAAGGAAGAGGAGGAGGAGGATGAGCGGTCCGGAGTGGCTGCGATCGCCCGTGCTCGCGGGTCTGGGGTCCCCCCCAGGCGACCCAACAGAGCCCCGGAGCCGCAAGAGGAACACCCAACTGGCCATCGCTCGGACGTCCATTCCCTGTGCTTTTTTCGGTTTCGTGCGTGGTTTTTCGCCAAATGGTCAAGGATGCTCCTCGATGGCCCTCGCCGAAGGAAAAATGCACACGTCCGAGCGATGCCAAGCCAACGAGCCGAAGGGAAACCCCTTCCCCAGGAGCCCTTCTCCGCCGCCCCGGGGGTGCTTCGGGGAGGAGGATCGCCAGGGGCGAACCCGGGGGGGGTGGACCCGGGGGGGGTCTGGAGGCCAACAGGGCCCACAAGGGTCCCCACGAGGGCTCGCGAGCGTCGTCGTCGTCGTCGTCGTCGTCGTCGTCGTCGTCGTCGTCGTCGTCGTCGTCGTCGTCGTCGTCGTCGTCGTCGTCGTCGTCCCCCGTCAGGGTCGGCGGCACTGGCCGTAAGGCCTCCGAAGAAGCGCACCACACAGCTTGCATACAGCTTACACCACAAAGATTGCACCACGTTTGTTCTCCTCTGGAAAAAACATGAGTTCCACCACCCTCTCTCCCCTGGACTTCTCCCCCGCTTCGTATTACATCTGCATACGTTGCACCCCGCAGTTGCGGAAAAGAGTGAGGGGGCGAGCGCAGGGAGCGTCGCGGGTGGGTCGCGGGCGGGTCGCGGGTGGGTCGCGAGGTGGGTCGCGGGGTGGGTCGTGGGTGGGTCGCGGGTGGGTCACGGGTGGGTCACGGGTCGGGCGGGTCGCGGGTGGGTCGCGGGTGGATCGCGAGAGGGACGATGACAACAACAATGCAACGCAACGCAATCACAATCAGCACCGCGGAACCCCACTTCAACCACCCACCGGGGGACAAAGAATCGCAGTTCGGCCCCCTCATTCTGATGAATACGCTTCATAGTTCCTTTGCAACATGAAATCACACCATCCAAGCCAGGGCGGTATCGGCAACCCTCCTTCATCCCTGTCAAATAATACGATGCGCGCACACACACACACATCATGTCCCACAAAAAACAATACAAAAAAACGGCACAGAGTCCACGCGCGCTCGCACGTCGAAATCACACCAAACACACAAGTTCTGCGAGCACTTCAACATACCAAATCAAACATCCTTTGGGATTTCACCACACACCTTGCAGAGAGACGTCCGAAAGAAGACGCTCGCTGCCCATGTTTATACCATTCCTGTATAGTGCTCAACGTCTTTTGATTCGTTGTTCAACGCTCGTTGGCCATTGGAGGGGCGCCGAACTGCCCCGATGGGGCCTCCTCGGGTCGGGCGAAAGGGGGGATAGCAAAGGGGGGGGTGAGAATCAGCTCACGTAGCTGATTCTCCCGGCGCCTCCCGGCGCCGGAGGCGGCCACGCATCGAGGAATGGCCGCCCCTCGGTGGGGCCGAAACCAGCTGCATGCAGCAAGTTTCGTAACCCCCCCTTTCCCAATCCCCCCCTTTCGTCCGGCCCGACCCCCTGCTGCGGCGCCCTGGGCTCTCCTCGGCCCTCCCAAGGGCGCCTCTCCCGAGGCCCCGCTGGGCCCCCCCCGGGGCGCTTCCTGGAGCCGCGTCGTTTAAATTAAAGCTCGTTGGCCATTGGAGGGGCGCCGAACTGCCCCGATGGGACCCCCTGCTGCGGCGCCCTGGGCTCCCCTCGGCCTCCCCGGCGGGCGCCCCTCCCGAGGCCCCGCTGGGGCCCCCCCGGGCGCTTCCGGGAGCCCCGCCGCCGCCGCCGCCGCCGCCCCCCCCTCTCCCCGCCGCCGCCTCCGCTGTCGCCGCCTCCGCCGTTGATCGTCGTCATCGTCGTCATCGTCGCCGCCGACGCCGTTGCCGCCGCTGTCGCCGTCTCGGCATCGTCGTCGCCGTCGTCGGCATCGTCGTCGTCGTTGCCGTTGCCACCGTCGTCGCCGTCGTCGGCATCGCCGGCGGCGCCTACGGCGCCACGAGCACGGCGGAGGCTCGCGGGGGGGGGGGGCCGCCGCGCCTCCCCGATCTTGTCCCACTGCCGCGCGCCGGCGTTCCACGAGAACGCGAAGGTGGTGGCGCCGTCCTGTCTGCGCCGCGCGGGCGAGGCTCGTTGTCGTGGTCGTCGTCGTCGTCGTCGTCGTCGTCGTCGTCGTCGTCGTCGTCGTCGTCGTCGTCGTCGACATCGTCGTCGTCGTCGTCGTCGCCGTCGTCACCCTCGCCGTCGACGTCGTCGTCTTCGTTATTGCCTCGCCGTCGTCAGTGGAGGAGGAGGAGGAGGAGGAGGAGGAGGAGGAGGAGGAGGAGGAGGAGAGGCAGAAGGAGGAGGGGGAGGACGGCTGCGGTCATTCGACGAAACTGCCCGAAGCTAAATGGCTGTCAATTGGCGGACAGTTTAAGAGAGCTTCGACTGTCTTCACATGAGTTTGGAGGTGGTTGGGGTTTCTTCTGGGCTGGATCGAGACGCCGCATGGATGGGGAATGGCGGAGGAGACGACGGAGATGGCCTCGGGACCCTCTCCGAAAACTCTGAGATGGAACTCTTCGGGCGCTCTTTCTGGACGCATCCCTCCAGTCCCACCAGCCCTCTGGGCGTCGGTGGTTTAGAGCGTTTCCTCTTCCACCCCTCCTTCTTCCCCTTCGGGGAGGGGTTTACCCCTCCCCCTACCCCCTCCCCACTGACCTGGACAGGGGGGGCCGCGGGTAGTTAGAGCGTCCAAGATGGCCCAACACGGCTCCAAGAGAGCCCCAGGGAGCTCAAAATGACCTCCAAGATGGCTCCAGATAGCGCAAGATGCCTCAAGATGGTCCCCATGATGTTCCAAGACGCTCCAAGAGCTTCCCAAAACGGTTTCAAGTGCTCACAAGAGCATCACTAGGATGCCTCCAAGAGGCCAAAATGCTTCAAAACCCTAGGGAAAATCAATGTTTTTGGTGTTCTCACTTTTTCGCTTGCGATGTGCATCCGAGGCGTCAAGATGGCTCTAAGATGGCTCAAGATAGCTCCAAAAGGGGCCCAAAAAAGCCCAAAGACGGCGCCAAGAGCGGCGAACGCTCCAAGAGCACCCCAAGAGGGGTTCAGGAGGCGATTTTAAAGGCTCTACAAGGGCGACGCTAAAAAATGCTTCCGCTTTCTTTGCCAGATCCCCTCCAACATGGCTCTACCAGCGCCTCTGAGGCCTCCAAGAGCGCTTCAAGAGCGCCCCAAACGACCCATGTGGCCCCAAGAAGCTCCCAAGAGGCCCCCAGGATGCCCCCAAGAGGCTCCCAAGAGACCCCCACGAGGCCCCAAGAGACCCCCCAGAGGCACCCAAGACGCTCCAAGAGGCCTCGGCGAGAATGCCCAAATCATTGATTTTACTAAGGTTTTGGCCACATTTGGGCCTCCTGGGGGGGGTGGCACTGCTTCAGATGACTCCAAGAGCGCCTGGGAGAGCCCAAGATGACCTCCAAGATGGCTCAAGATATCCCAAGATGCCTCAAGATGGCTCCCACGATGCTCCAAGAGGCCCCAAGACCGCTTCAGGACGGCTCCAAGTGGCCAAAGAGCTCCCCCAGGAGGCCCCGAAGAGGCCAAAATCCTTCCAAAACCTTCGGAAAATCAACATTTTGGGCTTTCTCGCCTTTTCGCTTCCGATGGCCATCCGAGGCTTCAAGATGACTCCAAGATGGCCCAAGAGGGCTCCAAGAGCGCTCTGAAGGCTCCCAAGAGCGCTTCAAGAGGGCCCCACGAGGCGCCCATGAGGCCCCAGGAGGCCCCAACAAGCGCCCCAGAGGCCTCCAAGAGGCCCCCAAGAGACCCCCAAGAGGCCCCAAGAAGCTCTCCAAAGCACCCAAGACGCTCTAAGAGGCGTCCGGGACCGCCAAGAGGCCCCTAAGACGCTCCAACTGGCCTCCACTGGGGTACCCTTCCTTTGTGTGCTGCCCACTTCCCTGATCGAGGCACTTCCTCTGGGCATCGTTTCTGGATGGGCTGGTGGGGTTACGCGAAGCGTTCCAAAATTTGGTAAAACCTGAGGATTCAATGGTGGTGGCCTTCTCGCCCTCTCTCTTCAAATTGCCTTCCGAGGTCTCGAAACAGCTTCAAGATGGCCCAAGAGAGTCCCAAGAGGGAGGTACGACAAGTACAGGAACTTCAGGCGGCGAGCCACGGTGTTTCAGAGGCTGTGCGCTCGGCGCAGACATCAGGTGGTGAGTGAAGGAGCGTATATACTCCTGCAGTCATTGCAGGGTGACGCATGGGACGCCTGCGACGAGACAAGCTTCGAGGGGTTGGACACGCGCGAAGCATTCGACGATATCTTCGACAATGAAGACTTGCTGTACCGCTACAGGCACGAGGTGGGATTGCACAGGAGGTGTGATGCCTTTGGAGAGTTCTCGCGGCAGCCGAAGGAGACGCTCAAGGCGTACGTGCTGCGGAACGGCAAGGAGTTGACGAAGCTGCTCGAGGCAGGCTTGGATTTGCCAGACCTGCTAGTGGGATGGTACATGATGACGAGAGCAGCGGTACCAAAAAAGGCAGATTCCGAACCTCAAGGCGCATTGCAACAGTCGCTTGACGGCGCAGGTCGTGACCGAGAGTCTCAAGACGATGTTCGGCGGCGACAGCGTGACGCACAAGAAGGACATTGACAGAGTGCTGCACACCTACAAGGCGAAGCACAAGGAAGGCGAAAGCGACTGGGTGGAGGACACCTGGGAGGATGCGGAGGATGCATGGTACGAAGACGACGAAGATCCACATGAGCATTTTCAAGAAGGAGAAGACGAGTGGTACGATGACGTTGGCTGGGAAGACGAAGTGCCCGAGGAGTTGGAGACGGCCTACGAGCTGGCGGCGAGGTCCAAAAAGAGTGAGCTGGCGAAGTCGAGAGGCTTCTACCCAGTGGTGGCGCTGATCGGCGGACGACGAGACGGACTACCACCACCGCGAGCTGGCACGGCGAGACCACCGAAAGGCAGAGGATAATCTTGCGGAGCTTCAGCAAGGGCAAGGCAAAAGGCAAGCACGGTGGTAGGAGGCCGTTCGGTTTCCAGATGACTGCTCATCTGGACGGAAGCCCTAAGACGCACGGCACTGGATCGACATAGCAGCACGGGCCACGTCTCAATCGTCGGAGGGATGGGATCTCTAAGGACGAGGATGCGAAGATGTTGCGCGAGATTCGTGGCGACATGGCTGCAACACAGGTCGCACCTCGCATGGAGACGGCATCTGGCCCACCGCTCGAGGAGCTCAGCCTGGCCACGGGGAAAGGAGCTGGCGACAGTGGAGCGGCAAAGCCTGTGATGGGTCTAGATGACTACCTACCAGACCACCCCAACCCAACCCGAAGACCCGAATTTCGGGTTGGGGGGGTAAGGGTTCCACATGTGCTATTTATATGTTTCCGAGCCCCCCCCCATGGAATGGAGGGTAAATCTGAGCCTTCGGGTTGGGTTGGGGTGGTTTGGTGGGTGGTGACTAGGGGAGCGGCCGTCATGGCGGAAGAAGCTGAACGACATGGGTCCACCTCGCGCCGGGAAGAGTGACGCTGCTGGTGGCGCGACCCTGCGTGGAGGATTGGGACATCGTCATGGACTACGCGTCGCAGGTCTGGGAAGGCATCGACACCAACGAGACGGGCCACATGATCATAGACCTGTCGAGTGTCCTGGAGGGCGCGCTAGAGGCGACATAGGAGTCAAGCTCAATCGACGCCGACACCGACGGGGACCACCAGGTCGAGAGCGAGAACGAGACGGACTTCCTCGTGACCAGCAGCCACGGACATGAGACGACGAACGCGGAGACGACGGACGAGTTCGACCCCAAACAACTGACGGAGCTGTTCAGCAAGGGGGACGGGACCCTCGACGAGAAGCCGACTGTGAAGCAGAAGTTCTGGGAGATCTTCGTAGACGAAGGCCGAATTTCACAGTGCGTCGAGCAGCACGGCGATGTCACGACGGAGAAGTTCACGGTGGACACCAGGTGGGATTTCACTCGGCGGGCACATCAAGACGCGTTCATGGCCAAACTGAGGAAGGAGCGGCCAGAAGAGGTTTGGACAGCACCACCATGCACGCTGTGGTCAACGATCAACACGCTCAACGACGCCAGCAAGGACAACTGGTACCGACAACAGCGACGGCGCGAACGAGAGAAGAAAACTGAGTTCCTTCAGTTCAACAGAGGCATCGACGAGCAGCAGGACTGGCACGAGTGGAACGCGCACTTGGAGCACCCGCGCTATGCGACTTAGTGGGGCACCGACGCGTGGGCCAGCATGACGGGCTACGACACGTTCGTGGCCAAGTGGGCATACTTGCTGGTTGCACTAGACGCGGCTGGTCGGCATTTCGGGCGGATCAAGAAGCCGACGAATGTGCGAACGGCGAAGTTCAAGATGCATGAGGGACTCTAGAGGCGCTGCAGCTGCAAGGATACGCATGCATTATCATACTAGAAGGAGCTCACAATATGCGCGAGTGGAGGATTACCCAAGACGCATGGCGTTCCAAGCGGCCACTTGCATCGTGGACGACCCGCAGAACGGGTCAGGCTCCGCGGTGGAGGAGATGACCCATGAGGACCTGGACAAGACGGAGCACAAAGAGGTCTGGAAGACCCTGTCCGAGAAGTTCACGATCGACGAGGTCAAGTGGGTAGAGAATGACCACATCCAGATGGGCCATCCATCAAGTGAGGCGATGGCAGCGGCACTGGAGGAGATGAATGTGGACGATCGCTTGATCAGCTGTGCAAGGATATACATTTGCGAGGTGCGCCTCAAGAGGCAGAGGCCCAAGTCCGTAAGGGTTGCGACAGTGGCTTCAATGACACGGTTGAAATCGGCACGTTCCACATCATGTGGCGCGAGAAGCACAAGCTGATCTTCACTATCATGGACGAAAACTCGAGGTACGAGGTGGACGTCGCGGTGAAAGACGAGGAGGACACAACGGATATGAAGGCGATCGAGAAACATTGGATTCAGTGGGCAGGCGCACCGGCAAGGATACGAGCAGATCAGAGCAGAGCGCAAGTGAGCGAGGAGTTCGGGAACTGGTGCGAAGACAGGCAGATCAAGCTGGTTTTCACTCCGAGAGATGCGTACCACCGATCGGGTATTCTCGAAAGTAACCACCAAGTACAGTCGGGGCGTTGACCTAAGGAACCCTAAATTAGGAACGAGGCCCCTGGTTTCCACAAGTTGAACTTCGATTTCGTGTCGAAGACCTAAGGAAAATCTAAGGGAAGCTGTGAAACACTTCAGGAACACGGAGCCCCTCCCCGACGAGAAGGGCTCCTTCTTCAGGGCCCCGACTGCACGACGGGAGCAGATCGCCCGACATCACTAAGATCGACACGACGACCAGTTGAAGGTGACGGTGCGAGTTGCCCTGCGATACGAGGAATCGGCTGCGTTTGAGAAGGCGAAAACCCACCCCCACCCCCAGTCCCGACCCCATTTCCGAACCCTCGATCCGGGGGGTCGGGACTGGGGGTGGGGGTGGGTTTTCGGGGTCAGCGCATGACTAGAGGGAAATTAGGACACACAAATAAATACACACAAATAAAAATAGTCCCCATATTTTCCCATATTTTCTGGGTTTTTGTCTTCCCCCCCAATTCCCATATTTTCCTGGGAATCGAGGATTAATTGTGTCTGTGTGTTTTTTCCCTCCTGAATGACGAGGAGTTCTACCAGAACCTTGGAGGCCTAGAAATGGGCACCACCACCAACCCAGGGGGTTGCCTCCACATGGGGACGATGATCCTGGATTTCGGTGTTGGTGGCAATATTTCGGTCACTTTGAAGCCAGATTATTACCACCATCACCGAGATCGGGATCTTCTTCCCTCGGTAGATGCATACCGCCGATTTGGGTGTTGGTTAGAGGAAAGAGAGCTATGCACATACACCGATTCTGGCCAGGCCCATGCTGAGCCCAGGATCGGTGCATACGCCCTCCTACCTTGGCTAGGAAGGTATATGCACCGATCCTGGGTCAAGGATGGACTTTGCCAGGATCGGTGCATGCGCATAGTTCTCTTCGCCCGATCTAGGCATGCGAGAACCTGGCGCGCCGGAGGTGCGCTGGCAAGGCCTTCCTGGCAGCCGGCATGTCCAGGGCAGTGCGAAAGGCGCTGGCGGCGAAGAACATGACTACCTGCCAGACCACCCCAACCCAACCCGAAGACCCGAATTTCGGGTTGGGGGGGGTATGGGCTCAATATGTGTTTTTTCGATGTTCCCGGACACCCCCCCCACTAGAAACCGAGGGTAAATCAG
This sequence comes from Prorocentrum cordatum, assembly GCA_963575745.1. Lineage (NCBI taxonomy): Eukaryota > Dinophyceae > Prorocentrales > Prorocentraceae > Prorocentrum > Prorocentrum cordatum. The sequence goes on along the minus strand of CAUYUJ010022086.1, from coordinate 5,469 downwards.
ACCCTTCGGGTTGGGTTGGGGTGGTTTGGTGGGTGGAGAGAACAGACCGTTGTCGCAGGAGTTTCAGCGGCGGCGCGACAAGGGCGAGAACGACCTCATCATGAGCTACTGGAAAGGACCTGCGACGGTCCCGCAGGTCGAGTGCACGGATGACCCGACAAGATGAGGCAGTCAGTGGTGTTCTGTGTGTTCGGTAGGCTGACCGACGACGCGAGAAAGCAGTTCGACGAGGCGAAGACAAAGGCGCTGCTACCCCTTGGATGAATAATCAAGCGTGGCAAGCAGTGAGCGAGACGATGCCAAGATAGACGAGATTTGCCCTGTGAGGTTCTTGCCGAAGTGGAAGATGAAAGACCGAGCCCGAGAGGCAGACGCTCGGGTGATCCTGCAGGGTTTCCACCTGGATGAGGTGACTGTCGGAAGCTGGGCGAGGGCCGCTAAAACCGTGGCTGCTAAAACGGCCCTCCCGGAAGGAAAAAACAACTTCCCAGAATGAGGCGCGGCACGCGAAAGATCGGGAGCGGCCAAGAGGGGGGTGTCCAAGAGGGGGGGGTGCAAATCATGACCCGCGGCATGTGCGCGGCCCAGCGGGAGGGCCAGGGGCGTAATGAAATAAGAGGAGGCGCCATGAAATCTGGGGAAATATCATGGCCCCGCCATGATATCCACCCCCCCCTAGTCATCGCCCTCATCACCCCCCTCTTTTCCGCCCCCGAAAAGAGTCAACGGGCTTCTTCCCGGAAGGACGAAGACAACTTCCCGGAACGAGGCGCGGCACGCGAAAGAATCAACGGGCTTCCTCCCGGAAGGACGAAGACGACTTCCCGGAGGTCGACTTTAGCAGCCACGGAGTCAGCAGCCCCTGCCCGGCTTCCGAGACTGGCACGAACGTCGAGGAGGCGAGCCCCACGCCCACCAGGCTGGCCAGGTACCTCATGCTGCTCGTGGCGGCCAACGTCAGGAGTGCGCTCCTGCAGTCCAAGGACGCACAGTATTCGGCTTGACCTAAGGAACCCTAAATAAGGAACGAGGCCCCTATTTCCCATAGGTTAACCTTCGATTTCCTGTCGAAAACATGAGGAAAGCCTGAGGCAAGCTGTGAGACACTTAAGCAACGCGGAGCCCCTTCCCAACGAAAAGGGTGCGCTCCTACAGTCCAAGGACGTACAGTATTCGGCTTGATCTAAGGAACCCTAAATAAGGAACGAGGCCCCTATTTCCCACAGGTTAACCTTCGATTCCCCATCGAAAACCGTGGGAAAACCCAAGGCAGGCTGTGAAGCTATCAAGGAACACGGAGCCCTTCCCCAACGAGAAGGGTTCCTTCTTCAGCGCCCCGACTGTACGCGAAGGAGGCGTGGGGATCTTCAGCAGGGCGACTAAGGATGTTCGGGGGCGTCTGGCGAAGCTCGTGGGCTTGAAGGAGGACCAACTCTTGCAGATGCGTGGTGGCCAACGTCAAGAGTGCGCTCCTACAGTCCATGGACGTACGCGAAGGAGGCGTGGGGATCTTCAGCAGGACGACTGAGGATGTTCGGGGGCGTCTGGCGAAGCTCGTGGGCTTGAAGGAGGACCAACTCTTGCAGATGCGTGGTGGCCAACGTCAAGAGTGCGCTCCTACAGTCCATGGACGTTCGCGAAGGAGGCGTGGGGATCTTCAGCAGGACGACTGAGGATGTTCGGGGGCGTCTGGCGAAGCTCATGGGCTTGAAGGAGGACCAACTCTTGCAGATGCTGAAGCCCGCTTTCGGAGACGTGCGGGTCCCACGCCGGTGGAACCAGACCATCACGGAGGCCACGATCGACATCGGGCTCCTGCAGCACGAGCTGGACAAATGCTGCTCCCTGTCGTTCGGGCTGGCGGTCAAAGGAGACGATCCCCTCCTGGTCTGGGAGTCGGGCGACAGTCAGTGCTACATCCTGGACGGCGTGCTGGGCCTGCATGTGGACGACTTCATCGGCGTACAGCCGGGGCGTTGACCTAAGGAACGATAGATAAGGAACGAGGCTTTTTTCCCATATATTATTAAACTCCGATCTTCCATGGAAAACCTCATGAAAACCCAAGAAGCACTGTAAAGCAACTAAGGAACACGGAGCCCCTCCCCAACAAAAAGGGTTCCTTCTTCAGGGCCCCGACTGTAGTTGAGAACTCGGAGTGCGAGGCCGACCTCACCGACAAGCAGGCGCACGAAGGAGCCTTCCTGGACCGAGTGCAGGCCTCGAGCAAGCGCTTCAAGTCAGGAAAGCGGGAGCTCTCGAATCAAAACAAGTGGCACGCGTGCCCTGGCTCTTGCACAAAGGTGTCCGAGGCTCAGGGGGGCTGCCCTGGGAAGCCTGGGCGGGGGGGGGCAGAGGGGGGGGGGCAGGGGGACGAACGACACGACACGACACGACACGAAAATAAAAGTGGCCCAGGGGGGCTACCCTGGGAAGCGTGGACAGGGGGGGGTGGGGGGACGAACGACACGACGAACGACGAAAATAAAGGGTTCCGTGGCCCAGGGGGGCTACCCTGGGAAGCGTGGACAGGGGGGGGGGGGGCGAGGGGGACGACGAACGACGAAAATAAAGGGTTTCCGTGGCCCAGGGGGGCTACCCTGGAAGCGTGGACAGGGGGGGGGGGGCGAGGAGGACGAACGACACGACGAACGACGAAAATAAAGGGTTCCGTGGCCCAGGGGGGCTACCCGTGGGAAGCGTGGACAGGGGGGGGGGGCGAGGGGTACCCTGGGAAGCGTGGACAGGGGGGGGGGCGAGGGGGACGGGGGGGGGGCGAGGGGGACGAACGACACGACGAACGACGAAAATAAAGGGTTCCGTGGCCCAGGGGGGCTACCCTGGGAAGCGTGGACAGGGGGGGGGCGAGGGGGACGAACACACGACGGGTAAAATAAAGGGCGGGCTACCCCTGGGAAGCGTGGACAGGGGGGGGGGGCGAGGGGGGCGGGAGGGGGGCGAGGGGACGAACGACACGACGAACGACGAAAATAAAGGGTTCCGTGGCCCAGGGGGGCTACCCTGGGAAGCGTGGACAGGGGGGGGGGGCGAGGGGTACCCTGGGAAGCGTGGACAGGGGGGGGGGGCGAGGGGGACGGGGGGGGCGAGGGGGACGAACGACACGACGAACGACGAAAAAAAAGGGTTCCGTGGCCCAGGGGGGCTACCCTGGGAAGCGTGGACAGGGGGGGGGCGAGGGGGACGAACGACACGACGAACGACGAAAATAAAAATGTCCGAGCTCTAGAGCACAGCTGTGCAAGAGAATAATGTTTTGTGGCATGGGGAACACAGTCCCAGGTCGAGAAGGTGCGCCGCATTCACCGGGACGACCAGTGCACACTGAGGGAGATCAGCCAGCTTCGTGGGCTGAACGGCACCATGCAATGGCCGGCATGGCATCGCAGTAGGCGGCGCAGGCGGCGGCAACGATTTTGTTTGCTCAAGGCGACATGCGCAAGGCGACCGTGAGCAGTTTATTGAAGCCAACAAGTCATTGCGGCTCCTGAAAGCGAGTGGAGACGTGGGCAGTCGTATCAGGTAAGTCGCCAAGTCGCAACTGCTGCGACTTTGAGTTTACTGGGACGCGTCGTGAGCGACGAGGCAGAACGGCGAGTCTCAAGGAGTCTCGAGGGCGAGCGGATCGACGAGGGCGAGCCGATGTTCCTTGTGATAATCGACTGGGCGAGCAAGAAATTGGCGCACATCTGTCGGAGCTCTCTGGCGGGCGAGGCGCAATCTGCGGCCAACGTGGTGGATGCCCTGAGGTCACGAAGACGATGTTGACGACCATGCTCTTTCCAATGATGCAGCTTACGGGCAAAAGGATGCTGGGTGTGCTAGGGCGAAGTCCGTGTATCACGGACGCGAAGGCGCGAATTCACAAACACCAGCGGGCGGGCTGACTAAGCGCAGGACCGGCATCGAGATCCTGCAAGCGAACGTGAAGATGAAGGATTTCGGCGGTGTGTGGCACTGGACTAACACATACCAGCAAATGGCGGACGGGCTGACAAAGCTGCAGGTTCGGAAGCAGCTCGTGGACAAGCTGAGGAGGATGAAACACGCGCTGAAGTAAGATGCGACGTTCACGGCGGGCAATAAGATAAGCCAGAAGGATCGCGCCAAGGCAGACCAAGACTTGGCGGACGCGGCGGCTGACTTCGACGAGACCAACGCGGCAGAGAGCGAGGTGGTCAACCAGGTCGAGAGTATCCAGAGGGAGCCGAAGACGACAAGTGCGGGGACACACACGGCACACAGAGGTTGGCACGAGCAGCATCGGTGGCAGCGATGACGGCCAGGGTGCGGGCGGACGAGGAAGCGCGTGCGGAACCCTCCCGTGACAACGAGGTGCCCTGGATGCTCGTCGTGGCTGTCATCGGCGTGCGCACCATCACAAGCATGGCCTGCGCGTGCGGCGTGCGCGCGTTGTGCTGCAGGGCTGAACCTAGACGGTGCTTTTCGTCTTCGTGCTGGTTTCGTTTTCCCTCGCTTCGTCTTCGATCCGCCCTTGCCACAGAACGAATTCGAAACGAAAACGGCCGACGGAGTCACCATAAACACCATTCAGGTCCAGTCCAGCCCTGCTGTGAAGTCGGGCCTGTCCCCCTACAGGGGGATTTTCGACGAAAAATAGAAATACCCAAAAAATAATCAAAAAATATTCTGGGGACTATTTTTTAAGTGTGTTTGGACTTTTTGGGGATACTTTGGGGGTATCCTTTATTTTTCGTCGACAATGCCCCTGTAGAGGGACACGCCCGACTTCACCCTGCTGTGCTGGTGCAGGCCTCGCGACGAGCCGCAGCACCCGGAGGGCCTGCCGCGGCGGTCGGCCATACGCAAGAGCGACCCTGGGTAAGAGGTAAGAGTGACCTTTGGTGGCCGCGGGGGGAACAAACCTGGGCGCGCAAGCCGCTGCTTGACGAACCAACAACACACACCCATACCCACAGGGGGATCGGAAAGGGCTATGGGTGCGTGTTGTCGGATGGGGGTCCCCGCTCGAACGGGAGCGTTCCCTAGGGTCCGACAGCCCGCACCCATACCCCTAGCCAGTCCTCCTCCCAACGACCCCCGTATGGGTATGGGTGTGTGTTGTTCGTTCGTCACTGCTACCGCTTCGTTTTCAGCCATCTGAGGGGCCCATCCGTGCCCGCACCAAAGGGCCCAGACCCCCGACGTCGTGATTTTTTCACGACGTCGACCCCCAGAGGTCTGGACCCTTTCCCCAGGGCCGGTTTTGCATCCTGAGCCGTTTTTTGACGGCCCCGAGGCCCGGCGAGGACCTCCAGAGGCCGAAAATGACGAAACACCTCCCGTCGTGACTCTTTCACGACGCCGGGTGTCTGGGAAGGTCACTCCGGCGAAAGGTCACTCTCACGTCCAGTCGAGGAGGGCGGTCGGCCTCCACGCAGGCCCCCACCACGTCCAGGAGGAGGAGGAGGAGGAGGAGGAGGAGGAGGA
>CAUYUJ010022085.1:85000-125000 GCA_963575745.1 Prorocentrum cordatum | reverse complement strand
TCGCCGCTTGTGATTGGGAGGGAGGGCGCGGAAAGACGAGGAGGCGAGGACTCCAGGCCTCCCGGGTGGGGTCGGAGTAGATGGTGTCGGAGGATCGCGGCGCATCGCCAACGCATCGGCGATGCGGCTCCATTTCGACGTCGCCAATGCAACGCAGATGCATCGCCGACGCGGCGCGATCCTCCGACCCCATTTGCTCGGACCCTGTGGGCGGCCTCCACGCCAGGGCGAGACAAGAGACGAGCGAGGAAAGACGACGACGAGAACACGAGGAGGGCGAGGAGCAGGGCGAGGGGCACGAGGACGAGGAGAAAACAGGGCGACGGTAGAAGATGCAACGGTTAAGTCGGGCGTGTCCCTCTACAGGAGGAGTATTCAAACATAATAAAAATTATCCCAGTGCGACCCTACCTAGGAATTGGAGCCTCTAGGAAAGCAACATTAGTAGGAGCGGTCAACGCCGTCCTCCTCCTTCTCCTCACCGTCGTAGTTGTGGTAGTAGCGGTAGTAGTAGTAGTAGTAGTAGTAGTAGTAGTAGTAGTAGTAGTAGTAGTAGTAGTAGTAGTAGTAGTAGTAGTAGCCGTAGTAGCAGTAGCAGTAGCAGTAACAGTAGCAGTAGCAGTAGCAGTAGCAGTAGCAGTAGCAGTCGCAGTCGCAGTCGCAGTAGCAGTAGCAGTAGCAGTAGCAGTAGCAGTAGCAGTAGCAGTAGCAGTAGCAGTAGCAGTAGCAGTAGCCGTAGCCGTAGCAGTAGCAGTAGCAGTAGCAGTAGCAGTAGCAGTAGCAGTAGCAGTAGCAGTAGCAGTAGCAGTAGCAGTAGCAGCGAAGCGTAGCAGTCGCAGAGGAGCAGCAGAGTAGAAGTTAGCAGTAGCAGAGTAGCAGTAAGGAGAAACAACCGTAAGTAGGAAGTACCGTAGCAGTAGCAGTAGCAGTAGCAGTCGCCAGTGTAGCAGTAGCAAGTAGCAGTGTAGTAGGAGTAGTAGTAGTATTTATAGTAGTTAGTAGTTTAACGTAGTAGTAGTAGTAGTAGTAGTAGTGTAACAGTAGCAGTAGAGTAGGCAGTATCAGTAGGCAGTAGCAGTAAGCAGTCGAGCAGTTAGCAGAAAGCCAGTTGTAAGTAGTAGTAGTAATAAGTAGTAGTAGTAGTAGTAGTAGTAGTAGTAGTAGTAGTAGTAGTAGTAGTAGTAGTAGTAGTAGTAGTCGTGTAGTAATAATAGTAGCAGTAGTCGTAGTAGTAGTAGTAGTAGTAGTAGTAGTAGTAGTAGTAGTAGTAGTAGTAGTAGTAGTAGTAGTAGTAGTAGTAGTAATAGTAGTAGTAGTAGTAGTAGCGCCAGAACCGCCGACGCCACGCCGTAAGTGAAGCAGCAGCAGACGCAGGCAGCAAGTCGCCGAGACAGCAGCAAAAGCAAGCAGGCACGGAGATGAGGGCGGGGCACTGGGGAGTTCTTTACATCTACATCTATATCTACACCTACATCCACATCGACACCTATATCTACATCTAGACCTACATCTACGTCTACATCTACACCTACAGCTACATCTACATCTACACCTGCATCTACATCTACATCTACATCAACAGCGAGACTCACATCTACATCTACATGTAAACACCTACAGCTACACCTACATCTACATCTACATCTACATCTACACCTACGTCCACATCTACACCTACACCTACATCTACATCTACACTTTCGCATTGGTTTTGCTTTTGCTTTGCATTGCCTTTGCTTTTGCTCTTGCCTTTGCTCTTCCTTTGCCTTTGTTTTTGCTGTTGCCTTTGCTTACTTTTGTTTTTGCTTTTGCTTGATTTTGCTTTTGCTTTGCCTGCGCACACACACACGCATGTTTTTGCATTCGCTCACTGGGTGTGCTTGAGAATGCTCCAGATCCGGCCTGCACCGCACGACTTGGCAGTGAGCAAGGTTGTGCAACACTTGCTACACCGAACCTTCCTACGAAACTGTACAGCAGCAACAACTCCCAGATCGGTGCAACAAGCTGTTCAGCATTGTTTCGGCGGGCATCATCGGCGCTGGAATATGCGGTTTCACCAGAGTGGTGTGGCCACAACCTCCCCGCTGTCGTGGAGTCGCCCGAGCCACTTTTGGCGCGCAGGGACTGTGTCGAGTAATCAGTAGTACACAGATCGCCGTGCCTGGTTCCCCTTCCGCAACTCGCAGATCTTGTAGCAGAAACGCTGCAAGTTAACAATCGGCCGTCGCAGTTGAGCAGGGATATGCTCGCAGCCGATTTGCAAGAGGCGGTCATCGAACTCCTATGCTATGCTATGCTATGCAATACAATGCTCTGCTCTGCTCTGCTCTGCTCTGCTCTGCTCTGCTATGCTATGCTATGCTATGCTGCGCAATGCTATGCTGGGTTAGGCTAGGCCAGGCTGGGCTAGGCTATGCTATGCTGTGCTATGCTGCGCTATGCTATGCTGCGCTATGCTATGCTATGCGATGCTATGGTATGGTATGCTATGCTATGCCATGCTATGCTATGCTTTGCTATGCTTTTACTTTGCCTCCGCTTTTGCCTTCGCTTTTGCCTTTGCTTTTGCTTTTGCTTGGCGCCCAGGGAGCGCAACTGGGGGAACCGCGCGTTTGCTTTTACCTTTGCTGTTGATTTTGCTTGGCTCCCAGGGGACGGGGAACCGCCCGGGGCGGTTTGCACTGCCCGGCCCATTTAAGCCAAGCGAGTAAGAACCGTTCTAGGCAGAGCCTAGGTCGGGAAATAGTCTGGGGACGATTTGGGGCATTTTTGAGTATTTATGCGGTATCTTTAATTTTTCGCCCAAAATCCTCCTCTAGGAGGACATGCCCGACCGAATGCAACGGAGAATGAGCGCAGCCTCTGGGAAGTCCACGCAGGTCTTGGGTCGGCGCTGCAGCCCCCCCCCCCGCCACGCGCCTTCCCCGGCGCACTGGAGCAGGGACGTGCGGCGGGCGAAAGCGGGGTCGAGATTCGAGGCTTTCGACTGTTTCGTTGGTCCTCGGTGGTTCTCCAGCTTCGGGATGCTCTCCAGCAGCTGCGCCTCGCCGAAACCTCTCCGGGGTCGCCCAGATCGTCCCGAACGGCCACCGAAGACCCGAGTTATGGACCGAAAGGCGGACGACGAGGATCACTCGGGTCGGACAGAACGGACAAAAGGGGAGATTCGGGAACGGGTACCGCGGAATCTACTACATTTAGGTCGGGCATGTCCTCCTACAAGGGGTTTTTGGACGAAAGATGAAAATAAAGAAAGATAGTCGAACATATTTTGCAAACTATTTTTAATTATTCCTCCTGTAGAGGGGCAGGCCCGACTTAACACTACATGCATTCAGTTTCGGCTCCGTCGCTACGCACGTTCCTCGATACGTGGGGGGCCTCCGGCGCCGGGAGGCGACAGGAAAACCAGCTGAGTGAACTGATTCGTCATACCCCCCTCCGCCATCCTCCTTGCTTCGTCCGCCCCGAGAGTGGAGGGTGACGCAAGGGTGTTCGGGGTCGATCGACCCGGCTGCTTCTCAGGCAGCTGCATCTGTTTGCTTCGGTTGGTTACTGCGCTTCTGCGTCCTTCTGCACTGTGTGTGGTCCGTCGGCTTCAGCGGGTTTCGATTTTGCTATCGGTTCTGTCGGTTTTCGGTTTTGTTTTCGCTGTAGACGCTTGTGAGACGGGGAGGAGGAGGAGGAGGAGGAGGAGGAGGAGGAGGAGGAGGAGGAGGAGGAGGATGGAGGATCGAGGGTCGAGGTTTTTTGATGTTTTTCGGCCTTTCCTGGCATCTTGGGGCGCAATCGTCGGCACGGCTGTACCCGCCTCGAAATTCACACCAAAACGCACCTGAGGAGAGATGTCGTGGTCGACTGAGGCCCCGATGATGGCGACGACGATGATGATGACGATGATGCTGACGATGATGATGATAATGATGATGATGCTGCTGATGCTGATACTGATGCTGATGTTGACGATGATGATGATGATGATGATGATGATGATGATGATGATGATGATCATTGTGATGCTGATGATGATAGTGGTGTTGATGATGGCGATGATGATGATGCTGCTGCTGGTGCTGCTTATGATGATGCTGGTGGTGATGATGATGACGAGGAGCAGGAGGAGGATGAGGATGATGATGATGCTCATGTAGATGATGATGAGGATGATGATGACGATGATGATGGTGATGATGATGATGCTGATGATGCTGATGATGCTGATGATGCTGATGCTGATGATGACGAAGCTGAAGACGATGATGATACTGATGATAATGATGATAATGTTGGCGACGATGATGGTGCTGCTGATGATAATGATAATGCTAATGATATTGATACGGATACTGATAATAATGATGATGATTATACTGATGATGATGCTGATGATAATGATGATGATCATGATGATGACAATGATGAGGATGCTGTTTCTGATGATGATGGTTATGATGATGATGCTGATGCTGATGCTGATGCTGATGCTGATGCTGATACTGATGATGCTGTTGTTGATGATGATGATAGTGATGATAATGATGATGATCATGATGATGATGATGATGATGATGATGATGATGATGATGATGATGATTATGATGTTGATGATGGTGCTGCTGCTGATGATGCTGATGATTATGATGATGCTGATGCTGCTGCTGATTCTGTTGCTGCTGCTGATGGTGATGATGATGCTGATGCTGCTGCTGATGATGATGATGTTGATGTTGTTGATGATGATGATGATGATGATGATGATGATGATGATGATGATGATGAGGAGGAGGAGGAGGAGGAGGAGGAGGAGGAGGAGGAGGAGGTGGAAGAGGAGGGGGAGGGCTGGGGAGGGAGAGTAGGAACATGGAGGAAGATGCAGGCTGGCCCTCCCGCGCCCCATTGCCTTCCATCTCCCTTCGTACCCCAGCCCCGCAAAGTGTAGCGATTTCGGCCAGCTCGACCCGATTCGATTTTGATGCCCCGGTGATGCGAGCGGACCGATGCTTGCACGGCGCAGTTGTGTATCGGCCGCCCCCCCATGTTCCCCCCATCTTTTGCCCCCTCCTGCTCCTACTCCTTCTTCCTCCTCCTCCTCCTCCTCCTCCTTTTCTCCTCTCCGTCCTCTCCTCCTCCTCCTCCTCCTCCTCCTCCTCCCCCCCACTCCCTTCACGGCCTGAAGACGTGCGGATGCGGAGTGACGCGGCCTCGAAGTCTAGGCCTCCTAGATGGGGTCCGAGTAGATGGGGTCGGAGGATCGCGACGCATCGCCGATGCATCGATGCGTCGACGATGCGGCTCGATATGGAGCCCGTGTTTCCCCGCACAGACGTCGCCGATGCATCGGTGACGTCGATGCATCGCAGGCGCATCGCCGATGCATTGCCGATGCATCGCCGACGTATCGGCGATGCAGCGCAATCCTCCGACCACATCTACTCCGACCCCATCTAGGAGGCCTCTACGAAGGCTACCCAGTCGCCAACTTGTAAGCACGGTTTTCGGTGACAATCGATTGCGGCGCCCCTGACTCGTTCTGTTCGGTTTTATTCTCCTCAAGACTTCCAGCAGCGGCCGGAGTCGACGTGTCGGAGGATCGACCCACCTCGTCGATGCATCAGCGATGCTGCTCGATGTGGAGTCCGCTCTTCTCCGTCCCAGAGTCGCCGATGCATCGCCGATGCGTCGGCGATGCCCTGGCCCCGTCTGCTCTGGTCCTGCGTAGGCGGCGTCCCCTGACGCCCCCCCCCCCGCGGCCCTTCCTGCTGCAGGCGCCACGTCGTGGGCCCCGCCGACCAGGACCGCTGCGGGGACGGGCCCCCCCACCCCCCCACCCTCTCTCGGCCGCGGCCACCCTCCGCGCGGCCGTCGCATGGCCCCCGGGGGGGGGGAGGAGGGAGGAGAGGAGGAGAGGAGGGGGCGGGGGGGAGGAGAGGAGGAGAGGAGGGAGGAGGAGAGAGGAGAGGGGCGAGAGGAGGGGGCGGGAGAGGGGAGGAGAGGAGGAGGAGGAGAGGAGGAGAGGAGGGGGGGGAGGGGGAGGGAGGAGAGGAGGGGGCGGGGCGAGGGCGAGGGGAGGGAGGGAGGGGAGGAGGGGAGGCTCCCTGGCGCGGCCGTCGCGGGGCTCTCGGGGAGGAGGAGGGGGAGGGGGGCGGGGAGGGGCAGGGAGGGGAGGGAGGACGGGGGGAGGCGGGAAGGGGGAGGCGGGGGAAGGCGGGGGGGAGGGAGGGGAGGGGAGGGGAGGAAGGGGAGGGAAAGGGTGGGGCGGATCCAGGCCGCTGCAGCGGGTCCAGAGGTGGACGGGTGTCGGGGGATCGCCGGTGCCTCAGCGCTGCGGCTCGATCGAGGCTCCGACTCTTTCTCCGCCCCGGCGTCGCCGATGCATCACCGATGTGTCTGTGGAGCGCCGCAGCCTCTCGACCCCATCTGTCTTGGCCCGTGGCGTGTGGGCGGCCTCCTGAGGCGGAGGGGAAGCAACGCCAAGCATTATCCGCCAAGCAATGCCAAGCAGTGCAAAACATCGCCAAGCAATGCCAAGCAACGCCACGCCATGCCAAGCCATGCACCGAAAATGCCAAGTAAAGCATGCATTGTATTGCATTACATTGCATTGCGTTGCAATGAATTGCATTGGAAGAGTACCCCTAATTGGGGTCGCGCTGGGTTCGATCTGAAAATGGATCTGTCACTTTAGCGCCGTGCACAGTTACCTTCACTATTTCTCAACCCTCCTCTGGTAGGGTTCTCGTTTTGAGTAGAGCACTGGTCTCCACGTGTCCTCCTCCTCCCTTCCTTCTGCCTCCTACCTTCTGTCTCCTGCATTGCATCTTGCATCATTCCCAGCCCTCCTGTGCTGGGTTCTCGTTCTGAGCGTAGCACTGTTGTCTCCAAGGACCTCGTCCTCCTCTTCGCCTCCTACCTCCTGCATCCTGCTTCCTTCCCAACCCTCCTGTGTTGGGTTCTCGTTTTGGATAGAGCGCTGCTTTCGCGAGCCTCCCGCCTTCTCCCACGGGGGGCTGAGACGTGCGAACTAGGCGCCACTTTCGTGGGCTCCTGTGAGGTCCAGCGAAGTGGAGTTACACGCGGATCCAGCCGAGACCTCGCGGCTCCCTTGTGGGCTGCGACGTGCGAACCTTTCGCCAGTTTTCGCGGGCTCCTGGAAGTTCCAGCGGAGTGGAGTTGTACACGGATCCAGCCGAGACTTCGCGGCTCCCTGGGAGGCCGCGAAGTGCGAGATTGTCGCTACTTTCGTGGGCTCCTGGGAGGTCCAGCGGAGTAGAGTTACACGCGGATCCAGCCGAGTCCTCGCGGCTCCCCGGGAGGCTGCGAAGTGCGAAGTTGTCGCTACTTTCGTGGGCTCCTATGAGGTCCAGCGGAGTGCGGATACATGCGGATCCAGCCGAGACTTCGCGGCTCCCCGGGAGACCGCGAAGTGCGAACATGCGCTATTTTCGTTGGTTCTTGGGCGGTCCAGCGGAATCGAGTGACATGCGGATCCAGCCGAGACTTCGCTTCTCCTTGTGAGGCTGCGAGGTGCGTACTTGAAATCGCTACTTTCGTGGGCTCCTATGAGGTCCAGCGGAATGGAGTTACATGCGGATCCAGCCGAGACTTCGCTTCTCCTTGTGAGGCTGCGAGGTGCGTGCTTGAAATCGCTACTTTCGTGGGCTCCTAGGAGGTCCAGCGGAATCGATTTACATGCGGATCCAGCCGAGACCTCGCGGCTCCCTGGGAGGCTGCGAGGTGCGTACTTGAAATCGCTACTTTCGTGGGCTCCTAGGAGGTCCAGCGGAATCGATTTACATGCGGATCCAGCCGAGACCTCGCGGCTCCCTGGGAGGCTGCGAAGTGCGAAGGTGTCGCTCCTTTCAGTGGCTCTGGGGAGGTCCAGCGGAGTGGAGTTGTACGCGGATCCAGCCGAGACTTCGCGGCTCCCTGGGAGGCCGCGAAGTGCGAAATTGTCGCTACTTTCGTGGGCTCCTGGGAGGTCCAGCGGAGTAGAGTTACACGCGGATCCAGCCGAGTCCTCGCGGCTCCCCGGGGTGCTGTGAAGTGCGACGTTGTCGCTATTTTCGTTGGCTCTTGGGACGCTCAGCGGAGTGGAGCTACACATAGATTCAGTTGAGACTTTGCGGCTCCTTGTTGGGCTGCGAACCGCGTAATTGTCGTTCCTGGATGACCTCTTGGAGGTCTCCTGGGCCGTCTTGGAGGCCTCTTGTGGGCTTCTTGGGCCTTCTTGAGCCATCTTGCGGCCATCTTCAGGCCGACTTCTGGTCGCTCCTGCGCACTGCGGCTCCTTCAACATATTCGTTTGTACTGACCGGTCCTTGGTTTAGTCGCCACATGTTTAGAAAGGGTTGGGTACGTCCCTGGGCCATTGTTATACAATTTCAATTTCACGTATGGAGGGCGGACCGCTTTTACATTGTGTATTCCTTTTGCCGCCGCACACATTCTGAATTGCTTCCAGGAGCTCCAGGGGCGACAGTGAAGTGCTTTCCAACATGTGGCTGGCGCCACAGCCATTTTTTTCCACCATTTCTCCAGCATTCATGCATATGGAGGATGGCTACGTTTCAACAAGGGTATCTGGCTAGGTAGCTCACATGCGACGGCCACACGGATTGAGTGCGGATCCTTTTCAACTGTGGGTTCTCGCTCGCTGGAGACCTCCTCACCGTCAGTGTGCGGAAGTGGAGCTGTGAAAGAGGTACACGGACGCATGGCTGTTCCTTTCACATTCGGACGATCCCGGCGCTCGGCCTTCGTCACTGCCAGGAACAGAGGCTGGCTCTTTCCTGTCTTCTCAAGCTGGGGCTTTCGCCTAAACCGCAGGCCCATCTTTCACGTGCGGTTTTCCCGTAAGTAGCACCGAGAAATGCCTACAGGGGCGTATGAGGAGTGGACTTGGGATGTGAGTCGGCGGCGGGTGAGGGGGGGAAGTGAGAGGGAGAAGGCCTTCTCAGAAGGCGGCGGGACTTCTCAGAAGCCCTCACGCCTTTGAGATGTTTTCGGTGTCTTCGGGGAAGGCTTCGAAAACTTTTCAGAAGGCCAGGGCACTTCCGAGCCTTCTGAGAAGGCCCGCCCCTTCTCACTTCCCCCTCCGGGTGTGCCGCCTAGTGAAGGTGCGCGCTGCATCCTTCGCTGATGCACATCCTGGTCTTTTTCTGGTCCTCCTCCGCCTCCGTCGTCCTCCTCACTCTCCCCCGCCTCCTCCTCCTCTCTTTCTCCTCCCCCCCTCCTCGTCTTCCTCCCTCACCTCCCCTGGACTGGGGTATGGACGGGGTAGCGATGATGATGATGATGATGATGATGATGATGATGATGATGATGATGATGATGATGATGATGATGATGATGATGATGATGATGATGATGATGATGATGATGATGATGATGATGATGATGATGATGTGATGATGATGATGATGATGATGATGATGATGATGATGATGATGATGATGATGATGATGATGATGATGATGATGATGATGATGATGATGATGATGATGATGATGATGCTGATGCTGATGCTGATGATGATGATGATGATGATGATGCTGATGCTGCTGATGATGCTGATGATGATGATGATGATGATGATGATGATGATGATGATGATGATGATGATGATGATGATGATGATGATGATGATGATGATGATGATGATGATGATGAGGAGGAGGAGGAGGAGGATTTTTTTTTTTTGGGTCGACCCATGATCAGCCACATGACTTCGCTGGCGTGGCGAGTGCCAGCGAGATTTGCACCAAAAACGGCGCAGGCCGCGCCACGGTCGGGGCCAAGCCCCCGTGGCGCGACCTAAGCGCGACCAGGGAGCGCTGGGAGACCGTGCTCCGCGCTCCCTGGTCGGGGTAGGGGGCGCGAGCCGTGCTCAGCGCCAACCCTACCCACCACCCACTCCATGGGTGGCCGCGTTATACGGCCCCGGGACCACGACACGACGCGACACGACAGGGGGACGAAACGAACGACGCGACACGAACGACACGAGACGGACGAGCGACACGACAAAGACGAGCCGCCAGCCCCGCCCCAGGGCGGCGAGTGCTGGGGGGGACCCAGCACCGCCCTGGGGAAGCACACGGGGCCTGGCGACCCCCCCGGGGGAAGGAAACCGCACTTTGGCGGCGTCCCCCGGGGTGCGGGGGATTTTCGCCCCTCGGGCCCGGCGCTCCCCGCCTGCGCCAGGAGGACCCTGGGGTCCCGACCCCTCCCCTACGGGAGGGGCCCCCTCGGGGCATGAGGAGGAGGAGGAGGAGGAGGAGGAGGAGGATGAGGAGGAGGAGGAGGGGGATATGATAAGATCAGATGCTATATTATAAGACAGTGTAGTATAAGAACGGAAATCATGATACCATTTGCTATGCTATATTTTAACATCGTACAGCTTTATGTATTATGAGATAAGGTAGCAACACGTAATGCATGCTAAGGCAAGACAATATAATAACACCATTCACGCTAATTGTCTCTCTATCTTCGCAGGCCCTGGCATCGGTGAGGCACGAACTCGTGCCAACGGAAGGCGCCGACAGGCACCCATCACTGGGAATTCAGCGACTGGCCTGCGAGCGCCACCGCTCATGGATGGCCCACACGTGGGCTCCATAGCATACTCCGCCAGCCTCATTGCAATGCCCCCCGCCCCCGCCCACTCCCAGGAGGAGGAGGAGGAGGAAGAGGTGGAGGATGAGGAACCGCAACAGGCTTAGCTTCTAATGTTTGATCAACAGCATGGAGGAGGACGAGGAGGAGGAGAAGGAGGAGGAGGAGGAAGAGGAGGGGAAGAGGAGGAGGAGGAGGAGGAGGAGGAGGAGAGGGAGGAGGAGGAGGACGACAAAGATGAGGAAGAGGAGGAGGAGGAGGGGGAGGAGGAGGAGGAGGAGGGAGGAGGAGGAGGAGGAGGGGGGGGAGGAGGAGGAGGAGGAGGAGGAGGAGGAGAAGGATGAGGAGGTGGAGGAGGAGGAGCAGGAGGAGGAGGAGGAGGGGGAGGGGAGGAGGGAGGAGGAGGAGGAGGGGAGGAGGAGGAGGGGGGGAGGCGGAGGAGGAGGAGGAGGAGGAGGCGGGGGGATGAGGAAACGGTTTGCGAACACAGGTTCGGGGATCTGAGAGCTTTCCAGGAGCTACGCATTTTTTTTTTTTTTTTTTTTTTTTTTTTTTTTTTTTTTTTTTTTCTGGTGCCTGCTCTTTCCTCCTTGTCCTCCACCCTCCTCCTCCTCCCCCTCCTCCTCTCGCGGCGGCGGAATGGGGAGAGGAGGAGGAAAGGGCGGGGAGATGGGAAGGGAAGGGCGGGGGATGGAGGACGGGGTCGGGGTAGCGGGAGCAGGTGAATGAACAGGAATGGGAGGAGTAGAATGAGGTAACCATCGGGATAATTCCCCCCGAGCAGTGCCTGTAGTCAGGGTTTTTTACTTCTGTTCTACGGAACTTGGCCTGGGTGTTGGCCGGGCGGCTATGTTGTCGCCGTCGCCGCTTCGTCGGCGTCTCTTCGCCGCCCGTCGTCTGTGCCTGGGTGTCTCCATGGTCGCCGTCGCCGCCTCGTCGCCGCTCGTCGTCTGGGCCACAGAGATTGCACCACACAGTTTGCACAATAGAGATCTTCCTTTCTGAAAGCGATGTAGACCTACCCCTTGGCCCCCTGGCAACATCGCCCATCTTGAATGTGAATTCGTACCATCCCAGGCAGGCTGGTACCCCCTTCTCATCCTCTGCAAAAAGTACTATGCGTGGACACTTCTTTACAAACAAACCATCAATCAGTTCTCAATAATCCCATGCGACAGGTGGGACGAAGTGCACACGCGCGCGTCGTCGCGCGCGCATGCCGAAATCCTGCAAACACCTAGGTTTCGTAAGGCTTTCAAAAGCGCGTGCCCCGAACATCTGTAAAACATATGGTTTCGCAGCAAACACTTTTTCAACAAGCCAGCGCTCGCGCTCTAGCACATTCAGAACAAAACCATCGGATTGTCAACATTTTCATTAAGTGCTACCAAACGTGCCTCTTGCGCGCGCATGTCGGAATCGCTCGAACGCCGTTACGCGCGTGCTGTCGCAAGATTCCCTTTGCACAGACGGGGCGAAGTGCGCACACGCGCGTTGTCGCGCGTGCATGCCGGAATCCTTCAAATACCGTAGGTTTCGCTGGGATGTAAAAATGAATTGGGCCCAAACACATGTAAACCATACATGGTATTGCAACATCAGTTTTCAAAACTGCCTGAGGTCGCGCTCCTGCGACTTCTTAAGGAAAGCCATCGGTTTTCCAACCTTTTCATTCAATTCGGACAAACGGGCCTCTCGTGCCGCATGTCGACATCATTCGAACGCCATTGCGCGCGTGTCAAGTGATATCTTGCGGGCCACTGTCGCGCGTCGGCCGCGTGCGCATGTCGAACTCCTTCCAAATTTTTCATCACCGACGCGAGGACGCCGATATCGTCGCCGGCGTGATCAGCATCGGCAGCGTCTCTGGCCTGGTCGTCTTTGTTGTGGTCATCGTCACCAGCATCGGTACTACCATCATCGTGTCTACCGTATTCGACGTTGCCATGATACCGCGCCCGCCCAGTTGGCCGACTCGCATTGGAGTGCCCGCTGGGAAGTGCCTGGCGGTCAGCACAACCGCGGCCGCTTCGGTCGCGCCCTGCTAGCTCGGTTAGCGTGGCCGCAGAGATGCATCAGCCAATGCCATGCCCTCATCGAATCGTCGTCGCATGGGTTTTGCAAACCACGTTGCGGGTGGGTGGGTGGGATGGTTGCGCGAGCAAGGGAGTTGGCCACGCACTACGAACAGAACTTACGTAATTCCACCACCCTCCCGAGGCCGGACTCATCGGTCCCCTTTGGGGATGTGCAATTTACGTATGATTCTGCTTCATCGTCTATCCTAAACATGAGCTCCTGCCGTCCCAGCTCAGCCGGTATCCGTCCCAACCCAGCCGATATGCGCGCACGCTCGTTTATATCAAATCAGAAGTTTGCAAGAATCCTTTAGACAATATTGGGACGAAATGCGCACGCGCGCGTCGTCGCGCGCGCATGTTGAAGGCTTTTTAAAAAACTTTCAGTTTCGTAGGGATTTTTAAATTAAGTGTAAACGAACATTTAAACAGCATGTGGTTTCGCAGCGGGGATTTTCAAAAATAGCTTTCGCGCGTGGTCTTGCGAATTCTTAATCAAATCATGGGTTTGTTATCATTTTCGTTAAATACAACCACAGCGGCTTCGCGCGCCCGTGTCAAAGTCGTTCGAACGCTTGCGCGCGTGCCGCCGCGAAAATTCTTTGCAACAGAAGGAACGACGTGCACGCGGGCGCGTCGTCGCGCGCGCATGCCGATATCGGTCAAATACTTTTGGTTGTGTAGCGACTTCAAAACCGAATGTCCAAACTACATATAACAACCACATGGTTTCGCAACAACAATTTTCAAAAAACGTACGCTCGCGCTCTTGCGAATTCTTGAGGACGCTGTCGTTTTTTCCCAGCATTGTCATCGTGGAATTCTAAGAAACGGCCTTCTGGCGCCGTATGCCGAAATCATTCGCGCGCCCTTGCCCGCGTGCTGGGGGTGCACGATCCGTGTGAAATAATACCATGCGGGCCACTCGCTCGTCGGCCGCGCGCGCATGTCGAACTCTTTCCAAAACCTTCATCGCCGACGCGAGCACGCCGTCATCGTCGTCGGCGTGATCAGCATTGGCGCCCGCACTGACCTCGCCGTCGTTATTGTCATCATCGTCACCAATATCGCTACTGTCATCATCGGGTCTAACGTTGGCGACGTTGCCATGGTGCTGCGCCCGCCCAAGTCGCCGACTCGCACGGAAGTGCCCGCTGGGATGCGCCCATCGGTCAGCGCCACCGCGTTGGTCTTCCACACCAGCTTGCGGGTGGGTGGGTGGGATGTTTGCAAACAAACATGGGATATCAACTCGTTTGTAAAAAAAACCAGGTGCACCGCTTAGTTTGCTTCACAGATACAGCACACCATCCGCTGCGTTCCATATATCGCACCACGCATATCCCACCACATATATTGCACAACGACTATTCGGCAACATCTATTGCTCTTTGTCCCTTTTTTTCCCCCCTCTCTCTCTCTCCGTCTCTCTCTCTCCCTCTCCCTCTATATATATATATATATATATATATATATATGCATGTAATATATATATATACATATATATATGTATATATATATATGTATACACGTACATATACATATAACTACAAGGAAGAGCGCGCTGGTGGCGCTCTTCTCATTGAAAGGGAAGCCCAAACTTCAAGCTACCCCGTTTGCCTTGGAAGAGGAGGGGCTGTCGAAGCTACCTCGCCCCTCCCTCTCTTTTGTGGGCACTTTTTGCTTGGTGTGGCCTTAAGTCAAGGGGGGGGGGGCTTGGAAACTACTCCCTTCTCTCCCCATTTCCAGGACCAATGGTTAGCACTTTGTTTCCCCTTCAAGAGGGGGGGGCGCTTGGGAAGTTACCCGCCCCCTCGCTTTCGCAGTTGAGATTGGTTTGCCACGGGGTGGGGGCTTGAAAGCTACACCATTTTTTTTTTGGGGGTGCATCAGGCCAGCCCAGAATTACCTTCCAAAGGGGGGACGGGGCTTCGGAAACTCCCCTCCCCTCTTTTCGCAGTTGAAATTGCATTTCCAAAAATGGGGGGTTTCAAGCCCCCCCCCCGTTTCCTCTTGTTTCGGGGTCCACAGTGCGCTCGGGTTTCCCTTTCAAAGGGGGGGGCTTCGGAAGCTACCCGCCCCGCCTTTTTCGCAGCTGAAATCGGCGATCCGTTGGTTTCGGGTGCCTCTTTGGTTTTCGGCGCGTTCTTGTTTTTTGGCGCTGTTGGTTTTCGGCGCCGCCATGGTTTTCGACGCTCGTTGGGTCATCGGCGTATCTTTGTGTTTTCGGCGCTTCCTCGTCGGTTTCCGGCGCCATTTGTAGTGTTCGTCGGCTTTTTGGTATTCGGCGTCCGGTTGGCTTTCGGCGCCGGTTGGGTTTCGTTGCTCCTCTGCTTCTAGCGTTTTTTTGGTGTTCGGCGTCCGGTTGGTTGGCTCCCTGTTTGTTGTCGTCGTCCTTTTGGGTTTTGGTGGTTCTATGGGTTGCGGGGTCCTTTTGGTTTTCGGTTTTCTTTGATATTCGGAGCTCTTTGTGTTTTTGGCGCTCTGTTCGTATTCGGCGCCTTTTAGGATTTTGCCGCCTCCTCGGTGTTCGGATGTTTTTCTGCTGCTGTGCGCTGTTTGGGATTTTGGCGCGTCTTTGGTTTTCGTCGCCCTTTGGTTGTCGGCGGTCTTTTGGTTTTCGGAGCCTTCCTTCTGCCATAGGGGGGGCAGCGCTTTCCAAGCCGTTCTCTTTTCTTCGACGAAGAGCGGGGAAGGCGGGGGGGAGCTTCCAGCAGGGATCGTCTAAGGGATAGGGGCCTCCATGTGGTTTTCGGGGCCGCCCCAGTATACGGCGCATCTTTGATTTTCGGCGTCGCTCTGGTTTTCGGCAATCTGTGGGTTCTTGGGGCATCGTTGGTTTTCGGGATCCTTTTGGTTTTAGGTGCTCTTCTGGTTTTCGTTTTGTGCTTTCGGTTTCTCGTTCTCGGCGTCCTAAGGTTTTGTTGCGCTCTGTCGGTGTTCGGCGAATCGAAGGTTTTCGGCGTCTCATATGTTTTCGGTGCCCTATTGGTTTTCGGAACTCTTGATTTTCGGTGCTCCTTCTGGTTTCCGGCGCGTTTGTAGTGTTCTTCGCCGTCCTGGCTTGTTCGGGTTTTCGGTAACGCTTTTAGTTGTGGCGCTCTTTGTGTTTGCGGTGCTCCTTTGGTTTTCGACGCCCTGCTATTGTCGGGCCATATTTTGTTTTTGGCATTCTTTGGTTTGCGCCGCCGCTGTGGTTGTCGGCGCTCTTTTGGGTTTCAGCGCGTGTTGGTTCTTTGGTTTTCTGCGCTCCTTTGGGTTTCGGCGCCTTTTTTGTTTTCTGCACGTCTTTGGCTTTCGGTCTTTTTGGGTTCTCGGCGGCATTTGGGTTCTCGGTATGTTTGTGGTTTACGGCGCTCCCTTGGGTTTTGCCGCTCGTTTGGTTTTCGGCGCGCCATGGTCTGTTTTTCGCATCCTTTGGGTGTGGCGGCCTGTTGGTTGGCGGTGCCCTTCGGTTTCTGGCACGCCTTCGGTCTTCGGTGCTTTCTTAGTTTTCGGCGCCCTTCTGGTTTCTGGCGCTCGTTTCATTGTTGGTGTTCTTTTCGGTGGCGCTTCTTTAGTTTTCCGTGATCCTTTGGGTTCCCGCGCTCATTCGTATTATTTCCGCGCTCTTTGATTTGTCACGTTTCTGTTTTCTCGGGGCAGCGTTGGGTTTCGCAGTTCTTTCGGTAGTCGGCGCCTGTTGGGGGGGAGGGGGGAGCCTCGCTTCAAGGAGCAGAAGAAAAAAAGAGGGGGGGGTTTCGGCAGGGGAGGTCCAGGGGGAGGGGGTTGTTACCCCCCCCCCTTAGGAAAGGGCGGGGGGGGAGGGGTATCTTCCGTAGCGCGAGAGAAGGGGGGGGTAGCTTCCGAGGGGCGGAACAAGAAGAAGTGTGGGGGGGGGGCCTTCTGGCAGGGGAGGTTCAAGGGGGGGTGGGGTGGCTAAGCCCCCCCTTCTTTGGGAAAAGAAAGGGGGAGTAGCTTCTGGAGCGCAAAAGGGGGGGGTAGCTTCCGAGGTGCGGGGAAAAAGGAGTGGGAGGTGGCTTCCGATAGGGGAGGTTCAGGGGGGGGGCTAGCTAAGCCCCCCCCCCTTTGGAAAGGGAGGAAAGGGAGGGTAGCTCCCCGAGCGCGAAAGGAACGGAGGGGAGGGGGGGGCAGCTTCCGAGGGGCGAGAAAAAAGGAGGAGGGGGGGGCAGGGGCTACTGGCAGGGCAGGTCCGGGTTTAGATCGGGCATGTTCTCCTACAGGGGGATTTTGGACGGAAAGTATAAAATACCCCAAAACTATTCCAAAGTGGTTAACAATACTAGAACAATCGCCTCCCGATTATTTTTTGACTATCTTTGAATATTCCTCCTGTAGAGGGACAGGCCCGACTCCCCCCTGGGAGAGCGCCACGAGCGCGCTCTCTCTCGCATCAGATGTGTTGAACCACTCAGTTAGCACCACACAACTAATACAATATTTCTTGCTAGAAACACACTGTTCAGGGTCCACGCTGGCTGTATCATGGCACCAGTGAGTAACAACAGAAGAAGGCACATTAGAAAACGAGGGGCTGATGAGGAAGAGGAGTACGTGTGTGCGTGTGCTGAGTTCGAGTAGGAGGACGTTGAAGTAGTGGCGATTCGGGATCAAAGTGCCTAAATCCAAGTACAGTCGAGAGCGTCTGGAAAACATTCGAACACCTTCGGCACAACCCCAAAACGCTGAACGATTGCGAAACCTCCAAAATCAGAAGTCGACCAACAGCGTAATACATACCGCTGGGAACCTCGGAACATTTTCGATCATATCCGAATAGGCGAGAAGCACAAAGGAACATTTTTGAATCCGTAAGAGAGCATCGAGAAACCGAGGAAGTAGTGAACATGCAGAAACCGCTGAAACCCGTCGTCGTCGCTGCCGCCGCCGTCGCCGTCCGTGAGATCCGATACTTTGCGGCGAAATAGCCACATCGCGAAAAAGCACGACTGGCTCACCAGACCCAATCTCTCCGGGGCATTTTCCAAGGCGGCTCGAGCTGTGCTGGTCCCAGGGCTTGAAACCGGGCGACAACGCTCGGTAAAGCTCTAGGCCTCCTAGACGGGGTCGGAGCAGATGGGGTCGGAGGATCGCTCCGCATCGCCGATGCATCGCCGATGCGGCTCGATGCGGAGCCCGATCTGCTTCACGCCGACGTCGCCGATGCGTTGCCCACGTCGACGATGCATCGCTGGTGCATCGCCGATGCATCGGCGATGCGTCGCCGATGCATCGGCGATGCGGCGCGATCCTCCAACCCCATCTACTCTGACCCCATCTAGGAGGTCTCTGAAAGCCTGGATCTCAGGGGCCGCCGCCGCCGCCGCCGCCGCCGTCGGGATCGTCGTCGTCGTCGTCTTCGTCGTCGTCTTCGTCGTCGTCTTCGTCGTCGTCTTCGTCGTCGTCTTTGTCGTCGTCGTCGTCGTCGTCGCCGTCGTCGCCGTCAGGCTTTGCCGTCGTCGCCGTCGCCGCCGCCCTCCGCAGCGGCAGGCCCTCGGCGGCGGCTCCGACAGTGCGGAGGCGTGGCTGCGGCTCCACGAGGCGTCCCCTCCTCGCCCGGCCTCTTGGGAGATCGGCGCCGACGCCGCCGGCGTGGTGCACGCTGGTAGTTCAAAGTACTTATTTTGTTGGATTCCCAGGCCCCAATCTACTTGAGGCGCCTTCCTACGTGAAGGGCCGAGCGGCTTCACAGCTTCCCTCCTCTTCAGGGGGCGGGCGGAAGCCCAATCTACTCCCAACGCCTTCCTACTTCATGTTTCTACCCACTTTTTCCGACCGACGGGTAGTGGGGTTCTAGGTTTTTGGACGTTTTCGGCGGTTCTCGGTCGCTTTCCGGCCTCGGGGTGTCTTCTGGCGGTTGCGCCTCGCCGAGAGACACATGGCTCGAGTTAAACAGTGTTTTCCGTTTTCGTTTTGTTTTCGTCATCCCTGGTTCTGTCTTCGTTCCGCATATGCTGCAAAACGAAGTCAAAACGAAAACGGTCCACGAAATTGCCAAAACACCGTTTAGCTCGAGCCCTGCCTTGACGCGTCGATTAGCGAACTGGCCGTTTTCGGTTCGCGAGAGGGCGTCGCGGCCGTCATTTTTGCGGGTCCAGGTCCGTCGGTTTCGGTCCCAGGCCGTTTTCACTAAAGGGCGGTTTACTAAAGGGAGGTTTGTCCACCGCCGAGTGGTGGTAGGGGCTGGAAACGCCTCGGTTTACCTACCACCCCTCGTGTCGGGTGGAGAAGACTGTGCCAGCGATAGTATCGGTGTCCTGCAGCGGGTAAACATCATCTTGAGCCGAAGTGGCTTGAGCCAAAACGGTTGCGGGAGGCGAAGGAGGAGCAGGAGGAGGAGGAGGCATGACCTGAGGCAGCAGGCAACCTGAGGAGGATCATGGGGAGGCGGACTCTGGACGTGGTGGCGACCCCGGCGCTGGCTTTCAAGGTTGAACGCCGCTAGTGTCCAGAAATCGGCCGACATCAAGGCATCCGCGCGATCGGAAGTGTGCGATCATGCAAGGCTGAGCGGTTCACGCGGTATCAGCAACCAGCGCACAAGTCGCCACGACACGCAGCTGCCGTAGCAGTATTCCTGGCCGCCAGGGTAAGGCTTGCTTGACTGCTTATGTTGGTTGGCCCGCCCGGTCCGAGAGGCGTCAGGGACCACCACACAGGACGTGCGAGTCAGGGGAAGGAGGAGGAGGAGGAGGAGGAGGAGGAGGAGGAGGAGGAGGAGGAGGAGGAGGAGGAGGCGCGGGCCCGAAGTCAGAGGGGAGCAGGCAGCGGGAGGACGAGCATCAGAGGGGGATGGACCCTTCCTCGGATACCCGGCCATACTAAGTTGGCTTGGGCTGGTGGCTGGGGCCCGCAGACAGCGGGGTGCCCGATGTCTCCACAGGGCGACGAGGTGGAGGGAGGGTGATTGCCGCGGCGACGGTGACCACGATGGCCACAGCCGCGGCCACGGCCACGGCGGCCACGGACACGGCGGCCACGGCCACGGCCCTGGCAGCGGCGACGGCCCTGGCGGCGACGCAGGTGGCGGCACCCACGGCGACGGCGACGGCCACGGACGGCCACTGCGTCTCGACGGCCGCGGCCGCCCCGTCCCCCCGCCGCCCGAGCTGCTGGCCCAGCTCGCCGGCCCCGAGGGCGGCGGCCAGGGCGGCGGCGCTGCGCACGCCCCGCTGGGCGGGCCGGCCGCTGGGATCGATTGGGCCCCCGCCGCGGCCGCCTGTACGCGCGTGGAGGGACCTCCGCCGCCGTCGTCGCCTTCGGGCGCGGACCAGGCGGCGGCCCGCCGCCGCCGCCGTCACCGCCGCCTTCGCCGTCGCCGCCGCCTCCGCCGCCGCCGCCGCCGTCGCCGCCGTCGTTGTCCTCCGTCGTCGTCGTCGTCGTTGTCGTCGTCGCAGTCGTGTCCTCCGTCGTCGGGGCCGCCCCGACCTTCTGATGAGGCGACGTGCGGCCTGGACCACTTGGCGACTCGAGGGAGGGCCGAGTCCTTGCTGCTGTTCTAAAGCAGACGCTGTGCTTTGAGCCTCTCTGGGCCTCCAGGGGCGCCCTGGCAGCCACGGCTGGGCCCGCCTCGCGGCTCTGGCCAGAACGCGCCCCAGAGCAGGTGCGGGGGGGGGTCAGGGCGGAGGGGGACCCAGACCTCGGGAGACCCAACGAGATCGTGCCGGAGGGTTCCTACAACTCTCGGCATTCGAGGGTTCCTACAGCTCTCGGCATTCGAGGGACTGTCAGAAGACGACTCGGAATGAAAGAAGGGTTTCCCAGCCGGGTCGGACGAAAGGGGGGATTCGGGGGAGGGGTACAACATTTGCTGCGTGCAGCGGGCTTTCGGCCCCGCCGCCTGGCGTTCTCCTGGAAGCAGTGGCGCCTCCAGCGCCGGAAGGCGCCGCGAGAGTCAGCTACGTGAGCTGCTTCAATAACCCCTGCTTTGCTGTCCCCCCTTTTCGTCCGACCCGGCGGGTCCCAGAGAGGGGGTGTCGATCGGGGGCGGCCAACGAGGGGGTGATGACCAGGGACCAGGGGGGGGGGATGTCATGGCGGGGCCCACGACACCTCCCCTGAAGTCGTGGCGCTTCTTCTCATTTCCAGACGCTGCCAGCCTCCCCCCCCTCGGGCCGAGCGCATGCCGCCGGCCACAATTTCCCCCCTCCCCCCCCTACCCTCCTCTTGGACGCCCCCCTCGTGGACGCCCCCCCTCTTGGACGCCCCCCTCTTGGACGCCCTCCCTCCCTTGGACGCTCCCCTCTTTCAGGAGAGGAAAAAACACACAGACACAATTAATCCTCGATTTTCCAGAAAATATGGGAAAATATGGGAAGTGGGGGGGAAGACAGAAACCCAGAAAATATCGGAAAATATGGGGATTTTTTTTATTTGTGTGTATTTATTTGTGTGTCCTGGAGCCCCTTCACTCTTGGACGCCCCCGAGTCGAGAGCTCAGGTGGCCAGCGGCTCGAAAGGGCGCCGAGCCGTCGGGAGAGCCTCGGGCGCGCCAGCGTCGGCGTTTTCGCCCCCCTCTCCGCTGCGGTTCGCCTCCCGGGGCGGGAGCCCTCGCCGCCACGGCGGCGTCCCGCACCCCCCCGAAGGCCTGCTCCCGGAGATCGGGCGACGAAATCTATACATATCCACTGCTCCCTGGCCAGGCCCATCCTGAACCCAGGAGTTGTGCATACGCCCTCCTGGCCACGCCAGGAGGGCGCAGCGTATAAACAGCTGCTGGGTTCAGGATGGGCCTCGCCAGGGAGCAGTGGATATGTATTGATTTCGTCGCCCCAGGAGAGGCCCCGGGGTCGAGGAGGGCATGTATCGGGGGTGGGCAGAACCCCCAACAGTGACACGTCGATTAGTGAATTGTCCGTTTTCGGTCCTCGGCAGGGCGCCGTGGCCGTCATTTTCCAGGCCTGCGCCCGCCAGGTTGGGGCCTCAGGTCGTTTTCACTAGACCACGTTTTACCAAAGGGGGGTCTGTCCATCCCCGAATTTCTGCATAAGCACCGCGCGGAGGACCGCTCTTCTCAGACCTCCGAAGGCGGTGGATACGTATGGATACGGATATGGATATCGATACGGAGATGGATACACACATATATATATATATATATGTATGTATGTTATTATTTATATATATATATGTACACATAAGTATGGATGGGGGTCCTGGGGGCACCGGAGTGCACCGATTTCTCTTCCGGTCGTTTCGGGCCCGTCGGGGGTGCCAGAACGCGTCGAAGGAGGGGAAGGGGGGCGACGAGAGGTCCCGAGAGACGTCCAAGAGGGCGCCAAGACGGCCCAAGAGCGCTCCAAGAGAGCCCAAGACCGCACAAGAGCGTTTGAAAATTGGTCTAACATGGCTTGAGGACAGCCCAAGAGGGCTTCGAGAAGGCCAATATGTCCTCAAAAGGACTCCCACGAGGCACTCAGGAGGCGAGACAACGTAGTTATTGTTCGACGGTTTTTGCAGGTTTGTCGTGTTCTTGCTGTTTGGTGCTTCCGACGGTCCAAGACAGCCCATGAGGTCCCGAAAATCAGCTCAAGACGACTCAAGAGGCACCCAAAGAGGGCGCCACCACGGCGCAAGAGAGTCCCAAGACGGCCCACGAGTGCTCCAAGACGGCCCAAGAGGCGCCGAAGATCGCCCAAGAGGGCCCCAAGACGGCCCCAAGAGGGGCCCAATGGGGGGAACACGAACCGTCAATTCGAGTCTTCCGCCCCAAGAGGCGCCCAGGAGGCCCCAAGAGGCCCCCAACAGAGCCCAAGAGTCCTCCTACAACCCTCCGCGAAACTTAACGCAAGTTTAGTCGACCCCCCTCGCCCCCAATTTCAACGTGCAGTTGCGCGCGCGGCGCGGTGCGCGGACGCCGTCGGGAAATTTGAAGTCACGTGCTTCGGCGTCAACATTGAAATTAGGAGGTCTGGGGGCGCCAGCGCAGCGCGGGACAATTTGCGTTAAGTTACGTCGAGAGATGTGGAGGTCCCCTAGAGGCCCCACGAGGCTTCCAAGAGGTCCAGAAAGACGCCCCAAGGACACCCCAAACGGCCCCCAAGAGGCCTCCCACGGATTCCAAACGAACTTCCAAGAGGCTTCTAACCCATAATCCAGACACTCTGGCGGGATGGACCGAAGGCCACTAGAAGGTCCAAGACGGTCTTTAGACGGCCCAAGAAGCCCCCAAGATACCCAAGAGGCTCGGGAAGTGGAAAAGGCGGAAACGCCAATATTGTTCAAAACCATTCTAAAAAATGTTGTTTGGCCTTTTCGAGCTATCGTGTGCAATCCAATACCCACAGCGTTTCCCAGCACACCGTGAACGATTGTTTTTGAAAACCGATCCCTCCCGTCGGCATCA
The DNA here is from genome assembly GCA_963575745.1 of Prorocentrum cordatum. NCBI lineage: Eukaryota > Dinophyceae > Prorocentrales > Prorocentraceae > Prorocentrum > Prorocentrum cordatum. Next base: position 101,954 of record CAUYUJ010022085.1, on the reverse strand, counting down.
CCCAGAAACCTTCTTATGCGATGTGTGCGTTGGCCTTCCACGGGCGAAGCGCGCGCGGGCGCACAGACATCCTGCAGCTAATATTGTTCACGGGCGCGTTCTGGCTTCACCGCTGCAGCGTATGCTCGGTCAGGACGTGCGCATCGTACCAGTGCGTCCTTCTGCGTCCCGTCCTCTCCCTCCCGCTTCGCCCAGCTCGCCGGCCGCGAGGCCCGCGTGCAGAAGCCCAGAAGCCGCCGCGGGTCCGTCATGAGCAGCCTCGCGGAAGTCGGCAGGGTCCTGTCCGTCGGCTTCGTCCCGCTGGCCAGCTCCCCGTCGGTGCCGCCGGCGTGCGAGACGGCGACTTGTCTCGGTGGTTGCAATTGTGATGATGGTGGTGATGGCGGTGATGATGGTGGTGATGACGATGGTCATGGTGGCGATGACGACGATTAAGATGATGCCGATGGACGCCGGTGATGATGAGGATGATGATGATGATGCTGATGATGATGAATCTGATGATGATGATGATGATGATGATGATGATGATGATGATGATGGTGATGGTGATGGTGATGGTGATGATGATGATGATTGATGATGATGCTGATGATTTTGATGGTGGTGGTGATGATGATGACGATGACGAAGATGCTGATGATGCTGATGATTTTGATGATGGTGGTGGTGGTGATGATGATGGTGATGACGATGCTGGTAGTGGTGGTGATGATGATGGTTGGTGATGATGATTATGATGATCGTGATGACGATGATGATGACGATGATGATGATGTTGCTGCTGTTGATGATGCTGACGACGGTTATGATGTTGCTGACGATGCTGATGATGATGAATCTGTTGATGCTGATGCTGATGCTGATGCTGATGATGATGCTGATGATGATTCTGCTGTTGATGCTTATGATGATGGTCATGATGATGCTGCTGATGATGATTTGCTGATGATGTTGATGATGATGCTGATGCTGATGATGATGATGACGATGATGATGATGCTGATGATGATGCTGCTGCTGATGTTGATGGTGGTTGTGGTGATGATGTTGACGATGATGCTGATGATGCTGATGATTTTGATGATGGTGGCGGTGGTGGTGATGATGATGCTCATGATGATGACGATGGTGGTAGTGGTGGTGATGATGATGGGTGTTGGTGGTGATGATGATGGGGATGATCGTGATGATGATGGTAATGCTACTGCTGATGATGATACTGATGATGATGGTGATGACGATGATGATGACGCCGACGATGCTGATGCTGCTGATAATGATGATGATGCTGATGCTGATGCTGATGCTGGTGCTGATGATGCTGATGATGATGCTGATGATGATGCTGCTGATGCTGATGATGCTGATGATGCTGCTGATGCTGATGCTGATGATAATGATGCTGATGATGTTGATGATGATGCTGCTGATGACGCTGATGATTATGATGATGACGATGATGATTACGATGATGATGATGATGATGATGAATGATGATGATGATGATGATGATGATGATGATGCTGATGTTGCTGATACTTATGATGCTGATGATGATCCTTCTGCTGATGATGATGATGCAGATGATGATGATGATGATGATGATGATGATGATGATGATGATGATGATGATGATGATGATGATGATGATGATGATGATGATGATGATGATGATGATGATGATGATGATGATGCTGTTGCTGCTACTTGTGACGGCCATGACGACGGTGGTGATGAGAGGAGGGATGCTGATGTTAGTGTTGACCGTGGTGATGGTCATGTCGACGACGGTGGTGCCATTTGATGAGAGGGATGATGGCTGGAAACTCCGCGCCTCGCCGTCAGCAATGGCCAGCCGTGGCCCCCGCGCCGCCGCCAGGTAGGCCACCGAAGGAGCAGCGCCCGCGACGCCTCCGTGGTGGAGCAGGCTCCTTTGGGCCTCTCGGGGGGGGGGGAGGGGGGGGGATCGGCTGGCAGAAGGGGGAACGGGTGAACTCGGGCGTGTCCCTCTACAGGAAGAATCTTTCAACACAGTCAAACAATAGTTTGGGGGCGATCTTTCGACTATTTTTGACCACTTGCACTATTTTTTGACCATTTCTAATTTCTCCTCCAAAGTCAGCCTGGGCGGGGACATGCCCGACCTGAGGGAAGGGCTCCGGAAGGGCTGCTCGGCCGGCCCGAGGCCCAGGGGCTGGCCCACCACGGCCCGGCCGCGGGGCGGGGCCCCGGGCAGGCCCGGGGGACGTGCCCTGGGGCTGGCCCGGAGGAGGGGCCTCGGGGTGAGCCTCGGGCAGGCTTGGGTCTGGACGCCCGCCGAAAGGGGTACGGAAAGAATGGGTACCATGCCCAACAGCAGTTCCTGTTCATTTTGAACAGGCTTTCGCTGTCCACGCCGCCGCGGCCTGTGTCCATTCGAGACCGAAGGCCGCCCGCCCAACAGCGGCCGCTGTTGGTTTGGGACAACAGTTGTTGTTGGGCATTGTACCCATTTCTTCCGTACCCATGTCGGGCGTCCAAATTGGGGGAGGGCCCTCCTGACGGTTTCCGATGAAGCAGTTGCCTGCTGCACCACGCTCCGCGCCTTTGGAGCGCGCCCTCTGTGCCCTTCGTGTCTGGGCCCTCGCCTTCGGGCGCTCTTCGTCCGGGGCATCTCCACGGGGCGCTGGGCCTCCGGCGACGGGGCCCGCATTCTCGTGGCCGTGCTTCGGCTGCAACTGCGCCTTGCAGCCCGAGGCGCGACGCGGGATGCCCTACAGTGGAGACCCATGCCAAGACACGCCCCGCTTGCCTCCAGGGTGCCCTGGGTTTCTCGAGCTTCGATGGCTTTGCTGCGGACGGCGGCGTTCCCGTTCCAAGAATCCATGGACGTCCTGGGGTTCCAGGGCTGGGTTTCTTGTGGAAGGCTTCTTATGGACTGGCCTCCACTGTAGGGGAAGGGCCTCTGGGGTGGACCCAGGCAAAAGGCCGCCTTCAGAAGCAGCAGCAGAGGGAGAGCAGCACCCGGGCATGCTGATGCTGCGTGTGCGTCGGCCCCGCTCTGGGCGACGCGCCCGCTCGGAAGTCTCATGGATGCTTGGCGGCTGGCGCAGCCTGGCCATACCGCCTGGGCAACGATAGGCTATGACATGTCTGTGTTCGTGTCGGACGTGCGCCTCCAGCACAAACACACACTCAGTACTACAGTCGGACCAAGGTATCAGATCGAGGCCGGTTCAGGGAGGGTGCCCTAACAATCTTCATGTCTTTTGGACGTTTTTGTGCATCCTGGGGAGGGTAGCCTTGGATGTTTTGTGTGTTTTGGCCGACGGAGGGTCTGATGGTCTTGAAGGATGTTCTCCTGTCCTGGGCCCGACTGTAGAATGCCCTCGTGCGTTCCTAGAGGAGTTCGGCGTTTTTCCGCCCTGGGTGGGATCCAGGGGGGCCTCGGGCACCCAGTCGGGTTGGTGTCTGGGATTCCGCCGCCGATCATCTGCCCACGTCCACCGCTTCGGAGTCGTACCTTGTCGTGCCCTGCGAAGCTGGGGAGTGGTGGATGTGGATACTTGCTTTCGGATGCAACTCTCGGGAGATCCAATTCTGACTTCGCCCTTGTTCGAAGTCCGTCTCAATCCCGCTGAATCCCGTTCAATCTGGCTCAATCCCGCTTGATCCGCGGCCTCATCCGGCGTAGCAGTCCCTCAATGGGGCTAAATTCTAGACGCTTCGCGTATCCCCACCAGCCCGTCCAGAAACGATATCCAGGCTAGTTGAGGTGATCAGGGAAGTGCGGGAGCAAAGAGGGGGACGGCCGAACCGTGCGAATGAGGGAGGGTGAGAAGGAGTAGGCTAGATGGATGGGTGAGGGAGTGGGGAGAAGGAGGATTCAAAGGATGATCATGATGATGCTGATGATGATGATAATGCTGATGCTGACGCTGATGATGATGATGATCATGATGCTGCTGATGCTGCTGCTGATGATTATGATGATGATTATGCTGATGATGATGCTGAGGATGATGATGATGATGATGATGATGATGATGATGATGATGCTGATGCTGATGCTGCTGCTGATGATGATGCGGCTGATGATGATGCTGATGATTCTGATTCTGATTCTGATGATGATGATGATGATGATGCTGACTATGATGATGCTGATGATGCTGCTGCTGATGATGATGATGATGACGATGATGCTGATGATGATGATGCTGATGATGATGATGATGCTGATGATGATGATGATGATGATGATGAGGATGAGGATGATGATGATGATGATGATGATATGATGATGATGATGATGATGATGATGATGATGATGATGATGATGATGATGATGATGATGCTGATGATGATGATGATGATGATGATGATGATGATGATGATGCTGATGATGATGCTGATGATGATGATGATGATGATGATGATGATGATGATGATGATGATGATGATGATGATGATGATGATGATGATGATGATGATGATGATGCTGACTATGATGATGCTGATGCTGCTGCTGCTGATGGTGATGAGGAGGAGGAGGAGGATGATTATAAGGAGTAGGAGGAGGAAGGAGGAGCAGGAGGAGGAGGGCTAGCAAAAGGGCTTGAGGTCTCTTAGATGCCTCTTGGAGCCTCATGGGGTATCTCTTGGGTGGCTCTTGGTGGCCTCTTGGGACGTCTTGGGGGTCTCTTGGCGGTCCTGGGAGGCTCTTGAGCGCCTTTGGGTGCCTCGGGGGGGCCTCTTGGGGCCGCTTGGGGTCCTCTTGAGGGCCTCCTGGGGGCCTCTTGGGGGCCTCTTGGGGCCATCTTGGGGCCATCTTAAGACCTCTTGGTGCCTCCTGGGCGCCTCTGGGGGCAATCTTGGATGATACTGATCAAAGAAGAGGGGAGCTCATTTTAGCGTCGCCCCCTCAAGAGGCCAAAATGAAGCCAAAACCATAGTACAACCAATGATGCTGGCTTCCTCGCCGAGGCCGTTTGGGGCGCTCTAACTACCCGCGACCAGCCCCGTCCAGGTCCAGGGGAGGGGGTAGGGGGGAGGGGTCAAGCTACCCACCCGCCCGCAAGCGGTCTAGTTCACTCCCACCCGCCCTCCCTACACGTAAGTAACACCCGAGCCCGCATGTTCAGCGGTCGTCTTTGGATGGACAGCTACTGGGAACCAAAGCCGACTCCAGGTGTGCGACGCTTGGGCGAGGTGCGCCACGCGTGCCAGGGGCGCCACGCGCGCCAGGCACCCCTGGGGCTCGAGCGTGCCAGGCACGCCTGTTGCGCCAGATGCGCCACGTGCTCCGAGTGCGCCAGGTGTGCCGCACACTCCAGCCGCGCCAGGTGCGCCGCGTTCGGGGCACGTGCAGAGTGCGTCAGGTGCGCCTGCGCACGTGACAGCACACATCGGGAAACATTTCGGCCCCTGCCATCCTTGTCGAAAACCGATGCACATCATTGTGTCTGGTGGGCCTGCGCACTGCAGGCCACGCGCCACCATCCCCGCCAGCTTGACAGGTGATCGCAGGATGGCCGCGCATGATCCAGATTTAGCCGCGAGGTGCATTTGTTTTGTTTTGTTTTGTTTTTTTGTTAGGGATGGTAGCCCTGCGCACAGCAGGGAATATGCTGAAAGTGCTCGCGGGCCTCACGAGCATGACTCAAGACTTTACCCACAACTATATATTGCATTGTCTTTTGACAGGGATGGTGTGGGGGGGCCGCATCGGGTTGTCCGCGCATTCTCCAAATGTGGACGCAGAATGCTGTTTGTATTGGTTTTGACAGGGATGGTGGGGGGCGTGTCGGCATGGTGTCGGCATAGTGTCGGCGTGGGGTCGGGTTGGCCCCCGGTCGCCCGGTGGAGGGGGAGTATATTTATAAGGAGTGATGAACCCCTCCCCGAAGGGGAAGAGGGAGGGGTGGAAGAGGAAACTCCCTAAACTACCTACTCCCAGAGGGCTGGTGGGATTCTCCTCCGATCCTTCCGACGATGTTTACGATGACGATGACGATGATGATGGTGATGGTGACTGTGATTGATGCTGATGATGATGATGCTGATGATGTTGCTGCTGATGATGATGATGCCGCTGCTGATGATGCTGATGATGCTGCTGCCGATGATGCTGATGATGATGCTGATGTTGCTGCTGATGATGATGAGGATGCTGATGATTGAGATGATGATGATGATGATGATGAAATTGCTGATCATGATGATGATGACGACCACGATGACGAAGATGATGCTGCTGCTGATGATGCTGATGATGATGTTGTTGATGATGATGATGATGATGATTCTGATGATGATGATAATGATGAGGATGATGATGATGATGATGATGATGATGATGATGATGATGATGATGATGATGATGATGATGATGATGATGATGATGATGATGATGATGATGATGATGATGATGATGATGATGATGATGATGATGATGATGATGATGATGATGATGATGATGATGATGATGATGATGATGATGATGATGATGATGATGATGATGATGATGATGATGATGATGATGATGATGATGATGATGATGATGATGATGATGATGATGATGATGATGATGATGATGATGATGATGATGATGATGATGATGATGATGAGAGGAGGAGGAGGAGGAGGAGGAGGAGGAGGAGGAGGAGGAGGAGGAGGAGGAGGAGGAGGAGGAGGAGGAGGAGGAGGAGGAGGAGGACGAGGAGGAGGAGGAGGAGGACGAGGAGTAGGAGGACTGATGTGTCCTCCTCTTCCTCCCGCATCGTCTCAAGCGTTCTGGGCGGACGTCGAGCCTCCCCCCTCTTCCCCGCCCCTCCATCCCCACCGCCTTCGACTCGACCCGATGGCTCCTCGTGCTATCTTGGTCCTCGCAGCGGTCCCCTTCGTCGCTTTCGCGGAGTCGGGGCGTCGTCCGGCCCCGCTGGCCAGCGGCCGACCGCGGTGAGGGCGATGCAGAAGGCGGGCTGGTGTCCCTGCTCGGGCCCCGCGTGGAGCTGTCTGTTCCCGAGCTCGAGGGCTGCCGTGCCGTAGCTCAAGAGCGGGCACGCGCCCGTGAAGGTGATGGGCTCGAGCGTGAGCCCAACACATGTTGACTGTGTGGAGCTTTTGGGGTCAGAGCACCAGGGCTCGTTTGAACACGTGTGAGCGCACGAGCTATCTGATCATTGCTCAGGCCCTGGCCGCTCGAGGGAGCCGCGGGCGCCGGCAACGGTAGTCCTGATCGCTCCAGGGAGCCGCGGGCGGCAGCTGCGACAGACCTAGCCGATGCGACAAACATACTCGTACTCCGTAGCCAAGAAGGTGATAGTTTTTTATTCATTGTTTTGCCGATCGGCGCGGGTCCTCGCACCCCCTCCTCCTCCTCCCCCCATGGGGTAGATCTTGGCTGTTATTGGCATCTGGTTCGAGCAGTTGGAGTCTCCCCTCATGGGACGCACTGTCGCAAACAGCCGCGCTAAGCAGAGGTTTGGAGTTAGACCCCCCCCCTCCCCCCCCCCTGTCCGCCCAATGTCGAAACGCAGAATAAAAAGCGCTCACAAGTCTTCGCCTCCTGTTCGTCCCCCCTTCGCCTCTCCCTCTCCTCCGCCGCCGGCAGGGGGGTTGGCCAGCCCCGTGGGCCCTGGCTGCTGCACTTTCTGGACCAGGGTGTTCCGGACCAGCTCTAGAGCTGGGCGGCCGCTTCCCGCCGTGCCGGCTGGGACGGTCGGGGAAGGCGGTCTGTCACGGGGCTTCCTTTGGGGGCCTCCTGGAGGCTTGGGGGGCGGCATCGTGGGATCCGTTTCAGGGCTTCCAGGTTTTTTGGGAGGGGCCTGTGGAGCTCCTGCTCCTCCTGCTCCTCCTGCTCCTCCTGCTCCTCCTGCTCCTCTTGCTCCTCCTGCTCCTCCTGCTCCTCCTCCCCGTATCTTGGAGGCCCTTTGCGGGCGTCTTTGGGTCTGAGGGCTCCTGGGGCAACTGCGAGTCCCCCAGACGGCGACAGCGGCGGCGGCGCCCCATCCGCGGGCGCACGCAGGCGTCGGCTGCCGGCGGCGGCCTCCGCGTGCAGCACGTGGTGGCGGCGATGGAGCTCAGCAGGGCGGCCCGCGACAGCGCTGTCAGCAGGCGGCCTCGGCGGCGGCGGCGGCGCCGCCGCCGACGTCGTCGTCGTCACCACAGGTGGTGCGCAGCGGGTGGTCCCTCACCGCGGTGTCGATCTGTCCCAGGGTCGCGGGGCGTGGCAGAAGGGGTGGCCCCTGCGCTCGTCAAATTCTTGCGCGCGCGAAATTAATTTTTTCCCACCAGCACCTTAGTCATCATCATTGCCATCATCATCATTGCTACCGTCATTGCCGCGGCTTGACAGGCGTCACCAACTGTATCGGCGGGGCAACGGCCACCAGCATCATTTTTTCATGTTTCATTTCAGCTACCAACGCGCCAGGCATATTATAAGTATGTGGGGTTCCTCGGTAGCGTAATTGTTGTTGTTGCTGTCGTCGTCGTCATTGTGATTATTGTTAATATTGTTGGTGTTGTTGTCGTTGTCGTCGTCGTCGTTGTTGCTGATGTTGTTGTTGATGTTGTTGTTGTAGATGTTGCTGTTGTGGTTGTTGTTGTGATTGTTGCTGCTGTTTTTGTTGTTGTTGTGGTTGTGATTCTCGTCGTCGTCGTCGTCGTCGTTGTTGTTGTTGTTGTTGTTGTTGTTGTTGCTGTTGCTGCTGCTGCTGCTGCTGCTGCTGTTGTTGTTGTTGTTGTTGTTGTTGTTGGTGGTGGTGGTTGTTGTTGCTGTTGTGGTTGTTGTTGTTGTTGTTGTTGTTGTGGTTGTTGTTGTTGTTGTTGTTGTTGTTGTTGTTGTTGTTGTTGTTGTTGTTGTTGTTGTTGTTTTGTTTTTATTGTTGTTGTTGTTGTTGTTGTTGTTGTTGTTGTTGTTGTTGTTGTTGTTGTTGTTGTTGTTGTTGTTGTTGTTGTGGTGGTGGTGGTGGTGGTGGTGGTGGTGGTTGTTGTTGTCGTCGTTGTTGTTGTTGTCGTGGTTGCTGATTTTGTTTGTTGTCGCTGTTTGAAGAAAGCGCAGCTCTAAATTCACAGTGGCCTCTATCTGTCCCAGGGTCGCGGGGCGTGGCAGGCGTGGCACTTTCTTTCGGGGAGTGCGCAGGGTGTGGTCCTTCTCCGCTGTTTGTATCCGTCCCAGGGTCGCGGGACCTGGTAGGCGTTGCACTTTCGACGCGCCACGGGGGGTGCGTATGGGGGTGGTCCTTCACCGCGGTGTCTATCCGTCCCAGGGTTGCGTGGCGTGGCAGGCGTGATACTCTTTTCCACACCACAAGCGTGCGCAGTGTGCGGCCTCCCCACCGCGGTTTCTACCAGTCCCAGCGTCGACAGGGGCGTGGCGTGGCAGGCGTGGCACTTTCTCCACGCCACGGGGGGATGCGCATTGGGTGGTCCCTCTCCGTGGTCCCTATCCGTCCCAGGGTCGCGGGGTGCGGCAGGCGTGGAACTTTCTCCACGTCGCAGGGGGTGCGTAGGGTGTGTTTCCCCACCGCGGGGCGTGGCAGGCGCGGCACTTTCTCCACACTACACGGGGTGCGTAGGGTGTGGTCCCCCTCCGTCGTCTCTATCCGTCCCAAGGTCGCGGGGCGCGGCAGGCGCGGCATTTTCTCCACATCGCAGGTGGTGCGGATCAGGTGGACCCTCACCGCGGTCTCTATCCGTCCCAGGGTCGCGGGGCGTGGCGGGCGCGGCATTTTCTCCACACCACAGGGTGTGCGCAGCGGGTGGTCCCTCACCGCGGTGTCGATTTGTCCAAGGGTTGCGGGGCGTGGCAGGCGTGGCACTTTCTCCACACCACAGGGGGTGCGCAGGGGGTGGTCCCTCACCGCGGTCTCTATCCGTCCCAGGGTCGCGGGGCGTGGCAAGTGTGGCACTTTCTCCACACCGCACGGGGTGCGCAGGGGGTGGCCCCCCCTCAGTCGTCTTTATCGGTCCTAGAGTCGTGGGGCGTGGCGGGCGCAGTACTTTCTCCACACCACAGGTGGTGCGCAGCAGGTGGTCCCCCACAGCGGTGTCGATATGTCCCGCGGGGCGTGGAAGGCGTGGAAGGCGTGGCACTTTCTCCACACCGCAAGGGGTGCGCAGGGGGTGGTCCCTCACCGCGGTCTGTATCCGTCCCAGGGTCGCGGGGTGCGGCAGGCGTGGCACTTTCTCCACACCACAGGGGGTGCGCAGGAGGTGGCCCCTGGCGCTCGTCAAATTCTTGCGCGCGCGAAAGTCATCCTTTTCCCCAGCGCCATAGTCATCATCATTGCCACCGTCATTGCCGCGGCTTGACAGGCGTCACCAACTGTATCGGCGGGGCAAGGGCCACCAGCACTATTTTTGCATGTTTCATGTCAACTACCAACGCGCCATACATATTATAAGTATGTGGGGATCCTCGGTAGCGTAACTGTTGTTGTTGTTGTTGTTGTTGTTGTTGTTGTTGTTGTTGTTGTTGTTGTTGTTGTTGTTGTCGTCGCTGTTGTTGTCGTCGTGGTTGTCGAACTTTCATTTCCGAAGAATAATGTTTGCCATGGCGCGTACTTTTTTTTCTAAATCAAAGTGTGCCCCTCGACGCTCGTACCTTGTTTTGTATCAGGGAAAGTCTTGAGGTTCAAACTGGGCCCGTGGCCCCCGGGTTACAACAATCGCATTTTATTCAGGAGTCGCGCTCTCGCTTGGGACCTCCTTGACATTTATTCAGGAATCGCTCTTCCGGCGCTTTGGAGTCGCGCTCTCGTTGGAGACTTGCTTGCGATTTACTGAAGAATAGCGCCCTTGCGTTGGAATTTCTTGCAATTTACCGAAGCGCCGCGCTCCCGACACCCAGGCACCCAAGAGTCGCGCTCACGCTTAGGACTCCCTCACAGATTACCTAGGAATCGGGATCTCGCTGCCCTTCGTGGCCCCGTTGCAGCCCTTGGTGGCCACCTCGCTTTGTTTCGTGGCCCCGTTGCAGCCCTTCGTGGCCCCCTCGCTGCCCTTCGTGGCCCCGTTGCAGCCCCTCGTGGCCTCCTCGCTGCCCTTCGTGGCCCCGTTGCAGCCCTTCGTGGCCCCCTCGCTTTGTTTCGTGGCCCCGTTGCAGCCCTTCGTGGCCCCCTCGCTGCCCTTCGCGGCCCCGTCGCAGCCCTTCGCGCCTGTGGTGGCCCCATATGCATGCCCTTCGTGGCCCCGCTGTCGCCCTACGTGGCCCCATCGCTGCCCTTCGTGGCCCCGTTGCTGCCATCAGTGGCCCCGTCTTTGCCCTCCGCGGCCCAGTATACGTATGCCCTTCGTGGCCCCCGCTCGTTCGCGCCCGTTGTGGCCCCATGTGCATGCCCTTCGTGGCCTCGCTGTCGCTGTTTGTGCCCCCTCACTGTCCTACGTGGCCCAGTTGCTACCATCATCGGTCCCATCATTACTTTCCGTGGTCCCGCATTTTCTGTCCTTCGTGGCCCCCGCTCGTTCGCGCTTTTCGTGGCCCCGTACGCATTCCCTTCGTGTCCCCGCTGTCGCCCTTCGTGGCCTACTTCGTGTCCTTGTGGCCCTGCTGTCGTTCTCTCTCGCTCTCGCTTTCGCTCGTCGTCGTCGTCGCCGTCGTCGTCGACGTCGTCGTGGTCGGTCCCCTGTCAGTCCCTCTCGGGGTCGGGTCGACGGTCTGCGGCCGCCCCGCCGATCAGCGCTGCCGCTGGCCAGGCCGACGGTCCGCGGCCGCCCCGCCGCTTGCTGGGGCCCGGCCTGCAGGGAAGAAAAGGTATACCCCCCAAAAGGGGTTCGATCGAAGACGAAGAGGGCGGGTATCGAAGGTTTTTGGAAATACGCGCTATTTGACACTCGAGCAGATAAGGGCTACCAGTCTTGAAATGATTGTGGTTGTTGTTTTCGTCGTCGTCGTTGTTGTCGTTGTTGGAAGAAAGCGCCTTTCTAAGTTATCACACCAGAGAGAAGCCCCAATCAGTGGATGGTTCGAAAAATCGCAACCACCATGTTCGGCCGCAGTTTCGCAAGAGGGCCCTGAGAGGCTAGCTCATTGATTGCCCTTGCTTATTGGAAGGGTTGTGGTATCCCCGCCATTCCGTGCATCCGCCGGCTCAAACGACATCGTGTCGTATGTAACATATGTGTTAATATGTATATGTGCATTATATATGTGTACGTATGTATGTGTATATATTTACACATAGACATACTATATATACATATTATACATCGAGAGCATATCAACACATACATATACACATGCACATACATGTATGTATGTATGTATGTATATATATATGTGCATATATATATATATGTATATATATATATATATATATATATATATATATATCCATAGAGGGATATATTGCGTAACGTGGGGAAGCAGTCACACTTAACGGTCATATAATGTATAGCGTAGTGGGGGGACAACGAAATAGTGATACAGGTCGAGCGAAATACCAAGAGACAAGAGAGAGAGAGAGAGAGAACAGTAGGGGGAGAGGGAGAGAGAGAGAAACAAAAAGAGAGAACGAGAGAAAGAGAGAGAGAGAGAGAGAGACAGAGAGAGACAGCGAGAGACAGAGACAGAAAAGGGAAAACTGATCTTTTCATAAGGGACATAGAGAGGGACAAATAATATTCGGATCTCACGTCACGGAGAAAATGACATCAACCATGACGATTCAGGTTTGGCGTATCAAAGAGGGAAACTTACAAATAACTATCAAGAGAGCAACATAGAGAGAGAGAGAGAGAGAAACAGACAAATGTGAGGGATAGAGAGAGGATGCTGATACAGAGAGGGAGAGAGAGATACACACATAAAGAAGTAGAGAGATAACAACAACAGAGAGAGAGAGAGAGAGAACGAGAAAGAGAGAGATAGAGAGAGAGAGAGAGAGACATAGAAAACGCGCGAACGAGAGCGAGAAAGAGGGAAATCCATATATATATATCGATATCTATATATATATATCGCTGTATCTATATCTATATCTATATGTATAAGTATATATATACCTATATCTAAATCGGTATCTAGATCTATATATGTATATATAGCTATACATATATATATATATCAATATATCTATATGCACATATATATGTATGTATATATATACACAGAGAGAGATATAAAGAGGGAGAGAGAGAGAGAGAGAGAGAGAGATAGAGAACGATCGATTGCATAACACGGAGAGAACACACCAACATCATAACCGTATAGCCAAAAAGAGAGGGCGGGGGCGCCCACCGACAGCCGCCCATTGAAATCGGCTGGCTACTTTCGTCGCAGTTTTTCCCAACCATCCTGTGGTGTTGGGCCCTCGTTTAAGAGGGACAGCGCCCTGCGTCCCTTCTGTCCTGTCCTCTCCTCTCCTGTCCTCTCCTCTCCTGTCCTCTCCTCTCCTCTCCTCTCCTTCCCTCTCCTCTCCTCTCCTCTCCTCTCTTCTCCTCTCCTCACCTCTCCTCTCCTCTCCTCTCCTCTCCTCTCCTCTCCTCTCCTCTCCTCTCCTCTCCTCTCCTCTCCTCTCCTCTCCTCTCCTCTCCTCTCCTCTCCTCCTCCCCCCCTTCCCTCCTCCCCTCCGCCTGGTCACCTCCCTGCGTTTCACCCACTGAGGACAGCGCTTCGTGGCCCCATAGGGAGCTCCACCGAAGGCTCCCATGGCCGGGTCCGCATGCGTCAGCGCCACCCAAGACAGCGTTTCGTGGCCCCATAAGGAGCTCCACCGAAGGCTCCAGTGGTAGGGTCCGCATGCGTCAACGCCACCCGGGACAAGCGTTTCGTGGCCCCATAAAGGAGCTCCACCGAAGGCTCCAGAGGCAGGGTCCGCATGCGTCAACGCCACCCAAAGCAGCGTTTCGTGGCCCCATAAGGGAGCTCCACCGAAGGCCCCAGTAGCAGGGTCCGCCTGCGTCAACGCCACCCGGGACAGCGTTTCGTGGCCCCACAGGGAGCTCCACCGAAGGCTCCAGTAGCAGGGTCCGCCTGCGTCAACGCCACCCAAGACAGCGTTTCGTGGCCCCACGGGGAGCTCCACCGAAGGCTCCAGTGGGACAGGCCGCGTGCGTCAACGCCACCCGGGACAGCGCTTCGTGGCCCCACAGGGAGCTCCACCGAAGGCTCCAGTGGGACAGGCCGCGTGCGTCAACGCCACCCGGGACAGCGCTTCGTGGCCCCACAGGGAGCTCCACCAAAAGCGGTACCCACAATGCGGTATTCGCAGCTTCATATGGTTGGGTCCTTCGCCCGGCTCATTTTGAAAAGGGCGCCCACCGAGAGCCGCCCACCGACATCGGCCGGCTATTTTCGCCAATTTATTTCATGTCCGCTAGGACCCCTTCAGTGTAAACACTGGCTGGGGAATAGATCCTGTTGACCCCCCCTCCAGTAACCATTGCATTTTTGAATTAAATGGCTTCCCCCAGGACTCGCTCTTTCTATAAAAAAAGGAGGCGAGCTATCACCAAATTGTGGCCCTGTCCCCTGGTTTACAACATTGACGGCTCACGCCTGATATTTCCACACAATTTCGGACGCCGCGCCCTCGACATTCAAGAATCACGCTCTCGCTATGGACGCCCTCGCGATGTATTATGGAATCGCGCTATCGCTCGATACTTCCTCGCGATTCATGCAGGACGCACGCTTCAGCAACCCGTCCTCCCCCTGTGCCTTCCTTCCATCCGTCCTCTCTTCCCCTGCCATAGGGGCTGCACGAAATACACGTTGCAAGCGAGACAGATATACCCATAAGTGGGTGCTATCGAAGACACAGAGTCCGGGTATCGAGGGTTTGGGATATACGTGTTGCATGGTACGCGAGCAGATAACAGCGAACAGTCTTAAAATGATTGTTGTGGTTGCTGCTGCTGCTACTGTCAGACGCCATGAGGGTCGCCTTCGTCGACTGAAGCGTGAATGCGGTGGAGTCCTGTGGTCGTCGCGCTCTTGTCGTCTTGCGGCCATGTTGCCAAGCAGGGCAGCAGAAGCTGCCGCCCTCCCCTCCCCGCGCCCAGAGGTGCTCGGCGGCCGTCGACAGGGCCTCGGAGCTGGAGGGCAGGACGCGCGACACGACGACGACTCGTCGTCGTCCTCCCTTCTGTTTTGACGTTGGGCGAACTTGGATCATCTGGGGTCGTAGCGTTCTACCCTCCCTGCTTCTGCTCCTTCTCCTCATCTTTGTCCTCGATGCTCCTCGTGCTTCTCATGCTCCCCCTCCTTTCCGCTCTCCCTCCCTCCCTTCCTCCCTCTTCCCTCACCTTCCCCTCGTCTTAATTCCCCCTCCGCCGCCGCCTCCTCCATTCCTTTTCCTTATCAGTAACTCCTCCTTGTCGCACCCTGAGGCCAGTCGTAAGGGCGGGCCGGGCGTTTCGCCTAGGTTTTTTAAACAACCATTTATGATTCTGAAGCTTACTAGCCTGCCGCTCTGCGGTTGACCGGTAGTTTCTGTATAAAGAAGAAGGGGCGTGTGCTTGTGGGCGAGAGGAGAATGAACGGGAGGCGGTGCCATCCAGCCCCTCCCGCTCCCATGCTGGCAACATGCACCTTCCCTCCACATCCAGGAAATTCCGTGAGGTCCTTGGAGGTCGTTCTTCCGCTTCTTTTCTCCAAATAGGCTTGCCCTATAGGAGTCATAGCTCATTCTAAGTAATTGGTCTTTGGGACCCCCCCTCCTTTTTCCAATGCCCCCCCCCTTATTTCCAATGGCACCCCCCTCCCCCCCTTTTTCCAATTGCACCCACCCTTATTTCCAATGGCACCCCCCAGCGTGCTTGCTCTTGCTTGCTTGCTCTTGCGTGCTTGCTTTCGCTTGCTTGCTCTTGCTTGCCCTTGCTTGCTTGCACTTGATCGCTGGCTCTTGCTTGCTTGTTATTGCTCGCTTGCGCTTGCTCGCTTCCGCTTGCTTGATTTTGCTCTTCCCGTCCTCATCCCGTCCTGCTCCCGTCCTCCTTTTGTCTTCTTCCCATCCTCCTCTCGTCCTCCTCCTGTCCTCCTATCTATTTGGAGTCAACGCTGGCTGATATTTCTCTTCCACTTCTTCCAACTCTTTAAAATGCCAACCGTTTCGCAGATGAAGGGCGGTTCCGTCCCAAAATGTGGCTCTCGCCATAGCGCGGCGCACACTCGTCGTACATATTTGCCAGAGCTTCACGATTGAGGGTGGGCTGTGTTCAAAATGTGGCTCTCCCCTTAGCACCGCGCGCATTCGTTTTAAACATTTGCAATCTTGCACGGATGAAGGGCAGGTCGTTTTCATAATGTGGCTCTCGCTTTAGCGCCGAGCACATTCATTTTCGTCAGTTGCAAGAGTTTCACGGATGGAGGATTGACATTTTTTCAACATGTGGCTCGTTCTAGCGTCGCGCACATTTAAACACTTGCAAGAGATTTTCGGATGGATAGCGGTTCTTTTTCAACATTTGGCTCTCGCTTTGGCGCCGCGCGCATTTGCTTTAAACATTTATAACAGTTTCACGGATTCCCATGGTCAGCGTAAAAGAAACAGTGTTCTGTAAAGGCTCAGCATTGTCAGGGCTCAACAGTTACGTTGATTCGCGGTGTTGAAGTCCCAGGAAATGTGCTTCGGTGCGATGCAGGATTTTTCAGGATGACACATTCAGGTTGGTTCTTGGCGTTGGGGTCCCGAGATAAGTGTTTTAGCACGCGTCAGGCTATTCAAACGGACGTCTCCCAACGGGGCACTTCCCCCTCAGTGGAGGTGCATCTTTGTAGGGGCCTATGGAGAGGGAGCTTGGAGGGAGGGTTTCTTCCAACATAGTTGATGAGTCTTGGGTTTGCGCTGGTCCCCCCCCTCCTCCTCGTCCTCCTCCTCATCCTCCTCCCTTCCTCCCTCCTCCTCCCCCCCTTCGTCCTTCTACGTCTTCCTCCTTTCTCATCCTCGTCATCGTCCTCGGGATCCTCCCTCGAGGGGCGATTTGGTGATTTTGCGAGGGTGTCTCGAGCGGGAGCCCCAGA
>CAUYUJ010022085.1:67500-80000 GCA_963575745.1 Prorocentrum cordatum | reverse complement strand
ATGTGGCAAATCCCATGTGTTTTTGGACCCTGACCTCGCGGATCTGCGTGAGGGGTGGTACCGAATTTCAGAAATGTGGCAAATCCCCTGTGTTTTTGGACTCTGACCCCGCGGATCTGCGTAAAGGGTGGCACCGAATTCCAGAAATGTAGCAAATCCCTTGAATTTTTGGACCCTGACCCCGCGGATCTGCGTGAGGGGTGGCACCGAATTTCAGACATGTGGCAAATCCCATGTGTTTTTGGACCCTGACCCCGCGGATCTGCGTGAGGGGTGTTGATTTCGAGCCCCCCCAGCAATTCAGACAACGCGCCCAGGGGACGCTAAAAATCCCGTTTGGGCCTCCCCCCCCTCGCGCGGTCAATCAACTAGTTAACCAGTAAGAAGTCAAGAAGTCGACTAGTTACAGTAACCAGCAAGAAGCAGAACTGTAACACTGGAAACTACAAACTACAACTGGTACAGGAAACTGCGAATCACGCGCCTCGCAGCCTGGTGGCCCCACAAGGGGGCCGGCGGACAGTAATATTAATAATAATAAGAATAATAATAAACATCATTCTGCTAATATTAAGAATAAGAGGAGGAGGAGGAGGAGGAGGAGGAGGAGGAGGAGGAGGAGGAGGAGGAGGAGGAGGAGGAGGAGGAGGAGGAGGAGGAGGAGGAGGAGGAGGAGGAGGAGGAGGAGGAGGAGGAGGAGGAGGAGATGGAGGAGGAGATGGAGGAGGAGGAAGAGGAGGAGGCGGAGGGAGGAGGAGGGGGAGGAGGAAAGAGGGAGGAGGAGGCGGCGGAGGAGGAGGATGTCGATGAGGAGGAGGAGGAGGTGGAGGCGGAGGAGGAGGAGGCGGAGGAGGATGATGATGCTGCTGCTGATGATGATGATGATGAGGATGAGGATGAGGATGCGGATGATGATGATGATGATGATAATGATGATGATGATGATGACGATGATGATGATGATGATGATGATGATGATGATGATGATGATGATGATGATGATGACGAGGAGGAGGAGGAGGAGAAGGAGGAGGATGGAGACGGAGGATGAAGACGAATAAGCACAATAATAATACTACGCTGACATTAGAGGACTACTGGGAAGAACAGTAATACGACTTCGACGAATGATACTACGAATGGACAGGATACGAATACTTTCACGAAGAAACATAAGACTAATAGTACGAACACACATACTGTTAGTAATGAGAAGAAAAAAGTATACGAACATGACGACGAATGAGAACAATACTATTACGGATGTAACAGTACTACCAAGAACAGTACGACTAATACTATGAGTAATCGTATGAGTAAGAAGAGGAAGAGGAGGAGGAGGAGGAGGAGGAGGAGGAGGAGGAGGAGGAGGAGGAGGAGGAGGAGGAGCAGTTGGAGGACGCAGAACGCAACACATATACGTCCTATGCCCGCTCAGCGTTCAACAGACTACTGCTCGGCGGCGGCGGCGGCGTGGACGGCGAGAGGCGGGCGGCGCGCGGCGGCGGTGATCGGCGGCGCGCCCCGCCAGGGCGCGAGACCTCGACGCCCGGGCGCGCGAGCTCGAGGGCCTGGCGCTGCACCTGCGCGGCAGGGCCTCCGAGCTGGAGGCGCCCGCGGTCTCTTTTCTCTTCCTCCTCCTCCTCCTCCTGCTCCTCCTCCTCCCTCCTCCTCCTCCTCCTCCTCATCCTCCTCCTCCTCCTCCCTCCTCTACCTCTCTCCTCCTCCTCCTCCTCCTCCTCTCCTCCTCCTCCTCTCTCCTCCTCTCCTCCTCCTCTTTCTCCTCCTCCTCCTCCTCCTCCTCCTCCTCCATTCCTTTCCCTTGCAGGTAGCTCCTCCCCGTCGCACCCCGAGGCCGGTCGAAGGTGCGGGCCGGGCGATTCGCTTGAGACTTTTTTGCCACTGATGATTCTTAGGCTTACGCCACACCGCCGACCCCTTGTTTATGCCAATCTGGGGGTAGTAGAAGCTGCGAAGGGGTGAAAAGGCGAGTGATATTTGTTTGGTGTCTGTTCGCCGCCACCGCCAGAGGGTCTCGGGCAGTTCCGCGGGGAGGTCCGAGCGGACAGCGACACTGCGAGTTTTGGAGCCACTCGGGGGCCGTTTCGGAGCCTCTGGGGTGCTTCTTGGGGGTTCCTTGGGGCGTCTGGGCGGCCTCGTGAGGGCCTCTGGGGGCCTCTTGGGGCACTCTTGGGGCCCCCTGGGGCTCCTGGGGGCAGAAAGCTAGAGTTTCAACATGTTTGGTCGCCCTCTTGGGCCCCTCGTGGTGCCGTCTTGGAGCCCTCTTGGGCCGTCTTGGGGACCTCTTGGGCCGTGTTGGGGCCGTCTTGGGCCGTCTGGAGGCCGTCTTGGGGGCCTCTTGGGCCATCTTGGGGCTGTCTTTGGGGCCTCTTTGGCCGTCTTGGAGCGTCGGGAAGCCGAAAAGGCGGAAAAAAAAACATCGAAAAACACTATGGAAAATCAACAATTTTAGACTCTTGGGGCCGTCTTGGGAGGCTTGTTTGGGACCTCGGGGGCCGTCTTGGAGACCTCTTGGCCCGTCTTGGGGCCATCTTGGGCGTCTTGGAGGGGTCGTTTGGCGTCTCGGGGCCTTCGTGGGCCGTCTTGGAGGCCTCTTGGGAGCTTCTTGGCCCGTCTTGAGGCCCTCTTGGGCCCGGAAAAGCCCTGGAACCGCTCGTCCCGGCCGTGCTGCGCTCGTCCCGGCCCCCCCCCCCCCTCCAAATCGGCCCTCTTGGGCCGTCTTGGGGACCTCTTGGGCCGTCTTGGGGCCGTCTTGGGCCGTCTGGAGGCCGTCTTGGGGGCCTCTTGGGCCATCTTGGGGCTATCTTTGGGGCCTCTTTGCCCGTCTTGGAGCGTCGGGAAGCCGGAAAGGCGGAAAAGCAAAAAACATCGAAAAACACTCTGGAAAATCAGCAATTTTTGACTCTTTGGGCCCTCTTGGGAGGCTCATTTGGGACCTCAGGGGCCGTCTTGGAGACCTCTTGGCCCGTCTTGGGGCCATCGTGGGCGTCTTGGAGCGGTCGTTTGGCTTCTCGGAGCCTTCGTGGGCCGTCTTGGAGGCCTCTTGGGGGCTTCGTGGCCCGTCTTGAAGCCCTCTTGGGCCAGGAAAAGCCCCGTGGAGCGCTCGTCCCGGACCCCCCCCCCCCTCCAAATCGACCGGACCGGGCTCCCGGGGGAGGGGTTTGGGGAGGGGGAAGCATCTCACACGCCGATGATCCCCAAGGGGTCGGTGAGACTTTTTTGCCACTGATGATCCTGAAGCTTAAAACGGCGACGTTTTCACAGATGGAGGGCGGGCCGCTGCCAAAATGCTGTGGTCTTAGCGCCGCGCGCATCCGTTCTAGAACGTTGCAAGAGTTCCGTGGATTGAGGGCGACTGGTTTTCAAAACGTGGCTCTCGCCGTAGCGCTGCACACATTCGTTCTTTTGCAAGAGGTTCACGGATTAGGGCACGTGTTTTTCGAAATGTGGTTCTCGCCCTATCGCCGCGCGCATCTGCTATAACAATTTGCAAGGGTTTCACGGATTGAGGGCGGTTCCTTTTCAAACTGTGTCTCTCGCCTCAGCGACGCGCACAGAAAAACACAAGTTCCAAGCGTTTTACTGATTCTCATGGTTAACATACCAGCAATGGTACTTTGGAGCGATTCTGGATTGTCAGGGTACAACAGTTACGGTTGATACGCGGTGTTGAAGTCGCAGGAATTGTGTTTTGGCACGGTTCAGGATCGCCAAGACGGAACTTTCAGGTTATATCGTGGCGTTGATTGATTGATTTGCTGAGATAGGTGTTTTGGCACGCCTCAGGATTTTCACACGGTTGCCCCAACGGGGCAATTCTTCCAGTGGCATGAACCATTGTAGGGGCTTGCGTATGAAGAGGGGGCTTGGAGGGAGGGTGTGCTGCAACGCCGTCGATGAGTCTTGGGCTTACACTGGTTCTCCTCCTCCTCCTCCGCTTCTCCCTCCGGACGCTTTGGAATATTGACTTAGCCCGGGGGTGGACAGAACCTCCAACAGTGACACGTCGATTAGTGAATTGTCCGTTTTCGGTTCTCGAGAGGGCGCCGTGGCCGTTATTTTCCAGGCTTGCGCCCGCCAGGTTTGGGCCTCAGGTCGTTTTCACTGAACCACGTTTTACTAAAGGGGGGTCTGTCCATCCCCGATTAGCCCTGGCCCGCCCGTGCCGCTCCTGCGGGGCCCGCTTGCCGGCGCTCGCGCGCGCCTCTCGCCTCGCCCCTCGCCTCTGCCCCGGGCAGGCCTCTGCGAGGGCGGGGCCCGCACCCGTCATTTTGCCGCGGGGGCACCCGACACTCCACGGCCTCTCCGGTGCAGGGGCCGCTCTGTCCTCCCCTTGCACGGTGGCACAGCTCGCTCCAACGGCATCCCCGCTCAAGCCTCTCATCGCCAGCGCCGTCACCCTCTGCCTGGCCGCCGGCGCAGAAAGTGCAGGGACCGCCGTCCGGGCTCGCCTCCAGCGCGCTGAGCCTTGGCCTCTCCTTCTCTTCCTCTCCTCCCTCTATCCTCCAGCTCAGGCGGCGCACGGATTGCTGCAATGCCGAGTCTGGCCGACCCGCCGGCCTCCACTTCACCCCCTCCTCTTTCCTTCCTTTTCTTCCTCCTCTCCCTCCTTCTCCTCCTCCTCCTCCTCCTCCTCCTCTTCCCTCCTCACTTTCTCTGGTATGGTAGCCTGATCGCCGAAGGCAGTCTCAGGTCTAGCCTCGTTATCCTCGCTCCTCTTCCTTCCCCCCCCCCCCCCCCCCCTCCCCCCCCCCCCCCCCTCCCCCCCTCCCGACCTTCCTCGGTCACTCCCTCCGCCTTCCTCCCCCCGCCCTCCGCTTGCTTCCGCCGACCCTTTCTTCATAGAGGTCTCTTCGTCCGGCCACAACGCGTGGCGCCAGGGCGTGGCGGGCTCTTCGCCCGAGCCTGAGACTTCCTTCCCGTTCGTGGCCCCGAAATTTCGAAATCCCCAGCAGCCACATGGATGGAAGGAGTCGTTCTCAAAATGTGGGCCTCGCCCCAGCGCGGCGCACATTCGTCTCGAACTTCTCAGGCAGTTACTACACGGGTGGATGGCGGTTGTAAAACGTAGGTCTCGTCTCAGCGCTGCGCACGCTCTTCTTCACCACCTCGCTCGTCTTCCATCCCTCCTCCCCTCCTCTCCTCCTCTCCCTCCCCCCCCTCCTCCCTCTCCCCTCCCCCCCTCTCCTCCTCCTCTCCCCCCCCTGTCGCTCGCTCTCCAACCCCCTCGCCCCGCCCCCGCGCGCGAGGAGTGCTGGCTTTGGAGGAGGACTCAGCAAGCAAGCAAAACACGCGCGCGCACGCTCGCGCGAGGCGGGCAGGGCGCTGGCCGCCCGCGAGCGCGACGCCGCGCGGTCGGAGGCGCGCCGCCGCCGCCCGCCCACGCGCCATCCGCCTGCTCGGTGAGGGCGCGGACGCCGCCGCCGCACGCCGCCAGGGGTGCGCCAGCGCACGCCGACGACGACGACGCCGACGACGACGACGCCGACGACGACGACAGGGACGACGACGATGAGGACGACGACGACGAAGACGACGATGACGACGAGGACGACGACGACGACGCCGACGCCGCCGCCGACGACGACGACGAAGACGACGACGAGGACGACGACGACGAGGACGACGACGAAGAAGAAGACGACGACGACGATGACGACGACGCCGACGACGACGAGGACGCCGACGACGACGAGGACGACGACGACGACGACGACGGGGCCACCATTGCTGGCGCCGATGGCGCCGCCGCCGCCGATGGCTGACGCCGCCACCGCCGATGACGCCGCCGCCAATGGCGGCGATCATCATCGCCTTGGTGGGGGCGCCGCCCAGCAAGGACGTCTGGCGTGACGGCTGCCCGGCAATGACAATCACGAACGAGCAGAGAGGTGGGCATCATTGTTGGCCCCAGACGAGGAGGAAAGGAGCACCAGTGCGCGGGCCCCAGCAGCAGTAGAGGAAAACGTTCTTCAGTACCGATGACGGCGGTCTGCATGCACTCTCTTCAGCTTCTCGTGGGTTCTAGCCTCTGGGGGGTCGTCTTCGGGTCCCGTGGCCGTCCGAGACCGATAGGTGACAACTGCGCGGGGTCCAGGGACCCCTGCTGAGCGGATCTTGAACGCTAGGGCGTTCGGGTCCTTTCGGGAGACCTGGGAATTCTGGAGGGGAAAGTGTGCACAAACGCATACTTGTATATTCTCAGGGAGATAAAGGAAAATAGGAGAAATGCAGGACTAACGGGCATCCACACAATATGAAAACATATGGAATCATGGAGTTTGTGTGTATTTATGTGTGCCTCCCTGGGCCCATGAAAAATAAACGACCCCCACCCGTCCGGGAGGGCTTTCAAAGGGGTTGCCCCCCAAAGGTGGCGGCGCTGAGGCAGGCGCTCGAGAAGGACTCGCAGTCGCCCTGGGGCCGCCGCTGCCGACGACGTCGTCGCGGATCGTCGTCTTCGGCGTCGCACCGCGCCGACGATAACGACGGCCGACGACCGACGAGCGAGGGCGGACGTGTCGAGGCCGTCGTCGTCGTCGCCGTCGTCGTCTCTCGTCCCAGTACCGTACACATCTTCCAGTCGTCCAGTCCAGCAGTCGTCGTCATCGTCGTCGTCATCGTCGTCGTCGTCGTCGTCGTCGTCGTCGTCGCCGCCACACGGCCGAGGTCCGCGCGAGCGGTCCCGAGGCGCGGGGGCCCCACTGTGGGGGGGGGGCTCGGGGGCGTGACGTTGGACCTTCCCCCCTGGCCCCTTCCCTTCCGTAGCGCGCTCTCTCTTGCATTGAAGCATGTCGCTGCCATGGCCGCGCGGCCTTCTTGTATGAGTTCGTTCGTGCGTCAGCCTGCGGCGCCATGTCCACCTGTCACCCTTTACTCTACTTCCAACCCCGCCTCCCCTCGCCCTCTCTCCAGGTCGCGCGGGCCCTGGCTGGCCTCCCTGGTAGCCCGCTCTCCGTCAGCCATCTTAGATTGGGTGCCGTCGATATAGTTCACCCGCATGGGAAGGATGGGCAACCTTCCCAAGGCTACCCTTGCATCCTTGCCCCGTCGGCCCATCCTTAGCGACTTTCGCTGGCCAACCTCGCTCGAAAAACGTCAACATGGGCCTCCAAGGCCCTTGCGTCCTTGCCGCGCATCCTTACGATACGGGTTGACAGTGCCCCCTGGCGCAGTCCATCTCCGCTCGGGGGACATCGACACTACCTGGGCATACCTATAATATTTGTGCTTGGGCTCAGCAGGGGCGGCGCGCGCGCG
This sequence comes from Prorocentrum cordatum, assembly GCA_963575745.1. NCBI lineage: Eukaryota > Dinophyceae > Prorocentrales > Prorocentraceae > Prorocentrum > Prorocentrum cordatum. The sequence continues at coordinate 72,719 of CAUYUJ010022085.1, read as the reverse complement.
CGTTCGGGAATCTGACAGCATATGCTCGGTGACGGGCGCTTTCAGTCGACGATGCCGACGACGATGTTGCCGACGACGACGACGACGAGGACGACGACGCTGCCGACGACGACGGCGACGCTGCCGACGACGCTGCCGACGACGAAGCTGCTGCTGCTGCTGACGACGAAGCTGACGACGACGACGACGACGACGGCGACGCGATATGTCTGTGCTACATGTTCGGCTCGCGCGTGCGCGTCCAGGGTTGGCGCATAGCACCAGTACGTCCCGTCTGCGTCCGAACGAGCACTCCTCTCTCCCATCGGCCATGAGCGGTACAGCTGTTGCGCTCCTCTCTGCAAGCAAGTCAGAGAGCGCGTGTGTTCAAAGCATATAAGCGACATCTAGAGGCCTTCGGCCCATCCCGCCACCGTGCCTGTCTTGTGGGTCGGAGTTCTCAGAGATGCTTCTTCGGGTCTCTTCGGGGCGCTCTCGGGGGTCTTTTGGGGGCAGTTTTGGGGCCTCTTGGGAGTCTCTTGGGGGCCTCTTGGGAGCCTCTTGGGGCCTCTTGGGAGCCTCTTGGGTTCTCTTGAGGGCCTCTTGGGGGCAACTTGGGGCCTCCTGGGGGGTCTTCGGGGCCGAGGGCTGAAATGTTTGTTCGTGTTCCCTATCTGGGACCCCTCTTGGTTTCGTCTTTGGACCCTCTTGGGCCGTCCTGGGCGCCTCTTGGGCCGTCTTGGGGCCCTCTTGGGGCGATTTTGGGGCCCTCTTGGGGGCCTCTGGGACAGTCTTGGGGCGATCTTGGAGGCCTCGTGGGCCGTCTCGGAGAGTCGGAAAGCCGACACGACGAGAAGGGCAAACATCGTCAGCAATCTAAGGAAGCTCAATGATTTTTGCCGCTTGGGGCCCTCTTGAGACGCCTCTTGGAACAGTCTTGTGAAGTCTTCGGGGCCGCCTAGGCCGTGTTGAGGCCATCTTGGGCGCATTGGGGCACTCTTGGGTCTTCTCGGAGGCATCTTCGGCTCTCTTGGGAACTTTTTGGGTCCATGTTTGGCCGGCTGTGCCACCGGAGGACGCGCACGACACGCCAGGGGAATCCCGGGGAATTGTTGGAAATCTTGGGGAACCCCGCGGAATCTCTCGAACTCCTGGGGAATCCCCAGAGATTCCAGGGAATCCCGGGAAATCTTTGGAACTCTTCAGGAGTCCTTCTGAAACTGATGGCCCAGACCCGCACGATTTTTTAGAACCCTACAACTCTGAGCTTCTCAGGGCTGCATGAGCCTTGGGGAACTCCACTACATGCTGCAGGCACGATGACCGATATTCACCCTGGTGCAGACAGCGGCGCAGGAGGTGCGAAGAAAACAGAAGTGGAGAAGCTCGCCAGCGCATAGACCAATAGACCTGCAGGCGTCGGCAAGGTAGCCCCCCCCCAACAACAAAAGAAACATCGAGCACTCCCTCCTGTCCACATCGACCTGGAATCGGCGATACATCGCCGATAGCTCGGCGACAGGCCCCCGATAGTGAATCCGCACGCTCCTGGGCGGGGTGGGGCTATCGGACCCCTATCGGCGATGAGTGGGCGACTGGGTGTCGATGCACCCTTGGTTCTACAGTCGGGGCGCTGAAGAAGGAACCCTTCTCGTTGGCGAGGGGCTCGGTGTTCCTTGATTGTTTTACCGTTTGCCTTGGGTATTCCATGGAAAATCGAAGTTTGACTTGTGGGAAAAGGGGCCTCGTTCCTTATTCAGGGTTCCTGAGGTCAACGCCCCGACAGTATGCTCATCTTCCTTTATCGCTGCCCCTGAGAGGCGTCGCTGCCGGTCCTGGCCAGCACCCGATCCTGGCCTCCCCTCCCCACGCGGACCCCGCAGGAGAGGGCGGCCGCGAAGCGCGCGGCCGCCCGTGCCAATGCAGACCCCGCGGGGGCCCCAGCCTCCCCGGAGGAGCCGCGGGCGCGGCAGCTCCAGGCCCCGGCCTCCTCTCTGCTCGGGGGCGGCCAAGAGGGGGGTGATGACTAGGTGATGAACTCAGAAGAGGAAAAGGTACCCATACCTCTACCCTTCGCCCGTTTCCCCCTTTTCTGGGCCTCCTGGGAGGCCCTCGTCGCCACCGCTGGATTCGCCTCGAAATTCTGGTCAGAACGCACCCCGGGAGAGGTCCGGAGAGTAGCGGTATCGGTACCTTTTGGTTTCCCCATGAACGGGAATGTCGGGGGCGGCCGAGGGGGGTGATGACTAGGGGGGGGGGGGGGATCTCATGGCGGGGGCCATGAGGTCTCCCCAGATGTCATGGCGCCTCTTCTTACACTTCATTGCGTCCCTGGCCCCCTCCCCCCCCCCCTTGGGCCGCGCACACGCCGCCGGCCATGATTTGCGCCCCCCCCCTCTTGGACGCCCCCCTCTTGGCCTCCTGTCTGCTCTGCCACGCGAGGGAGAAAAAGCGCGCCGCGGCTGCGGCCCTGGCGGCTCGCTGCGCCCTGCGGGCGGAGGGCGTGCCGCTCACCCCTCCGCGGGGCGGGAGGCCGGGGGAGAGGCTCGGGACGTGGACGAGCGGGAGTGTCGGGGGCGGCAAAGAGGGGGGTGATGACTAAGGGGGGGGGATATCATGGCGGGGGCCATGAGATCTCCCCAGGGCGACGAGATCTATGCATATCCACTGCCCCTGGCCAGGCCAGTCCTGGGCCCAGGAGCGGCGTATACGCCCTCCTGGCCTGGCCAGGGAGGCATATACACAGCTCCTGGGCCCAGGATGGGCCTGGCCAGGAGCAGTGGATATGTATAGATCTCGTCGCCCTACAGATTTCATGGCGCCTCTTCTCATTACGTCCCTGGCCCCCCCTGGGCCGCGCACACGCCGCCGGCCATGATTTGCACCCCCCCTCTTGGACGCCCCCTTCCTGGCCGCCCCCGAGAATGGGGACGTGGATAGCGTGTCGCGTACACGGGAGGAGGTGCAGTAACTGACTCAAGGCGTGGACGATCTCTGTGGCTATGCGCGGCCCACCGCTCTGCTATGATGCAATGTGGCCTCGGTGCTGAGCGCTCTCCGCGCCGCAAGATTTGGACCCGAAGTTGCAATGGAACGGCTTGATGCCAATGACATTGGATGGAAAGTCGAATACGCCGAATCTGTCGCAATGCTTAGGCGGCGCGCTTGCCAATGCTTCTCCTCTCGGGGTCACTCTTATGGGCATGGACCTTCTGCCCTCTCTTCTGGTCGGCTCCTTCAATTCTGCGTCGGCTCTCAGCCTCCTCGTCCTTGTCGCTCCTCCGCCGCCTCCTTCTCTTTTTCATTCGGCATCTTCGAGCCTAGTCATTAGGGCGTCGATGTGAGCGATGCAGAAGCATGGAAGTCTAGAGTCGTCAATTTCTGCATGAGTAGCTAGTTTGCACGAGTCCACGCGCCTAGGGCGTATGACTTTTCGTTCGTTCGTTCGGTCTTGCACAGAGGGGGAACGGAGGAGGAGGAGGAGGAGGAGGAGGAGGAGGAGGAGGAGGAGGAGGAGGAGGAGGAGGAGGAGGAGGAGGAGGAGGAGGAGGAGGAGTAGGAGGAGGATAAGGAGGAGGAGGAGGATAAGGAGGAGGAGGAGGAGGAGGAGGAGGAGGAGGAGGAGGAGGAGGAGGAGGAGCAGAGGCGAGCTCCGCAGGCTCGCGCGGGCGTCATAGGCGCGGGCAATACCAGCTCTCCAGCAAGCTGCCCCGAAACGGCCGCATCGAGAAGAAGGGAAGTCGCAGAACTGGTGGAAGAACGATCCCCAAATCGTGCCGCCCAGAGGAGCAGATGCGAGCTCCGCAGGCTCGCGCGGGCGTCACAGCGGACTGCTGATGACGCCGCCGGCGGTGGTGACGGCGGATCCCGCCATCAGGGGAAGACCCCACTCGAGGGAGCTGGTCCTCGTGTGCCCGCCGCCGTGGAGGTCCAGAAGGGGCACGCAGTGCTTCTGGCGCAGCGTGCCTCGGCCTCGGCCTCTTGCTCCCCCTCGGCCTCGGTGCCGGGCCGGATCCTGGCCCTGGTCTTCAGTCGGGCCCGTCCCTCTACAGGAGGGCTATTTGAAATAGTCTGGGGACGCTTAAAACAAACAATTTATTTTTGAACATTATCGGATTTTTGGTGTGTATATATGTATATATATAGATATTTATATTTCTCTTTTGTTTGAATATAATTTTCGCCCCAGCCTTGGTCCCAGGCCTGGCTCCGCCCCCGGCCGCGGCCTTTTGGCCTTGGCCCCGGCCCTGGCCTGGGCCCCGGCCCCGGCCTCGCTGCCTCCCCTCCTCTCTTCCTCCTCTTCCTCCTCCTCTTCTTCCTCCTCCTCCTCCTCCTCCTCCTCCTCCTCCTCCTCCTCCCCCGTCTCCTACCTTCCTCTACCTCCTCTGTCTCCTCCTCCTCCTCCTCCTCCTTCTTTTCTTCGGGTCGCCTACGGCCCCGCGGGAAATCGTGCACTCTTCTCCTCTCCCTCCCGTGCCCTCGAGCTTCTCCTGTGACGTCCCACTCTGCATCCTCGTCGTTCTCTGCCCTCCTCCTTCTTTCCTGTAGGAGGGAGAAATACAGACAGATGTCTATCGGTCTCTCTCTCTTTTTTTTTTTTTCTCTCTCTCTCTCTCTGTTTATATTCCCCAATCAGAGCTTGCCTCTGTGGGGGTCCTAGCGGATTCATATGTGCAGGTGACCTACGTCGCCGATTTCGGTGGCTGGCCCGGGTGCCCGGGTGCCCGGGGGTGCCCGGGTGCCCGGGGGTGCCCGGGTGCCCAGGTGCCTGGGTGCCCCGGGGTGCCCGGAGGTGCCCAGGGGTGCCCGGAGGTGCCCGGGGATGCCCGGGTGCCCGGGTGCCCAGGTGCTCTATCGCCCTATAACCCTATAGCCTTATAGGCCTTATAGGCCTATAGCCCTATAGCCCTATAGCCCTATAGCCCTATAGCCCTATAGCCCTATAGCCGTATAGCCCTATAGCACTACAGCCCTATAGCCCTATAGCTCTAAAGCCCTAGAGCCCAATAGCCCAATAGCCCAATAGCCAACCTTGCCTTATAGTCCTATAGCCCTATAGACCCATAGCCCTCCTATAGCCCTACAGCACTACAGCCCTATAGCCCTATAGCCCTATAGCCGGATAGCCCTATAGCCCTACAGTCTTTTAGCCCTCTAGCCCTGTAGCCCTATAGCCCCATAGCCCTATAGCCCTGTAGCCCTGTTGCCCTATAGCCCTATAGCCCTATAGCCCTACAGCC